>VDFB02058242.1:470181435-470303002 GCA_007258455.2 Sequoia sempervirens
GCAAATGCGGAGCAATTGGTGGTGGTGGAGATGGTGTAGCATCATCTACATCATCTTCAAGAGATAAGTAATCCTCATGAGATGAAGAGGGAGGAGTAGGAAATGAGGGAGAAGCTGGTGATGGAGAATCCATCTGAGGATAGTGCTCATCAAACTAGACATCTTTCCAAAACAAGACCTCTCTAGAATCAGGATCAAACAACATGTACACCTTAACATCCTCACAATAGCCAACAAATATGAGTGGTCGGATCTTCCTCTCCATGGCAAAAAACTCAAAATGTAGAAACATCAGGCTTGACATGGGTCCAAGCCTCCTCAGGAGTCATATGTCGCAATGCCTTATGAGGCATCCGATTCTGAATATAATTGGCACAATTGACTGCTTCAGCCCAAAATGAAGAACACATAGCTCGAGATTGTATCATACAATTTTCCATCTCCCATAAGGTTCTATTCTTTCTCTCAATGACACCATTCTACTAAGGGGTGTAAGGGACTGTAAACTGATGCTATAAACCATGCTCAGTGCAAAAATCTATAAAAGCCTGATTAACATATTCCCCCCATTATCTGTGCATATCCTCCTAATAGAAAGTCCAGATTGCTTCTCCACAAATGTCTTAAAATTCTTGAATGAGTCAAAGACATCAAACTTGTACTTAAGAAAGTACACCCATGTACGTGTGGAGAAGTCATCAATAAAAGTGAGCACATAGCGGGCCCCTGAAAAGGAAGGAATCATAAAGGACATGATATCACTATGTACCAACTCTAGGGGTTCCCTAGCACAAGTGGCTCGACCCTTAGGAAAAGGATCTCGATGATGTTTGCCAAGGGCACAACCTCAACATACACCATCAGTATAAGAAATCTATGGGAGCCTAATCACAAGTTCCTGAGTACTCATCTACTGTAGATATCTATAATTGACATGGCCAAAATGCTCATGCCAAAGCCTGCTCACTGAATCTGCATGCGCTATAAGAGAGAAACCAACAGTGTTTGAAATCTCAAAGCCATCAAATCTGTATAAGCAAGATGCAAAATCCACACTCCTAGTAGCCACAACCAAGTTAGGATCATGAAGGTCTTGAATAACCACATCATGTGGTGAGAACTCAACTATCTTACCAGAGCCAGAGTGGCAAATCTAATAAACGGATAGAAGGTTTGTTGAAATGTCAGGAACCAAAAGCACATCCTAAAGACAACCACCATCCAATGAAACAATACTTGAACCCTGAACTGAAAGTTGTGCTAAGTCACCAACTGCAATATGCCTAGTGCCTATAGGGGCAAGAGTGGTGACCAAATCCTCTGTGTGTGGCATATGGTGAGAGGCACCAGAATGTAGAATCCAAGTGGATTCTAAGGACAATGCTCATGCAGAAAGAGCATGACCTTTCCCTGTGGGCTGTGAAGAAGGTTGAGGTATAGTGATATTATGTTGCTGCATGGCTTCCTCTAAAGCCTCTAAATGTTTCCAACACTTGGAAATAGGATGTCCTTCCTTGCCAAAAAAATGTAAGGATCTCTAGATTTCTTCTTAGTCTTGGAGGAAGACTCACTAGATTTCGAAGATTTGCCCTGTTTAGGTGATGGTTTTGAATCAAACTTAGGTGGTGGCTTGGAGGGATGCTCACTAGCCCCTGAATCTTTCTTGGGCTTCAATTTTTGCTTCTATTTTCCCTTGGAGGATTGGGCTACCAACGCTTGGTTCTGTGAACCTAAATGTGAATCCATCTGCTTGAGCTTGGCTTGCTCACAAGTCAAACGATCACAAAACACCTCAAAGGTAGGCATGACATGATGAGTACCCAAGGCATCCATGGTGGAATAGAAGGTCGAAGAGAAGATTTGAAATGGACCCCAAAGCTTGGAGAGGATCAGGTAGATGCACTCTGTATTAGTCTTAACCTTGCCACAACCCTGCAAGATAGATCTCTGATGTTTGAACTTCATCAGAAAGTCCTCAATGGAGGGAAATGAATCATGTACCAAGGAAGTCAACTCAACCTCAAGCTATAATGCTTTGAACTCATTGACAGTGCCAAAAATTCCATCAAACTTGGTTGAAATGGCTCGAGGAGTGAGACACCCATCAAAATGAAATAAGAGACTATCTGAAATGTGCAAAGCCATCAATCCCATAGCCTGATCCATATTGTTCCTATGCTGCATAACCTCAAAGGGTAAAGTCAATTGAGGTTGAATCTCATCCAAATAGGACCATAACCCTCGAGACTAGAGAAGAGTCATCGTGTGACCCTTCCAAGTGTGATAATTATGTGGTGTGAGAGATTCAGTAGATCTATCGGCCATCCTATGAATAGTGCCTCAACTATTTTGAATTTTTTATTATTATTATTTAGTGGTCTTTCAAAACTAGACAGAAGATGCAAAAGGGTTTTTTTTTGTTTTGGTGTTTATAGATTCTAGTTTTCTAATGTAAAGGACATAAATCAAGGAAAAAACACCCCCCCACAATGCAAAAAACCTATCCCCAGTACAAACTGAAAGCCAGAAAACAATAGAAAGCCATATATGTTTGAGACAAATCTTTGTGCACCTAAATAATTTTCTAATGAAATAGACTACAGATCTGGAAAGAGCATAAAACCACCTTTCTGACACCTATTTTCTTTCAAAAAATAGAGCAAAATTGAGCAAGTTATACCCCTCAGAGTGCAAAAATATCATTTGAATTTGACTGCGAAAAAATGCAACCAAAATGAAAAATTTTGAAAAATTTCCTACACCATCAAGATGGTCTTAGAGCCAGCTTTCCAATTCCTATTTTCATTTGAAAATCTGAGTTAAAACGCCCAAGATATGCCCATTTGATTGAAAGTTGGTTTAAAAGGGCACATGCAATGGTCTTGAAGCCCTCAGGGGCTAAAGATCTTTGGCCCTTGGTCATGTGGACAACCAAAGGGCTACAGATGGGCATGTGGGCAGAGCTGGTAGGCACATGGGGAGCCCTTATGGGCTGGAAGATGATGGTGGGTGCTGGTAGTTATCGCTGGTGCCAGCGGCTCACCGATGGCTGCCTGGCCTCGACCAACTGTTGTCGATGGCGGCAGTGGACGGGAAGTGGCCGCCAGGTGGCACACTGGTGGCATTGCCTGTGTGAATGGGAAACACCCAAAAATAATCAAAAACTTGTTTCTTTTTTTATTTTTTTTATTTTTTTAATTTTTTTGGTCTCAAAAAGCATGCCCTGGGGCCGTACGGCCTTAGGGCAAAATTTTTTTTGCTTCCCTGAGCAACTGTGGCTGAATCAAATGTATTTTATATGAAAATAGGGGTTTTTGGATGCTATGAGATCAATGGTGAGGTCCATTTGAGCTCAAAGTGCAACAAAGAAAAGAACCCCCTATTCCAAATAAAAACTAGAAAATAAACACATATCTGATGCAACCAAAACCTAGATCTCTAATTCTTTCAAAAAACTAAACAAGCTGTAGCAGAGCTAGCTCTGATACCATGTAGGATTTGAGAAATACAAATCCACAGAACCCAATGAACACCTACATGCAAGAAACTTTTCACAGAGAAAGAGAGAGAACAAAACAAGGGTTTTGGCTCTAACAATGTGCAAAATGTATTATGAGAGAAAAAAATGAATCAAGAGATCATAGAATACAATAGATCAATCCTTATAAAAGGAGATCAAAAACTAAAGGTAACCCTAACCCTAAAGGTGAGTGCATTTAATAATTAATATTAATTATTTAATGACTAATATATGTTCATAAAGTGAACTCTTAAGAGGAGAGTAAAGTTAATTAATTACTTTACTCTAACATCTACCACCCTCTCCCACTCTCGCACCCTCTTTCACGCTCTCTCACTCTCTCACTCACTCTCTCTCCCACTCTCTACCACCCTCTCACACCCTCTCTCCCACTCCCACCCTCTCTCCCATAAGCATAAATGCATACATATAGGCATACATACATGCATGCATACATACATACATACATGACACACCAACATACATATACATAAAAACATATGAACACACATTCAAAAAACTAGCATTTAACTAAAGGAGCAAATAACACAAGCACATTATTTGTTGCTAGAAATGCTCCATGGGGAAGGAAAAATGAAAACTAATAAATAACGCGAGTGCATTATAACGTGCTCACGTTATTTATTGCTTTGGGAATTCCTAGGCCTTAGCTTTGGCATTTGCCTTGGAATACCAACCCAAAGGTTTGGAGGGCATTCCCAATGACCAGAGACATGTTTTTTGCAAATTCTACAATTTTTCACATAATCGGGTTCGTGCTCACCATCAAGATTGCATTTGGTTCTTTATCGACAAAATAAAACACATGGGTAATGTTGCATTATCTCTTAGCTTTCCAACGATATAATTTTTTTTCACTTTTTGACATTGTGAGGCCTTTCATCCATAATTTCTCTTGTTTGTATGTCTTTTTTTTTGTCAAAAAATAGTGTTTGGTTTTTTTTCATTATAAATTAACCATTCATCAAAATTTCAAATAAATTAGATTTTTAGAAACTACACTCCATTCTACAAATTTTAAAAAATAAAAAAAACAAAAAAATCTATTACTTTCCGAAATTTGTAGGGGGAGCACGACCAAAATTCTGCTTTTTAGGAAGTGCCCACTTAGAAAATTAGTAAAAAATTAAATATTCATTAAAAATTATCAAAAAAATTGTGCATCAACTAGATGCTGCTAGCTAACTTATGACCATTGCGATTCTAAAAATACTAAAAAAAAGTTCACTATGCTCAGGTCATACAAGAGTTGCTATGTTATGTTTTTCTGACAAAAACAACAAAAAATTGTGTACATCCCTTTGTTGAACCCCTTAATCTTAACCATTTTCAAAATAAATTAGTAGTTTAGAAAGTAGACTTAGAGCACTTTGATCCTTGTTTTTGTTGCATCTCAAAATTTTGAGTGTAATTATCCTCAATTTCATGTCCAAGGTCAATATTTCTTGATTTCAAAAAAAAAAAGTGGCCACTTAAGCCCCCTTTCTGGGAACCATCTTGATTCACTTACCCACACACTACTTGTTGCTGTAGACTACATATTGAACTCGCTAACCATTATGATGTTTATCATTCTATATGTTTAGATTTGCATACTAACAATGTTTTTCAGAATTGTGGCATAAAAGCCCCACCAAAATCTTCAAGAGAGTTCTTATCAAAAAAATTATGTCAAATAGAGGATGGCCAAATATTCTACAGGACAACATGCTTGGATGGTTCATGTGAGTGCTTCAGTGGCTTGCAACGAATGCCAGTATGTCAACATATGGAAAGCACATATGAGGTGGGACATAAACTAGTAGATTTCGAGAAGTATAAAATAGTGGCATATGCTACAAAATATGGGTCTCAAGAAAAAAGGTGTGGTTTGGTTATTGAGAAGATTCTAATGTATCAATTTATGTCCATGTTTCATGAGAATCTAGTGTATGAGTATGCAAGGCATACGCATAGAGGCCAATGGCTAGACACACAATTCAAGCTATGCAAGGACACCTTTCCAATTGGAAGCATAGTATTAGTGGTTGAATTTGTAGAGAACTAGACTCTACAACCATAGTGTGAGGTGTAGTCATGTTATTACAACTCCACACAGGTTTCAATATTTTTGCACATAACATTCATTCATGAAGCTGATAGTGCAGAGGACCAAAGGAAGGTATTGAGGTAGTATCACTTTTATATTAGTGATGATCACACACATTCTCTAGAGCTCGTGCAAGGTTGCTTCTAGATGTTCTATAGTGATTTGGCTCAGAGGGGCATAGCATATGGTTGACATATAATATGGTTTGATAACTGTGCAACATAGTTCAAGAATGCGTGCATGTTCTATTGGTTGTGTAGGATGCATCTCACTACAGGTGTTCAGCATATGTGGAACTTTTGTGAGGCCGAGCATGGAAAGGAGGAGCATGCTAGCACAGGAGCATGTGTGAAAAGAGCATTTACACAAGAAGAGTTAAAGTATAAAGATAGTGCAAAGTTGATAGATGCAAGTTCAATCGTCGAGCGGTGTAATGCTTTGATGGGTTTAGGTAATGAAGGTACGTCTTCAGTTCATAGATTTTTTTGGTTGATGGATGATACTAACATTGCACCATATGATGATTGTTGTATACTAACAAGATCGAGTGAGTTACACTCTTTCCTTAGCTCAAATGCAAGTTGATGGAGTATCAATAAACCTAAGATGGCATGCTTTTGTTCTTCATGTACAATGCAAGCCTAGAATGATTGTGAGTTAGGGGAGTGTGTTGAAAAATGGTTGACAAGTTATCTTAGCCCACTTCACACATATTTCCCTCTGATGGCATTGGAACTAACATAGATGGAATCATCGGTCGACTTTGACCACATATCAGATCTAGTTCAACCAAGTAATATATCTACTTGCTTATTTTTTGAAATTCCATATTGTTATCTTACTTTGTATTGTATTCGTAATGTTGACTAATTTCAAGTGATTTTCTGCACATATCAATGTAGGGCATATTTATATAGTTATTGTAGATGAAGAAAATGAAGAGGGAACATACTATTAATTGTGTCATTGTGTTGAGGCCAAAAAGAAATTGGAAGCCCTAGTTATAGATGGAGAAAACATTGAATACCCTATAGACTTAGTTGTTGTTACTGGAATGTGGCTTAGAAGGTACCCACATAAGAGTGTTAAACATTGGCTATTTGAGGACTTTGACATGCATCGTAAGATTCTTCATTACTTGAACCTTGTTGTGGAATCCAATGTTCGTTTGAGAAAATATGGGGGTAGACCTTTGAACAAGACCTTGTGAAAGGTCTGTGAGTTTGACCATGAGGCAATACTTGAAGCAATAACGAGTAGAGTAGATCCAGATGGTTCATTGGATTAATTTGTAAGTATATGCACAATGGTTCTTATTAATTTATACTTGTATCCACTTTAATTTTTTTGATGCCAATGCTATCATCTTATAACCCGATAAACATTGATTGGTGTCCCCTTGCAAAAAATGTAGATTTATGAGCCATCCGAGAGAATCTCAAGCATAAAAGAAATGCAACATCCCTATTTTGATGATCTTGGAAAATCTCAATTATGATTTTCAACCATTACAAAAGTGTGTATGAAGCTTGGTGAGCTAATTTCAAGTTATTCATTTGAAGTTAACCTTATCATGAGTACTTATGATGTAGACATTATAGATATAGATTCTATAAAGCTCGCAACATCCAAAAACTACCAAATAAGATGATCAATGATACTTGTTTATTTTATTAATTATAAAGAAAAAGATTTAGATTCTAAAAACTTAGTAATATCCAAAAAATATCAAAAAAGATAAATAACTAGCTCAAAAACTAGAGTATCAAAACTTCCCTAAATAGCTATGCCTTTGTAGCAGAGGCTAAAAACAAAGTAGAAAAATACACTTTGCATTAACCATTATTACTCATTCTTCTTCGAAGACTCACCCATCTCCAATGGCCCTTTCTCCTTTAATGGTTTTGGCTTCTTTTGCAGATGCAATCCCTTGTTTTCACGTATCTCCTCTCTAGAAATTTATCTTCAATTTTCTATTTTTTCCTCTAATACCATTAGCTCATCACAAATTTTAATTGCTTTCCACCCACGCTCAGCTCCTTCCTGCCACCAGTCTTTAGTGCAACCCTCTAGCCATCTGATAAAGAGGTGATTTAAATCCAAAAGCTCTAGGCCCCCACCATCCATTCCTTCTATTTTTACCAACCCTACTCCTAGTATCGCCCTTTGTAGAATGCTTTCCATGTCCACTAAAAAATATTTATGCACTAGATTTTTCATTACTCTCCTCACCTCGTTCACTGGTTCTCCTAAGTCTAAACCCCAAGCCCTGACCAATGAATAGATATCCATATTCATTTTGAATATATGTGTCAATTTTTTGAATCCATCCTCCAACATTATTTGAACTACTTGCACCACCTGCTCTTCTTTGTAGAGAAATAAACCTCGTAGCCTCTGCATAGACTATTTTCCCACAAAAGGGTCCAACTTCCTTTGTGATATCATGGTCAAACTAGCCTCCATTGCTTTTCTATTTCACTGGCTTCCAACCTATCACTCATCGCTGAAGGATACAATCCTATTATCCTTACACTCAAACTCCAAGAAGCATTGAGGGTGATAGGTGAATGTCATTATAACACCTCATTTCACCAACCTTCTCCATAAATGCACCGTGCTTGTCACCTTTCCTATCATAATTCACCAAAGTTGAGGTTTTTGTACTTTTCCTAACAGTACTACCTTAGTAACTTAGTTTGCAAGTCTTTCTTGGTTGTACTCGTCTTTGTAGTCGGTGGGTCAGAAGTTTCAAGAAAATTGAAATTTCAGACTTTGGTTCTAATGTTCCAAATTTTAGCAACCACACGACAATATGGACCAGGTACTTTTCCTAACCTTACTACCTTAGTAACTTAGTTGCAAGTCTTTCTTGGTCATCTTTGTAGTTGGTGGGTTAGAAGTTTCAAAAATTTTGAAACTTCAAACTTTGGTTCTAAGGTTCCAAATTTTAGCGACCACACGAAATTATGGACCAAGATTGTTTGACAAATTTTAGATGGATGACTATAGTTGCATTCTAGAAGTATATTTCTCAAGCACTAAATTTGTGAATGGAAACCTCTAGAATAATTCTAGAACTATTAGATGTGGACACATGGATAGATCAAGGATAATCATCGTGCTAATGAATTTGTCTGGTTTGATTTTGGCCATGAGTGATAGAAGAAATTAAGTGGTAGAAATATGCATGTGCAAAAAGTTTTTTTAAAAGAGGGACCACCTAGGAAGAACGTAGGACCAATGCTTAAAAACTTAAGAATGTTTTACACAAAGGATGTTCTAAATCAATCTAAACATAACCGTTTGATAAATTTTTGATGGACAGGTGTAGGTGCATTCTGCAAGTAAATCTCTGAAGCAAGACTTGTGAATTGAAACCTCTGGAATAACACTAGAACCATTAGATGTAGACATGTGGTGAGATCAAGACTCATTTCTCTCTTTTCCATGACTCGGCATATTACATTTCATTTAATTGAAATTCTCAATATTTTTGAAGTATGTGTGGTAGTCATACTATTGGTGGTGATTAATGCCATATGAACATCTGAAGTGATTGATTGGACAACTCATGAGTCATAGCTTTAATGAAACAAGATTTGTAATGATTTCAAATTTTCATACTTCATATCGAGTTTGAGTGACACTGGAATCTAGCGATTTTAATTTCTTGTCACTTGTCAGCTTGATGTACAGTTTGTGTGCAGCTAGACGTCAATCAAATTAAACATTTTAATTTTACATATAAGGCTTAAGTTTTAATTGTACATGTAAGGCTTGAGGTATAGTTTGTGTGTAGCCAAATGACAATCAAATTAAATAGTTTAATTGTACATGTAAGGATTAAATTACTATTACACAAATTGATTAAGTTTGCTTTTTGGTTTGCGTGAATCGCCATTATGAATCAAGAATATATGGTATATGTAACCTCATAGTGCACACGTGACAAGTGTGAGGTGTACATAGGAACCAGGCTGGTAGTTACACTATTGGAAACAATATTGGCCTAGATTAGATATAACTAAATAAGGATAGTGACTAGTGAGCACAACTAAAATCATTCGTTGAAGGCTAAAGACCTTACTATTAAGTGCAATGTTCAAATTGTCATAAGGGTTTTCATCTTGTAGGGTTAATAAGGATTCAGGAACAAGATCATGTGGAATTATTGGGAATACTCTAAATTATCCTACCTACAGCTGTGTAGTCACAAAGTCAATGACCAATTTCGTTTAGGCTTCAAGTTCAAAATGGGTGGAATTGGAAAG
Source organism: Sequoia sempervirens (assembly GCA_007258455.2). Taxonomy (NCBI): domain Eukaryota; kingdom Viridiplantae; phylum Streptophyta; class Pinopsida; order Cupressales; family Cupressaceae; genus Sequoia; species Sequoia sempervirens. The sequence goes on from VDFB02058242.1 coordinate 470,191,340, forward strand.
AAGTTGATTTGGTTCACCTGACTTCTTAGATTGGTTTTGAACCAGGAGAGGTGCTCTAATGGGAATAAACATTGTTTCTAGTGAATAGAAGCTGCAAGTAAAAGATGGGAGCAATTTTACAACCCCTCATCTTTTGCATGACTTTGATTTTCAAAGGGGAGAAGTACATTTTGTATCTTCATGACTCTCATTTCCTTGTTTTGATTGGCCCCCTTTTCTCTATGTATTCATTTTCAAAGCTACTACTTGATCCGAGAAATCCCATGTGTTTATTTTTAGAGCCCATGGTTGACTTGGAAAGTCCCATTATTTTCAGAAAAACATGTTTACATTTAGGTTTTCACCAGCGGTCCAACATAAGCTTGGTGCTTGCACTTACAGTTGTATTAGTACTATGTAATAATGTGACATTGTCATTTAGTTACAATAAAATAAATGGTTGTGCTATTAAAAAGCAATTGATGAATCTATTCATATTAGTTTTTTTTTCCTTTAAGAAATTATCTATTTATGAAATAATTGCATGTAGATTTAAAACTTAAAAGGGTATGTGCATGATCATGATGGGCCAAAAAGTGGCAATATTACATGGGTATGTGTAGGGTATGTGGCTAATAACTTTTTTTACCCAAAATTGATGAAACAAAAAGGGTTTTTAAAGGAGATTCTCAACTTTTCACCAATATAAATTATGCTTTACTTTGAATTTAATAAATTATTATTATTCATTTTCTATTTGAATTACGACTAAAGTCCTAATTGATAGGCTGATTGAAAAACATCTATAGCTTTCAAATGGTATGACATTTTTTGAGTCCAAAACATGCGTCACATTCTATCCTTCACATAATATAGGATTAAATAAAGAAAAAATGAATTTCATGAAGTTTTGACCAAGTTAAGGTGGTCAGACATATGAGTTTTTATATTTGTTAAAAGTTGTAATAAAAAATTCATAATTAATTATTTACTTGGAAAAAAATTACAAAAAAATATGCATCACATCCAGACATGAGTCATCTACTTATATCTAAAATCTGATAAAAAAAATTATCATTTTATTGTGGTTAGGGTGGTCAAAAAGACACCTACTTCTTATTTTTTCCCTAAATTTAAATACTACTACATTGAAATTTCAATTTTTCACCAAATAGATTATATTTTTTAAAAATAAACCTAGTAGTTTAGAAACTACATTCAATTTGCTACAAATTCTATTCTTACATATTTTTGAAATAATATAGATAACTTATTCAAAAATTTATGTCAAGTTTCCTAACTCTGATTTTTCAAAAAAAAATTCCACTTAAGGGCCTAATTTTTCCATGATGATCCTACGCATAGCCAAAAGTAAAACATAAAGCAATAAAAATACTAAAGTTAAGTACTTGAATCGATTAAGTTGGTTTTTTGGTTTGCACGAATCATGATTATCAGTATAGTAACCCAACCTCACACGTGACACCTGTGAGGTGTACATAGGAACTAGGCTGGTGGTGGAACTATTGGTGGAACTGTTGGCCTATAAAAAGGATAGTGAGCACAACTGAAATAATTCATTGAAGGATAAAGGCTATACTATTGACTCTTGAGTGCAATGTTTGAATTGTCATAAGGGTTTTCATTTTTTTAGGGTTAATAAGGATTCAGGAAGAAGATGATTTGGAATTATTGGGGATACTCTAAATTCTCCTTCTTATAGTTATGTAGTTACAGAGTAAAAGACCAATTTCCTTCACATTCAGAATGGATGGAATTGGAAAGAATTTGATTTGGTTGAACAAACTTCTCAAACAAGTTTTGAGCTAGGATGGGGAGCTTTGATGGAGATAAGTGCTCTTCAAGTGCATGGAAGCATCAAGTAGAAGATGGGAGTAGTTTTGCAACCCCTCATCCTCATGCATGACTCTAATTTTCAAAGGGGATAAGTACTTTTTGTATCTTTAATAGTTCCAATTTCCCCTATTTGATTTGTCCCCCTTTCCCTATGGATATTTTTAAGAAACCATGATTAGTAGTGGCCATCCTCCATGCATTTATTTTCGGATGACAGAGAGTTAGGACTTAGAGACCATGGCAGAAGCTTGGCACTTGCGCTTACATTTGTATTTGTACTATGTAATAATGTGAAATAGAAAAATGACAATTGTCATTCAGTTGGAATAAAAATCAATGGTTGTGCTATTAATGTGATTATGTGACATTGTAATTCCTTTTATTAAGTTCTTTGCAACATTAAGTGTTATTGTGCTATTAATGTATTATGTGACATTGTAATTCATTTTATAAAGGCATTGATGCCAATTCTAGTGCATTAAAGGTTGAGAAAAAACTTTAAAAAATATGTTTACTATTTATAATATATATCATAAATTACTCAACCATTTGATGAACATTTGATTTATGGTTGTAGTTGCATTTCAGAATGAAATGCATGAAGCGCTAGGGTTGCAAACCTAAATGTATGAAATCACCCTATAACCATTATATTTACAAAGATCAATGGTATAGATTCTTTAGCATTTGTTGTCAATATAGGACTAAAAAAGCACTTTTAGTTTATACTGCTAAGTGATTTTATTTTTAAGCGAAAGCATCAAAACCAAGGGAGATTTTAGTCTTCAATTTTCTCATTGATGTGCACTATGGCACCACCCTATTCTGGGTTCCACAGTTCCACTTCTGACAAAGCCATTCTTGATTCCAAAAACTCAATTTCCATGATTGTTGGCATTAATCTTTCCAAGAATCAAAAGTCGGGTAAGTGAAAGAATTATTGTGGCTACGTTTCATCATTTGATGTTTCTTAAAATCTTATTTTGTCAAACTTTGAAGTTTGGGTTTAGGGCTAAGAGAATTAAGAATTAAGAAAAATTAAGGACTAATAGAAAATTCATAGTTTCACATTGCATAAGCATGTCTACCAATAATACCACTAGAGCAATGTCAGATAAAAAAATACATTATGCAAAATTGCTTAAAATCCCAGGTTTCACTAATGAATACCATGATATTTATGATCTTGAAACCTATGGTAGGCATACCTTAGAACTTACATTTTCATCTGAGAATAAGGCCTCAAAGAAAATTCAAGTTAATAGTTTCAGTGCATCTTGGGTAACTGGATTAGGGCACATGATGTTACATGAGGTTTTCCCTTGCCTTGAATTTATCATGGTCTGTGCCCAAAATTATGATGATAAAAAAATAGAAATTGTTAATAAAGATAGCAAAGAAGAATTGTTATCCATTATTGTAGAAGAACTTGGAAAAGTGTTGGGGTTTACATTTACAACTGAAGGAAAAGAATTTGGAAATGTCCACATTGACCTAGAAAAGCTTGCTAGTGATTATGAAATAGTGGATGAAATGGAGAAAAAATATTTCTTAAATAGAATAGTTCAGGATAGAAACAAATTGAAAGGTGATCATAAGCCTTCTTATGATTTGGAAATTTTTAAACCATGGGTTTAGGATATTATTTCCATGCTAGCATTTTGCCTCCGACTAGATAGCAATTTGGAAGTGGGTGCATGCCTCCTTGAAATGGTGTATAATATCCATTATGGTGTTCAACATGTCAAATATAAATTTATTGAGCACATTGTAGAATCCATGCATAAACAATTTTTAATGATTAAAGGAGGTTCCACCAAGACATTTAGGTTCACAACCTACTTGTGCTATCTTTTTCTATTCAAATTCAGAGGAATGTTTTAGACCAATAAGCTTCAGATTCGGCCCTATAGTAATCCTGAGGAAAAGAAAATGGCTCTAGTATATGAATGGACCACTGTTATAAGGATGCATGATTCTTAAAGGAAATATAGTCATTTTGTAGACTACTTTTTGGATCCATTGTATCAAGCAATTACAAATACTCCAATGCCTAGATTGCCCATGTCATGTAGAAACTACATTCAACTAGGAAAACAAATACAATTGGCTGATTGGTACTTAATGGAACAATATATTGTGCTAATATTTTATGGATCGGGAGTACAACCATACATACTTCAAATACATGTGATAGAAAGGGTTTTTGCTTTGGAATATGTAAGGAAGATGCAGAGTACTGAAGAATTGCACTTTACCAGTCAGCAAAAGAAGACCTTATTTCCTTCTTTACCTTTTTCATGTGAAGGGATCACATTCGAGAGAAAAGCATTTAGTGTGGCACATAATATTTTGATTTTGATTTTTATTTTGGTGCTATCTATCACTAGCTGTATGATCCATGTGACACCATTAAATCAATGATTGTGCTCAATAAGAATTTTGCAAGTAGAATTCAACATGAAAGTAAACCCTTTCTCGAAAGCTTGAGAAACAAGGATTCTTGGGATGAGGTCAAAATTGCAATGGAGAAAAGTGCTACTGAGAATGGTATTTCTTTTAAGAAATTGTTAGCAGAAATTATGGCATTGCATTGAAAGACAATCAGGAGGTACAACAATTTTTATCAAAAAAGTGCTAAACCATGTAGTAGAGTAAAAATGACACATTCTCTAGAGAAGGAAGTTACAGAAAAAAAATTGGTCATGATAAAAAATTAATTCCTTTTCGTCTATGAGGAAGGAGCTAGGTGAACCAAGAGCTCTTGTAGAGTATGGAGATAATGAAGAAGATAGTGAGTTTAGCAAATTATGGAATATAGAGCATCCAAATGAACAAGAAGATAAAGAAATTGATCGTGAATCTAATGATGATAGGGAAGAAGGAAGCCATGTCAATTTCAAACTTGGTTTAAGTGATGCCAAAAAAGAAGCATATACTACTAGAGCAGCCATAGCTAAAATAATGGGTTGTGAAGGTGGTCCTTTGGGATCCCAAAGACAAGGCCCTTGGATGGTAATAGATGTAGAGCATAGAAAAGCAAGTGATTTTTCTAGCCTTGGGATTGGAGATGAAAAAGTAGACCTAGGGAATACAAGACAATTTGTTAGAGCTTCAAATCCTCATCCTCATGGTTAGACACAATCACAACTAGGACATGCCCATGGTGGAGAGCTTAGTGCAACTGGCACTGCCTCTGGTGGTGATGGTATGGGTAGTAATACTAGTAGTGGTCAACATGTGCTACAACAACAAACTACACACAAGAGGAATGAAATACAATATACCACAAAAACCCCAGGTGATCAAGGAATACAGAAGAGGCAAAGGATTTTAACAGGTCCAAGTCACACTACTAGTGGATGCACCACAAAGGAGTTATTTCCAAGCACCCCCTAGTGCTAGTTAATCTAGCTGCAACATCATTAGAAACTAAAAGTACTACTACTCCTATTCCTTATCCATTAAAGCATTCCATTGTTCTTGTGTCCCTAGGTTTTGATTACATTGACTTGAGTTTATAAAGAAATCATACATGAATAAAAAAAGAAAAGAAGCAACTAATGGAGAGTGCATCTACTATAACTTCAGAGCTTGCCACAACCATGGTTTTACCCACATTTGACACAAATAAAGAAATCATAGAGTACACATTTCTTGTTCCCATATTTCAAGACAAACCAGTAAATCAAATGGTTCAATCTGAATTCTAGGTGAATAATATTCAATTGGATTTTTCTGGACTCAGAAATATTGACAAAATTAATGTATCAAAGAAGAACAATGAATTGGTGTACACATCATTGCTAAAGCAAGATAGAGAGAAAAAAATGTTGCAGACTCAAATTGAAAAGTTATAAGTAGACCTAGCAAATGAGAAAGAAAAAAGGGAAGTAGTAGATAACAAGAGCAATGGATTAGAAAAAAGAATAAAAAAATTTACCTCTACATCAACAAGCAAAGAGGATAAGCATAATAAGACTACAATGAATGAATTGAAGAAAAGGCTAGATGAGAGCAATAAGAAATATGATGAGGAAAAATCCACTTTAGAAAAACTAAGAGTAAGCATTGCAAATGAAAATGCATAGTGGTAACAAAAATTGGAGAGAAAAAGAAATGAAAGATTGGTGGCAGAGGCGATGGAAGAAAAAAATGAAATTGAGACTTGTCAAAATAAGTTATTTGCATTTTGTAGAGAGACAATGAGCCATATGAAACAAAATATCTGGGATGAAATAATGTAGAGGATTGATCATTTGTGTGACATGTTTCAATTGACTGATGCTATCAAATAACATCATAAGAATCTCAACAAATATTTAGTGGACAACAAACATGTGTTGGCATTAGAGAAATCTGCAAAATAAATTCAACAAATAGTCTACAAAGCCAGTGAAAATGTTTTGAAATCAAAAGGGATTACTAATCGGATTGAGCTACATCAATGGCGTTGTCATCTATCATTGAAAAGTGTTTGAGAATGCGTGAAACAAAGGAATACTTGAATTTGGTTGTAGACAAGATGAAGAAAGTGGATGAAAAGTTAAGGAACTTTAGAAAACTTGGTTTACCAGAGGGTTTTGAGACAAATGAGCGATTCATTGGAAAGAATGATTTCACAAAGAAGATGGAGGATGGAATGAAGATTGATTTGGGATAGTTTCCTCAAAACCCAGATGTGGTGAACTACTTGGATTCCATCAAACCATTGCTAACCTTGAATGTAAAATTGACTGAAGAATGCAAGATAGGTTCCAATTTGAATCATGAAATGTTAAAAAATCTTCAAGTCAAACAACATTAGTTAGAAAAAATGAAAATTCCACCACCTGAACAATGGAAGTTGCTAGAAAAGATGTTGCAGTGATTTGATTTTTGATAATATGAGTTTCCAAGTTCCAACTTAGCTCTATGTAGAGTTGTCTTTGTTCCAACTCATACTTCAGTAATGTGTCAATGCTAAATGCTAAATTATGTTTATTATTTATTTTTTCATTTGAAGAAAAAATATGATAGTGGTTTCAACTACTAGATACACTCCAAATGATTGTTGATGTTCATTGTTGTATATGCTACTAAGACTATTGCTAATATGTTACTAAGCATTGAGCTGAGTAATGAATCACTTATTACATGTTCAAGTTTTGCTTTTAGCACAATTAAAATATGAACTATAAGGTGACTTTAATTCTAGGCATCCATAATCTTAGTTAAATTGCATTACAATTCATAGATTGATACTCAATCTCCATGACTAGTACTAATTATCAAAACCACTAAATATTTATATGAATTCATGCTTTAATCAAGGTACTTTAACTGGTTCATTAAACTAGATCCATAATTAAAACATACATAAATGCATAATGTAAAAGAATATTAATGACATGCTATGGTTACTATCACTCAAAGTCGTAGTTTTGGGGCTTTTCCTATCCTTAGTCACTAGTCCTTAGAGATTTATAATTTATAACCTTATTGGTCACTAGTCATCATAATTTTATAATTTATAACCTTGTCGTGGAGTTCTGAATTTTCATAACTTCCTGATTCCCCGAGTTCGTTCAATTTGTTCAGTTGCAAACTTGCAAGTCTTTCTAGTTTCTTGGTCATCTTTGTAGTCGGAGGGTCAAAGGTTTTGAAAACTTTGAAACTTCAGACTTTGGTTATAAGGTTCCTAGTTTCAACTACCAAACAACATTATGGACTTGTGTACAAACTAAACTAGAGTTTCCTTTTGAGGAATTTCCAAAAGCATGCATGTTTCAAGGCTATCTTTTCAAGGAATGAATTTGAACCGCATTCAATGCATGCCCTATCAAAAATAATGACATAAGTGCATGGTGAAGTTTTACTCAGACATCTAGCCTGCATTCTTGTTCTTTAGCAAGGCCAGTACTTCTCAAGTGAAAACATTCTTTTTACTTAAAAAATTAGCCTGCATTCTCATTGTTTGCCAAGGCCAGTACTTTTGAGGTGCAAACATTCTTTCTCTGTGAATTTTCATTTTGTGCTAATGTAGAGTGAATAGACGATTGGCATAAGGGATAAAAAGCTCAGACCTTTTAAGTTAGAAGAATTTTGGGCACGCTTGGAGAGGGATGACAAGTTTGAGCTAGATATAAAACTCTTAGAAAGTGAGATAGCTCAGGGTGGAGGCTTTCCAGAAGCTGTGTTGAGTGTGGACTTGATAAGTGTATGTGCAAGAAGGTACATTCCACAGTCATGAGAAATTAAAGCCATAGACAAGACTATAATTGTAGAAATTTCTCCTAAAGGTGTTTCCTGAGCACTAGGGATTCCAAAAAGGGAACCTCTAGAAGAAATGTCTGTCGTAGTGGGAGGTGAATTTTTTGAAGCGAATAAAGACTGGTGTAAGAACTCCATGGCCAAAACCTGGTTGAAGACTAAAAGGAAAGGTAAGTTGCAACTGCCAAATAAACTCAGAAGATTGCATTTTAAGGGAGAAATTGCAGCTGCTATTGCTTTATTGCATCGCATTGTTGGGAATGCACAAGTTGAGTTATTTGAGGATTGGATGTACCAATTTATCTCGATAGTTTGTGATGAGAACATTTTCATTGACTGGGCTAAAGTTATTTGCTTCCATTTAAATGAGCAATTAATTAATTTCTATAATACCGATACTTTTTGTATGTGTTCTTGCCTGACCTACATTGTAGGTAGTTAGAGGTACTTTTGGCCAAGGTTGGAGTTGCAAGGAACCACAACTTTTGATATGCTTTTGTATAAACGCTTTCCTCAGTTCACTAAAAAATCTGGAATGGATGATTTTGTCATGTTAATGATGCATTTTTAATGGAGGTCATGAGGAAGCTGGATGGAAATCCAGAAATGCACCTTTCCCTTGAATCCATTTCTCTTGTATCAAAATATGGGAGGTTTTATATCCAATTTGATAAGTTTTCCTATTTGAGAATAGGGGGTTTTGAGAAATCCCCATTGAAATTACCTTGATATCCTGAAGATTTAATGATATTTTTGGAAGTTTGTTGACAAATGGAAATGGTTAATATTAAGTATACGAACATGGGGAAATGAAGGTATGCCTTCCCATTAGAGACCCCTTCCTTTTTGTGCAAAACAAACCAGATGGCCAGGGGAGCTGAGGGACTTCTCAAGGAATATAACCTCAAGAATTTTTCTAAGAGAGCTAATTTTGATAGTAAGGGTTTTGTGAAGCAGAATCTATATGGAGGGAGCTCATATCGGCATCACCCATCTATCGAAGATTTCAGGGAAGATTGTGTTGATGAAAATGAAGTTTTGAGAAGATATTATATGAGGCTAACACTAAAATAGATACAAGATTTCAGTCTTCACTTTGACATTCCTGAAAATGTAGTTGAGGATTCAACAATCTTAGATCCTGGATATGAAAAATTGCTTGATAAATCCCACCCTAGGGTTGATTGGAACCAAAGTGAAATTTCAAATATGAGGGCGTGTGTTGCCCCATTGCTTAAAAGAACCCAGGACTAGTTGAATGGGAAATGGTGGCAAGTTGTTGGTTTTGTTTAGGAGCTAAATTCATCACAAAAGAATGAATAGGGGTCTATGCAAGCATTTGGTGCAAGTGTATCATCCCTCTATTAGGTCGTCTAGTGCAAATTCTCAGTTAGGAGGTGATGGTGATAGGCCACAAGAAACAGTCAAGTTCAAGAGAATCTGTGAACATGATAATGTGCTTTCTCCTACCCTAAGAAGAATACCAATCAAGAAAAACTTCAACTTGTGGTTGTAGATTCTAAAGCTATCTTTAAACAAATTATTTAAAAATTATATATTTCCTCCTATACTTGAAGACTCTAAAATTCCTTGTTCTCCACCTAATAATAAACCATTCAATCCTATTGCTCCTAAAGAAACTATTACTGGAAAAGAAGATTATGGTCTGGTAGTAGCCTCCCTAGGATGGCTGAAAAAAGTAGTGGAGAAGAAGAGAAAGTATACTCCTACAATGACAATTGGAGTGGATACAATTGCAAATTTACTTCAAAGCTCTTCAAAACCTAAGAAAGACAAGAGGATGTCAAGGATGGTGACTGATGCTACTTTTGGAAATCAAATGTTAGAAATTGTTGACCCTGTCAAGGATTTAAATGAAGATGAAATAACAGAGGAAAAATACAAAGTCACACATGTTGATATGGGGACTCCAACACTACAAGGTGATATGTACCATGCCAGTTATTTATTCAATACCTTGATTAAAAGAGTTAAATAATAGAGGAAAGCAAATATAAAATTGAAATCTCAAGTCCTTGCATTGAGTAACTTAATTTCTTCCATGGCCACTCCTCCTACATTTGATGAAGCCTCAAGTTCTTAGCCTTAGGTAGAGGGAATTGATGTGCTCACCATAGAGAAAATTAAAAAGAATTTGAGCTATTTTAGAGCTACTTGTGAGGGGATTGAAACAATATCTCAAGAGGCTATCTTCTTTCTGAATAAATCTTTGCAGTTTTACACTTGAGTTCTTGACAAGAGGCAGGAGTTAGTAGGATAACTTTAGGATGTCATAAAAGATCAAACTAGTCTCTATGTGCTCTCTCAGAAAATGAAAAAATTGAACTCTATGGATCTAAAGATATTAATTGGTGAGAAAATTTTGAATAATCCTAAGGAGCTAGACCCTTCCTGGTCTAATTCATTAGAATGGAAATTGAATATATATGATAATTTGGTGAATGAAATTAAGAACACACTTGAAAAATATTATGAAATGTTGGAGGAAATTATTTTCATATTTTGGGAGTAGAAATTATTGATTAGTTTGACGAAAGGATTCTAGATATAAGAGAGATCTCTTTGAAGTTTAGAGAGAAATTCAATAAAGAAATATCTGATCTTGCTATAGTGACATGGGAGTCCTCAAAACTTAGTGCAATGGAGCTCCACTTGAAGGCTTATAATTCTAGAGAAGAGATAAGATGTCAAATGTTGTTTGATTCTAAAAAGGATTTGGGAAAATGGAGAACCAATTTATAGATTACTATAATGCCAGGGAGCAAAAACATCACCGCAATTGTCACCAAGTACCAAGAATATAGGAAAAGATTAAAGGCACAAGAGGCATTACTAAAGGAGAAGGAGGTGGAAAATATTGAAAGTGAAGGAGTTGGTGCTGTTTAGTTTTTAGTTTTTATGTTATTTTCTTTAATTTGGCTCTCTTGATACTTCAAAGGCTTTTTATTTTAATTTCTAAAATGGTTTTCTTCAAGGAACTGTTATCAAGACAAAAAAAAATCTACTATTTTTATTTCTTTTCTATTATTTCAATATAGAAAGACAATGGTGAAGTTCATGCATGCACAATATTTGAGTTATGGTGTGTACTATGTGGATTTATTGTGCTTTTGTTTAGTAGTTTTCCAATGGATTGTCTATTATTGGAATGATAAATTTTTGGTTAATTTCATTGTTGTGGAATGTTTATCTATGAATGAAGATTTTATGGTGATGGATGCATAAGGAGTTCTCTGAATAATTTAGGTTATTTGGTAGTTTAAGCTTTTATTGTTTAAGTTTTGTGCAAGTCTTTATAAGTTATTTATGTTGAATTGTTAGCTTATAAGTTGTGGATTTTGAACTGTTAACTTCTGTTCAAGGAATGGATTAATATTCTTTGAGTTATTTATCAAATATTTTTTGAATGGAAATGCAATAGGAATTTATGAGTTGAGTGATAAGTGTTGTTCTTTAAAAATGATGCAGAAACATATATCAAATTCAATACCATGGGATACAATATAAAATATAAAATATCACAATTTCATGGAATACAATATAAAATATCATGAACTAAAGTTTGGAATATGATTCATAAAGTGCAATATAAAATAAAATATCATGAAGTGCAATGATGCAAAATTTCAATTTTCATTCAATACAATATAAAATATCATCAACTATAGTTTGGAACAATGGAAACTAATTCATGAACCTTGTAGTGTAGTATAAATACCTAAAAGTTGCTAATTCTCTTCCATTTCCCAAATGGGGTCAGGGTCCTGAAACTAAAGTTCAACATAAGATAGAGTAAAAGATTCATCTTGAAGCTCTTGATTTTGAGTTTGATCTTCACCTTCTTTAGCCTGTGTCTCAATTTCAACATTCACTATGTCATTTTCATCAATGTCATCTATTCTAGTCTCATTGCCCATGGCAGTGCCAATAGTACCAGCCTTTGGAATTGGAGTGTTGCACAGACCAATCCCTCTTCTTTCACATGTGGACCTCTAGATTACAAGTGCCCTATCAAAAGGAAATTTTTTGATATTATACGTAGTTCCTTTCATCCTCAAGCAATTTTCCAAATTCTTGTCTAGTTTGTTTCTTAACTTTGATTTCAAAAATCCTAATGTATTGAAAACTCTCTCATCCTCCACTGACCCTAATATCATTGTTTGACATAAATCAGCAAGTTTGAAATATTTTGATATCTTATCACACAATATTTCACTCTGACCTAATTTTTTCCAAACCATTTTTATTGGCCCTGGTTCAAAGGCCTTGTCATTGCCCATGGATTTATACTGGTCCTTAATAGCTGCTGCAAAATCCTTACATTGCTTTCTTAGCTTATCTTCATTTAAAATTCCTTCTATTTTTTTCTCATTGATTGTTATAGTTTTTGAAAATCGTTCAATCAAAATTTTTACTTGAGCATGAAAAAATATTGGGTTATCTCGATTTTCCAAAAATTAAGGATACACAATACTCATGGCTTCAAGTATTTCATCTCGAGGGAATCTTTCATGAATCTATGAGGAAAGGGATTTTGCAATTTCCTTCAAATTATCACCAACATATTTAACAATGTCTTTAAAGTCTTCCTCATTAATAGGTACTTATCTACTAGAGCGCCTAGTAGTCTTACATCGGTACATTTGTATCTCATATCCATGTACACAGATACATAAGTGATTGCTTTCATTAAAATGGAACTAATTATCAGGATCATTCAAATCAATAATTTTTTGCTACACGTTATAATAAATGCCATCTTGTGCTAAATCTAGATATAAATGATCGAGGGCTAAGCATGTATGTTTACATAGATTGGTATATTCATTAATATACATAGAAAAAATATGAGAAACAACACCCATCTAAATAGTTTTTGACATATTTTCTCCTTCCATTGCTTTTCCAAATTGAGCCTCAAGTGTACCTTTGCATGCAACAAACTTTGAGATGCTTTGCTGATGCTCTTCATAATCTATGACATACCTAACATGAAGATATTATTCCTTTGATTTCCATTGTAAGACTAATTGTTCCTTTCCATCTATGATTTGTTTTTCATAAACTTTATCGATATGCTTTTCTATAACTTGTCAATCTTTAGTTGCAACATCTTGAGTTTGCCCAATTTCCAAGTACAAATCGTACATTTAGCATGTGTTTCTTTTTCAATATCATTTGATTCCCCCACTGCTACAATGAATGGGTACTTTGACAACCAACCAAGTTGAAAATTCCTTGTCATTTCCCACTCATGCCCCCTTTTTGGTTTGTTTTTCCTTTTCTTGCTACCAACATCATCCTCATCCAATTCAATTATCTCATTTTGGCTAACTACGGTATCCCTTGGAGCATCTTCTATAGTATTTCCATCCCCATTTTAATTTGATACATTTTGATTTAAATCAATGATAATCTCAACTTGACCTTCCGCTGGAATTGAGGTATTTTGAATGCTACCAATATTTGGTGGAAGAGTTAATGATGTAGCTCCATCTTGACCTGATCAATCAAAATCTTTAAATGGAAATTCCAAAGTAAGACCGTATGTTACATCTAAGTTTTGGGCATTTTGATGGCATCTAATTCTCTTGATCTTCACTACATTGAGGGGTAGCAGGAGTATTTTCAACACCCTAAGGAGCGGCAAGAGTATTTTCACCACCCTAACTCTAAGGAGTGGCAAGAGTAGTTTGACCACCCTAAGGAGAGGGAGGAGTATTTTCAACACCATGAGGAGTGATAGGAGTATTTTCACCACCCTAACCCTAAGGAGTGGCAAGAGTAGTTTCACCACCCTGAGGAGCGACATGAGCCTTACCGTTGCTACTCAAGGCACTCGACATATTCATCTCCCAGTTCAAATAAAAAATGTCTTCTTGTTTAAGAAGGACAAAGAACAATAATATAGATCCCATTCCCTACTCAATATCATCTTTAAGATTGAAGCAAGAATGGAAAAGAGATAAAGAAAACTTATTAAATTATAACTAATAACACTATGAAGAAATGATTAGTGATCACTCACCTACGTTTTCAACTTTCGCTGACTTCTGAATTGAGAAGTAGAACCTCGGGACCGAACAAAATGTGTAAGAATAAATGACACTTTCTATTGTCTTTATATTAATCCATGTTTCCATATTTGATGAATTCCATGAGATTTTTAAATGGTATATTAAAAATTTGGTGAATATGTTGTAATTTTCAAGGAAAATTGTGTCCTCAAATTTAATTATTTTTTAATGTTATTGGCGAAATAGGTCCTCATAAGCAACTATTATAAATTTTAATTGGAAAAATGAGTCTTCACAAGTAACTATTTGTAAATTTTAATTGGAAAAATGGGTCATGATACAATGTTGTTTTAATAGTATTGGCAAATATGTAGGTTTTTTTTATTAAATGCTTCTGAGATTTAGGAAAAAATATTAGTTGGTCCATTTGAAACACGTAGTTTTACAATGAATTTTTTTTGCTTAAACATGCCTCACAAAAAAATTATTGGCGAATCGACATGCATTGGACCTATGTTTCATAAATTCCGGGTGATTTGGATACCCTGTGGGTGTGAGAAATTTTCCAATTTTGATTTGATTGATTCCGAGAATTTGCCACTAAATTTTTCCTTGATGGAAAACTTAAAATGAGCTCACATTGTCAAAACATAAGGTCTCACCATGCTGGCTAGAAATACACCAACCAATTGTGGATCTTGAACATATCATACATCATTAAGATTTTAGACTTCCTATTAGAGTCATTGTATTAAAACACACTGAAAGACCTTGAATATCCTATATAGATAATTCACAAAGTTTTTCCTGAGAGATTTCCCAACCATATTACCTACAAGATTAGTAAATGATAATGACTATATGTGTATCTTTTGGTATCATCCCAACATACTAAGCATTTGGGAAATTCCCACCTTTGCACTAATGCAAACATTATGGAAAAACAAATTGAGAATACACAAACACATAATAGAGGGTCCCATAACTAGTTGCATGAAAATTACTAGAAAATGGTGTAATGAACTCTAAAATATTTGTATTAAACCAAGAATAATTGCATGGATGAAAGCAATTTACTTTATTGTAACAAATCATTTCTCACTTATTATCAATATTATCAAGAATTATAAAATCATCCTAAATTGTGCTTACCACAAAATCATGCACCATATTTAACTAATATTAATTGATTCCATGCAAGACAATCTTTAATATTCTAAGAGTAGGTTTCCAAGGAAAAAGAGATAATGACCTTGTTAAATGAAGACATAGAAAACTAGTAGACCAATTGTACATAAAGGGCCTAACATAAATGATATGGGTGCACAAGACTTATATCATATGATTAAAAGATTCAAAGTTCCTATAAGGATTAAATTGCTAACAATTCCTTGTGTTTTAGATCCCATTGGTTTTTCTAATTTAAAAATATTCAAGAAACTTATCTTTTCCTATCATCTAGAAATGAATGGGTTAACTGAGTCTAATAATAAAGGCCTAATGAAGATTATAAATATAACATTTGTGTCTAATAAAAATATGTATAATTATAAAACTAGGCCTTTGTTACTTGTGTGGATGAAATACATTACAATAAGTCCATTTTAGTTGGTTTATGGTACACATGAAATTTCAAAATTAGTTTTCATTCCTTGTAATGTATATTTAGGCCATTTTTTGTGGTAATTGAATTAATGCCACTTTATTATTCTGTCAATCTCTTTCCAAATATTTAGAATGAGTGTAGGCAAAGTATTTGTTGTAGCTATTGAGTCTTGTCAAGAAAACATATGTTGGTGCCTTATCTCCTTTCTATTCATTGGAAAAGTGAAGTTCTGCTATATATATTTCCAGCTGAGTATATGTATTTATTTGTGAATTCCAACCTTTTATTACCTCACATTGGCTTTCTATCCTGCAATTGCTTCTAGATAATGCATATTAAAATGTGTGTTGATATGATGTTTTTAGTTGTAGACATTATCAATCTGTACAATGTGATCCTCAGTATTGGGTGATTTTTATGTATATAGTATACATGCAAAGGGTAAATGAAATTAATTCACTATAGATATAGTATGTTTTCCATGTACTCTGATATTTAAGAGCATTTTTATTTGTCATGCAATCAGATTCAAATGATTTCACTAGCTATGAAAAATCATATCACATGTAGTTGAAACCTTTATTTAGGTGTTTGGAGAGTTAGTATGCTCTATTATTAATTTTATAAATATGTTGATAACTTTAATATTCATAGGTGCATCAATTCATTTTCTATTTTATATGATTTGGCCAATGTTTGTGATAGTTGGAGGAATTTTTTGTTTTTGAAACTCTTTTCCTAACAATGATATGTAGATATGTACTTTTTATTTTTATATTGATGAATACATATTTATTATTCCCTACCTATCTATAGACGAAGACTAATGTTTTTGCTAGGATTTTTTACCTATTAATTAATTTCTAGGAAATAGTGTCAGGAGCTTTATCCTAAGGTTTGTAGGAATTTCATCATTAAAGTGGAATTTGACATTATTAGAATTAGGAAGATCTAGGAGATAAGAGATAAGCACATGAACAATGTAAAATATTGTATGAGTTGACCCAAGAGATAATGAGTACAATACCTTGATTATATTGGCAAGGATGAGGTAGTCCACTTATGAGGTGAATTGACAAGTGTCTCATAAGGTGGCACAAATGAGTAGACAAGTGTCCTATAGATGTCAACCTTAGGAACACTTGGAGTGTGCAAACCAACAAGCTCTTGTTGGATGTTGTGGGTATGGTTGCTGATATGTGGCTTTCATTGATGTCAACACTATTAGCATTTGGTGTATTAAATGTTGTATATGTCGAGGATATTGAGAAAATTGTAAAAGAAAGTATTCTAGGTTCCTAGTGGAAATATGCAGGTCATGAAGGTTTCTTCTTCTATACATTGAAGATTAGCTCGTGTTGATTAAAGGGTTTTTTGATGAATGTTTCTAGATAATATGATTGGCATGATAAAATAAAATTTGTGATTCTAGAGAAGTATGATGGTGGGGTTGTAAGATTTGGAGATAACAATGCTGGTGTGATTTGTGGTAGATGATCTATTTGTCTTGGTGGTAAGGATAACATTGATGATGTTCTTCATGTTGAAGGCTTGAAGCACAACTTGTTGGGTGTTGGATAGATGGTGCACAAGGGCTATGATCTTTAGTTCAAAAATGGAAGATGCAAGATATGGGGAAGTTCTAGCAATATGATTGCTATAGGTAAATAGACAAAAGGTAATATCTTTCACTTGACTACTACTAGTGGGAGTTGTTTAATTTCTCAATTAGATGAAAAATGGTTGTGGAATATGAGGTTGTGTCATGAAAATTTTGATAACATTATCAAGATAAGTTATACTCAAGCAATAAGAGATCTACCTAAGTTAGTAAAGCCTGCTAACACAATCTACAAGGAATGTCAAATGGGTAAACAAACTAGAGTCTGTTTCTGGAGCAAACAATTTCATTCAAGTAATTTGCTAGAGCTGCTACATAAGTTGACCTTTGTGGTTCCTCCAGAGTCAAATTATTCATGGAGAAAGGTAATTTATGTTGATTATTTATGATTAATCTAGAATGATATGGGTTTCCTTCTTAAGAGAGAAATGTGAAGCATTTGAAAAGTACAAATTTTTTAA
This sequence comes from Sequoia sempervirens, assembly GCA_007258455.2. NCBI lineage: Eukaryota > Viridiplantae > Streptophyta > Pinopsida > Cupressales > Cupressaceae > Sequoia > Sequoia sempervirens. The sequence goes on from VDFB02058242.1 coordinate 470,209,154, forward strand.
GGCTATGGGAGAAAATGAGAAAGGTATAAAAATCAAGTGCTCGAGATCTGAAAGAGGTGGCGAGTTCAACTCTAGAGAGTTCAACTCTTTTTGTTAAGAACATGGAATTAAAAGATAGTTATCTGCTACTCGAACCCTCAACCGAATGGAATTGCAGAAAGAAAGAATTGAACAATTCTGGATCCTGCCAAAACAATGATGTTGGAAGGAAATATATCTCAAATGTATTGGAGTGAAGTGGTAAGCACTTTTGTGTATACTTTGAAATGGGTAAATGTTAATGGTAATTCTGGTAAGACCCCTTTTGAGTTATGGTCTGGTTACAAGCCAACTATTAAGTATTTCAAGATCTTTGGAAGTAAGTGTTATATCAAGAGAGATGATGATATAGGTAAGTTTGATGCAAGAAGCAATGGAGGGATTTTTCTAGGTCACTCCACTAAAAGAAAGGCTTATCGGTGCTATAACAAAAGGCTGAGAAAAGTGGTTGAAAGTGAAAATATTAGAGTTGATGAGGACTCTATCAAAAAATCTAGATATTGTGGATATGAATTAGATGAAGACAATACTTGCAAAGGGAATAATTCTTAGACAAATTATTCCATATGTTTTGGTAAAGAAACCTCAATTGGTTCTAGTAAATCAAGTCCATTAGGAAGCATAGACAAGTGCAAGTATACAAGAAAAATCAGAAGGTCAAGAATGTCCTAGAACTCCAAGGTATGTAAAGCTAAATCATTTTGAAAATCAAATCATAGGAGATAAGAATAAAGGAGTGCAAACTAGAAGAAAGATTTCCAAAGAATATTGCTTGATTTCTAAGATTGAACCTAAAAATGTCACTGAAGCCTATCAAGATGAATACTAGTTGGAAGCTATGAAGGAAGAGCTGACATAGATTGAAAAGAATGACACATGGATACTGGTTGCCATGCCTCAAGACAAAAATGTGATTGGTACTAAATGGGTGTATAGGAACAAGCTAAATGAAAAGGTGAATGGGTCTAGAATGAAGTAAGACTAGTATGTAAAGGGTATTCTCAAATGGAAGGTATTGATTTTGAAGAAACCTTTTCCCTTGTTGCTAGGATTGAAGTTGTAAGGTTGTTTCTTGCCTATGCTGCATACACAAATTACAAATTCTATCAAATGGATGTGAAGTCAAAATTTTTGAATGGAGAACTAGAAGAAGTATACATTGAACAGTTGGATGGATTTTAGCTAACTGAGCAAGAATATATGGTCTGCTGACTAAAGAAAGCTCTATATGGACTTAAACAAGCCCCAAGAGCCTGGTGCGCTAGATTGGAAAAATATTTTTTGAAGCTTGGATTCACTAAAGGTATTGCTGATAGAAACTTATAATTCAAATTAAATCATGATAAAGAGTTAATTATATAATTTTTTTTTTATGACATCATTTTTGGAGGAGATGACAATCTATGTATGAAATTTGCTAATGAGATGAAGAATGAGTTTGAGATGAGTAAGATTGGAGAGATGAAATTATTTCTAGGATTACAAGTTACTTAGCTAGATAAGGGAATTTTCATATCTCCTTCCAAATATGTGAGAGAATTGCTGAAGAAGTTCATAATGGATGATTCAAATCCTATTGGTACCCCCATGGCGACTGGATGTAAGTTGACATAGAATGATGATTCTCCTAAGGAAAATCAAACTAGATATAGGTCAATTATTGGTGGATTGCTCTATCTAACTCAGAGTAGACTAGACATTATGAATGTCATATGCATGGTTGCTAGATTTCAGGCTGATCCAAAAGAATCACATGTGACTATTGTGAAGAGAATTTTTAGATGTTTGAAAGGAATAGTTGACTTTGGACTTTGTTATCCAAAGGATGATGATCTCACTTTGAGTGCATATACTAATGCGGATTGGGTTGGAGATGTAGATGACAAGAAAAGTACTAGTGGTGGTGGCTTTCTTCCTAGGGAACAAGTTGATGTCCTAGTTGAGCAAAAAGTAGAATTCCATTTCTCTATCTACTGTTGAAGCACAATACATTGCTGCTGCAAATAACTGTACTCAAGTGCTATGGATGAAACATATGTTGAATGATATCAAGGTGGTCTATGAAGAACCTATTTCCATATACTGTGGAAATTCAAGTGCAATAAATATTTCAAAGAATCCAATGTTGCATTACAATACTAAACATATATCAATCAAGTTTCATTACCTAAGAGAGAAAGTGAATGAGAAAGAAGTCATATTGGAATATGTGCCTACCAAAGAATATATTGCAGATATATTTAGTAAGAAATTTCCCAAGGATACTTTTGAGTATCTTAGAGGAATGCTAGGGGTGATTACCCCTCTAGATAATAACTAAAGATGCATATTTTTGCATCAATCCATGAGCTTCATTGCTATATTTTGATCCAGATTGATGTTTATGTGGCTACTACTCAGGGGGAGTAGTTAGATGTACATATATTTGGTTCAAAGCTTGTATGTGGAAAGGTCGTGGTTACCTTTGCCATTGATGTCAAAGGGGGGAAGTGTTTGGTGAAAATATTTCTAAAGAGAAGAGCCTTGTGGGGAGAAGTGTAACTGAGGAGTTAGTGTGTTGGGTTGATAGTATTTTCGACATCATTTTTTTCATCAATTCCAAAGGGGGAGATTCTTGGATGTTGTGGATATGGTTGCTGATATGTGGTTGCCATTGATGTCAGCACTATTGGCATTTGGTGTATTAAAGGTTGTATATGTCGAGGATATTGAGAAAATTGTAAGAGAAAGTATTCTAGGTTCCCAGTGGAACTATGCAGGTCATGAAGGTTTCTTGTTATGTACATTGAAGACTAGCTTGTGTGGATTAAAGTGTTTTATGTTGAATGCTTCTAGATCAACTACTAGAAGTTTTGATTGTGTTGTGGTCTAATAGTGTTTTTGTGGTCTTTGTCAGTGTTACTAAATGAATTTTGTGTAATTATGATAATATCAGTTGTTTTGGATGCTTCTCTATTGTTTCTTGGTGTTCTTTGATGTCTCTAGATCATTCTCTATCTTTGTGGTATGTCCACATTATTCAAAGAGCTCATGGTTGAAGATATTTTCTTGTGCATGTTCGATTTTTCATGTTTGTGGTCAACATGTTGGTGGTAGCATGTTGTGGATCTTCATGGTGAAATTAATTAAAGTATTTTTGTGTTGGAGATATTAATTTGGGTCTCCACTATATGTTGTGGTCAACCTTTGGGAATTCACATTGAAAATTTATTTGTAAATTTGGGTAGACATTGCAAATATGTTTTATTTTTATGGCCAACTAAGTTGCGACGAAATCTCATGTTGTGGATATATAAGAGTGATTGGTTGAGAAAAGTAAGTGTGTGCATAAGTGTGAATGTATTCCAAAGAAAGTGTAAATGTGTGAATAATGTTCTATCATTCGATTGCAAAGCAGAGTGTGAAGAAGTTTGAGCGAAGTGTGAAGAAGGTTTTCTGAGCTTAATTGGAACTATAATTAGGCTTGTGCAGAAGCTATTTTCTTAGTTCTTATTCTTTGGATTTTAATCTTATTTTTATTGTTGGATAGTGAGTCCTCTCTTTTGTATTTGAGTAGTGAGCTCTAGGCAATGTGCCTAAATGCATGTTATTATCTCTTAGTATACTTTTAACATGGTATAATCTTGTGGACTAACATCCACTATGATTTTTACCCTAATAGGGTTTCCACATAAAAATCTTGGTGTTATTTGTATCCCTGAAGTGTTAATTGTTTATGGTTAATTGCTGATTCATTAGATCCAAGATTAAGTTAAGTAAGAAAATTTTAAGTTTCTATCACAACCTATTCACCCCCCCTCTTAGTTATGTGTCCTTGTTTTTCCAACACCTCCATGACCAAGTCATCAACCTTGTGTGCCAAGTGTTGAGTGACCTTTGAGGTGAGATGGAAATGCTTCCAACCTCAAAAAGGTAGCTCATAATACTTATCAAATAACTTGGTAACCTCTAGAGGTATCAATGGTTGTGCATTTAGTTAGAGAAGAAGTTATCTAACCTCATATTGACCTAAGTGAGCTTAAGTATATAGCACTGTGAATGGTAATTTCACACTAATACACATGATTTTTACAATATTCTGATTGGAAATTTAATTTTTTTCTAATGGTTTTTTAATTTTTCTTGCCACCAATCAAAGATGAATAGGAGAAACATTTTTAGGAATATCTAATTTTTTAGGCTATGGATGTGTCTTCACCATGAGAGATTTGGTGGGCAAGCAATCATGAAAGCAACTAATGTGGCTTGTTTTTGTTACCACATTTTGTATATATGCCTAAGCATAATTTCAAAGCTAGAAATACTTGCTAAATGTTGTGTTAGTAGGTGACCTAGGTAAATTAGTTGTCTCAATCTCCTTTGTGAATTGGCTCTAATTCAATTGCAACAATTGGTTCATCGACTAGCATTGGCTCTCCAATGGGTGGTACTATATCTCAATATAAATCTGCAGGATCTACTCCAACTCTTGCCCATGCCTTTGTTGCTTCATATGCCTCTAGTTCAAGATAAATTGTTGCTTTATATGCCCTTATAGGTGGTGCTTTCTCCTAGCCTAAAAAAAGTGCTTACTTTTATGCTTTGATATATTTTTCCAAGCATTTGTAGCTTTTTTGAAATGGCCTATTTTAGGCTTTTAGCCATAGCAGCAAGGAAATAAAATGTTCAAGATAAAATGCCTTGGTAGACATGTATGTAAAATGTGGTAGCATAGACAAGGCAGTGAACTGTTTGAAAATTTTTTGAAAAAGAAATGTGGTCTCATTGTGATGGAATTCCATCACAATCCATAGCAATTTGATTGTCATGTCATTCCATCACCATGAGAGTTTCAATGGAAACATATGAAAACAATACTTATTTATCTTTGATAGATTTTTGTATTGTGTTCCAAAGCTCTAACTTTGGTGCATGTAGGCAGGATACTGGTAAAGGTTGTAATTAGACAGGATACATCTATCAATTGTATTTTCTTGTAAGTTTGAAAATCCTCTTTAGAAATCCTTTTGGTGTACATACTATAGTGATGACATTCCATGAGATCATATTTCTTTAAGATATTGTGTCTAATAGTTTAGTGTCTTATATTTGCTATTAAACACTTCATTGCAGCTACAAACTCTGTCTTTGCATATACAATTGGATTTAACATTATGTTTTTTATTTCCTTTCATTTACTTGATTGTATTACATTCAAATATCTTAGAGAAAATCTATTCAAACATAGAGACAATGTTAATTGCTATGTTCTCCTCATAAGTGAAAGAAAATAAATTTTCCCTCATATACTTGAGGTTTGATCCTTTTTTAAATCATGTCTAGCAATAATTTCCATTTTTTTATATGTAGTGAATTGTGTTGTGACTACATTACAATTCAGATGGTTCAACATTATTTCTTGGCATAACTAATTCCTCTGTAGTGCAACCCATTTTGGTTGTTGAACATATTGTGTTGTATAGGGAGAAAGCAATTGGAATAAACTCTCCTTTAGCATATGCTCTGTCATAGGTAGGTAATTGAAACTAATGTCTTGCATTTAGAATTGAAACTAATATCCTATTTGGTTCAGGCCATGGAGTAGCCTATAGGAAACTAACAATAATAAAAGTAAAATCATATTCATCCAATAAAGTTGTCATAAGACCAATTGTGTCTGATATCTTAACCAGGTTAATAACCACAATGAAACCTAAGTTACATCATTCTATGTTTTAGATTGTCATTTAAATTCCCTACATATGCTTTCAAATAGTGATGTATGGACTGATCACTTACTTCATGATTGGATTTCAATTGTCTATGATCAATTTTTTTAGGTACATATTCACCATGTTTTTCACCTTCTTGTACATGGTAGTAAACTATTTGAAAAGAGCCTCAAAGAAATGTGGTCTCATGGTGATGGAATGTCATGACAATCTCTTAGGAATCCAAATATTGTTCACTTTAAAGAGGTAAGAATTTGCAAGTTTATGATGCCACACTATTTGTAGGTGTTTCGATTTAAAAACAAATAATATTTAAATGCTAAGCCTAATTAATGGGGCTCAATTTGAGATAATAGGCCAAATCTCTACAAATTTTCACCCATGAACTAAATGATACCTAAAAAAAGTGGAGTTGTGACTCTAAATGGGCCAAATTGGTCAATATATCCTACAAAGTAGGTTGAAAAACTCTACACAATAGGCCAAAATGATAAAAAAAATTTGCATAATTGTCTAGAATATTTTCATATTGGTTAGTTGGGAAGTTTAAGCTAATTTTTTTTTTTTTTTTCATTATCCAGGTATGTATGAATTATCTTGTTGTATTGTGTGGAATTTCCAATCTTATGTATGCATTTTCTCTTTCTGGTTTTGTATTTATTGTTCCTTTTTGTGTACTTTCCTAACCAACAATTTGCATTTTGATGATTGTTTGCAATGGGTACCATCTATCTCACTTCCTACTTAAATATCTAATGCTACCTACTCTTGTGATAGTCAACCAATATTTTCCTATTTCTTTGATGGTGTTGTTGACATATTCCATGCTCAAACATTGAAACTTGGATCCCACTTTGGTCCATCTACTTATATTCTTTCAAATATTAGGTGAGTTGTTTGGAATCTCCATAGCGAGGATTGGGTGTATTTTTTAATGTTGATATAATCCAAATTTATAATTGTAGATGATAATTACAATCCATGTAAACTATAAACTATTTTTCAATCATATTGTTTATGTAATAAATTAGGGTCTTAAAGATAACCTATGTAATTCCCATGGATAATTTCACTTTATATAGGAAGTAATTATTTGTTTGATTCAAATATGTAGATCTCATGTCAAGTATTTATATGCTCTAAAACTTTGTGTATACCCACTTGTTGTGGTAGCTCACCCTATAGAGCCAAACCAATTTTCCCTTGGATTGTCTGATGGAACTATGCACTGGTTTATTGTTGGAAATGATGATGGTGGACTCTAAGGGTGAGACTACCAATTTGCAAGGATAGACCTATGGAAAAATGCAAACTAGAGGATGCAAAGAATGGAAGATTTTGAGCAATTCTTTTTCTAGTTTTCAATAGAGGCCACTAGAAAAATATGTTTGACAATAGTTTGAAGGTGTTTGATCTCGAGTTTTGGACTGTAATAGTGTTTTTGTAAATGCCAAACAATTGTGTCATTTTAGGTCTCAAATGGGTTGTAGGATGTCAAATGAATCGCTGTTTCAACAAGTGAGTTGTTACAAGTTACAAATGTAGCCCAGGAAAGCAATTGTGGTGTTTAGGAAAGCAAATACATTATAGAATAGGCGAGTGTGTTGTACAGGGTAGTAAATGCAGCTTAGTAGAGAAATTCCATTGCAAAAAGTTTCAAATGTGGTTTAGTATGGAAAATCTGTTGCATAGAATAGAAAATGTGTTGCAAGTTGAATAAAGGTCTGGTTTGTTTGCAATTTTGGAAAAAATTTAGAATTTTTTAGTTTGAATGAGTGTTTCTAGGTTTGTGAAAAGTGTTTATTTGTTCAATGTCTCAAAAAAACATGGAAAACACAATGTTTTGTCTTTGAATATTTGAAAGCATGCATAATGAAGACCAACAAAATCCTAGGTTAGGCAAGGACTGTATCCACTGGATTCCACATGGGTTTTCCTAGCCACACTTATTCTGAGTGGATAATTTAGAAGCTTGGACACACAGCCTACTCCCCCTTACATTACAGTCAATTCTTAGGTCAACCAAGCTTCAAGCCCCCATAAATATCCCATGGTAGGCTTTTCACCTCTACTAGGAATTGTGAGAATGTGGATGCCTTGGCAATGACTATTGTTGCACCAGTGAATAGATGGGTTTTTGGCAACTGCACAAAGGTTTTTATTTCAGGACTATTGTTTGAGTGGCCATAGATGAGGAAATATTAGCTCCTATAAGGAAGAATTCTAGATTGAAGAGGTTACACTATATAGGGTTTTGGGGAATTCACTTGTCTATGTGACACATCCGCACTTGTAATTCTAAGTTTTCCATTAGGATTCACATTTGTAGACCAGTCAGGAGTAGCTCAGCTAAAGAGCTCAGTTGCAGGTTTGAATCGCCTTAGGGTGAGTACCTTTTCCCACCAAGGAAGGCCCAATTCCTAAAGTCAATAACAATTTCTCTTGCACCTAGGATCACACAAGTGTGCAAGGGGAGAGGATACTTCTATTATTGAAATAGGGTTATGCAAATTACAAGCACTCATTCATTTTAATTAACCAAAATAACATGTGTGGAGGAAACCTAAGAAAATTTGTTCATTTTAAAATTTTAACTTGATGTGAAATAAAACATAGTTCATTTTAAGCCCATGACATGAAAAATGCATATAAATTTTAGTCTTATGAGTTTCAATGCAAGATTGTGTTCATTTTAAGCTCATGAGTATATATGCATGTTCATTTTAACCAATGAAATGTGAATTCAAGTTGTTTGTTGTTTGTTTGTTTGATTAAGGAAATGAAAAAGTGATCAAAATACCAACAAACAAAGGTTAGAATCCTTGCCACATGTTGCAAATAGAATATTAGTAACCCCCAAAACCTCTATGTTATTAAACATAAAAGAGAAAATCTAGAAATTTTGTAAAAATCCAAAAAAAAATTTACCAAGTGAATGTGTCATTTTGTAAAGCAAATGCGTCGTAGATTTGAAAGCTAGAATTTGTTAGGAAAATGTGTCAAACTATAGAAAAATGCATTGTGGCCTACATATGCGTCGTTTAGACCTTCAAATGTGTTGTATAATAGTAAATGTGTCTTTTTGGTTAGTGATTGCATCTCAATAGAGTGGATGCATTATTCTAAAAATTGAATGTGTCATGACACAACAAATGCGACTTGGAAATATGCAAATGTGGAATTTTGTATGTATACTTGTAAAAACAAAAAAATGTCATACGAAAATCTACAAAAAACATGATTTTTGCATTGGGTTCACCAATGTAACTTAGGGAAAATATTAGGTTAGTAGATTAAATCTTAAACAACATAACCCAGAGCAAGCAATGAAGAACAAAGGAGTACAAAACATGAAAAAAAGGAGAGATCTCACGAAATGTCTTCAACCTCCATGATTAACCTTCATTGCACCTTCTCTATTTGTTGCAAGTAGATGTTTTCCCTCAAATTTGTGATGAGAAACCTATGACTATGCCAATGTCTTAAGTAAATGTTGAAGGATTCTAAAAAAATGCTACATAATGAAACTATGGAGCAACTATGAAGTCAAGAAATTCCAAGATGTATGAAGTCACAATGTCAAGAGCTTGAGAGATGTCAAAATGAGACCAAAATTGCCATTTTAAAGAAAAGTCAATTTTGGGTGAATGGCCAAGATTGAAAGTTGACAAATGCCCTAAGATCAATGGTTATGATTAAATGTGACAACCCACAATTAGGGTTAAGGAAACATTAGGGTGACATTTGAAATGAATGGTCAAGATTTGATTTTAGAAAATCAAATCAATAGACAAGGTTGCATGTGACAAGGAGATAAGAATGCCATGGAAAAAGAAAGAGCTAGAAAATAAAATAATATTAGAAATTATTTTATTTATGGATGAAAGTTGACATTTTGAATTAAAAATTAATTTAATTCAAAAGTGGGGCCATGTGACAACAAATAATTATTTTTTAATTATTTACTTGGAGAAAGAAAATAGTAAGAGGACAATTTTAAATAAATGATTTTATTTAAAATTAGAAAAAAGATAGAGTGGACAATAATTAAATAAATTAAAGAATTTATTTAATTATAAGAAGACATGATATATTAATGACATATTTAAATAAATAAATAACATTTATTTATTTAAATAATCAAAAGACATAATGTATAAGTAATAATTAAATAAATTTAAGAATTTATTTAATTATGAAAAGATAGGAAATTAGTGACACATTTAAATAAAATAAATGTAATATATTTAATTAAATAGGTAGGAGGAATAAAACATATATGTATTAATTAAATAATTAATAATTATTTAATTAATAGTTGAATTGGACTATAACACATAATTAAATAAATTAATTATGTTTAGGAAGAAATATGGAGAAAATAGAACTTGCAGGCTTAGGTCAATTTTATGTGTCTACAGTTACTAGTGACGTTGATGCTTGGTATAATAGTTGTTGGTTTAGGTCTTTTTCTTCCACCAGTAGGATTGAAGGGATTGGATGATGATGCCCCTATGGTGAAATTAAGACCTTGTTTCATGCTAGATGTACCAAATGGTGATGTATGTACTATTGTGGTAGTCTATGTAGGTATAGCAAATGGTATGGATGCAATTACTTGAGGTATAGAACCACTAGTAATAATCCTATTTGTCCCTTGGGTAGATGCAATGTGCAATGCATGTATCTCAAATCTAGAAGGTAACGTGGCACCTTCTGCTAGAAATTTTGCTAAGTATCATTGAGGATCATTTGCTAGGTACTCATCTATGAAAGAGGAAAACTTGAGGTCCTATGCAACAACATCCAAGTCTTCAACTACAATGCATCCTTATGGGTCTCTAGTGACAAATTTGTCTAACAAAGTTTTGTGAGGTCTCGATGTGGATGTCCCTTGAAAGGGGTTTGAGAATGGATTGATGAAGTCATTTGGATCATCCATCTTTTATCTTTCTTTCCTTTTGGACCTTGTTTCGACCATGTAAGATAATCTCAAAATGCAAGTGATGCAAAAACTATGTCTATGTATGGTATGATTCTAGTCTATGTTTTTTGGGTTTTCTAGATATAAGGAATGAATGCAACTATATTTTTGGTATTTTATAGAAAATAAGGAATGTCTAAAATGATGTTATCCTAGGATGACTGTGTCTAAGTATGAAAAATTCTAGGTAATCAATTTTTGGGAGATTTTGAAAAGAGGTTACCAACCACCTAAAGTTTAACCAAGGCTTCAACTTTGTTTGTCAAGGGACCTTTGTAGGACTAGGAACAAAAGACAAAGTGAGCTCTCAAACTAGACTGATGAGATGGAAGGACTCATGTGGAGGACTAAATATATATGTGTGACAAATGACTAGGTTCAATGACAATTTTCATCGAAGCAAGGGTATCTAAAGAATGGAAAGTTGGTCTATTCTAAAATCTATAACAGTGTTTTTTCCTAAAATTTTGATTAATCTGAAGGTAATAAAGACTCCTAAGATGTATCTAAGTTTTGCAACTAAGGTGCCTATTGCTATGGCTAAATGATACCTAAAGGATGCAATTGTGCAAAGTATGAGAAAATCATTCTAGTTTCTATTTAGAGATCATTGTGAAAGGATAAATCATTGACTGGTTTGACTGTTTGACCTTGGACTGTTATTTTTTTTTGGTAATCAAACAATTATGATTCAATTTGATAGATTTATCATAGAAATTAACATATGTGGTTCTCAATGTCATATGTGGTTTTTTGGTAAACTCTGTCTTAGGTCTGTGATAGGAAAGTGTGTCATTCTAGACTACAATTCAACTCATTAGCTCAGATGTCTCACAAAGGTTGTCAAATGCAGTTTCTAGTCTAATAGAATAGTAGATATAGGATAGAACTTGCGGCTCAGAATATCTGATGAGACTCAATATGAAAGAGGTAGGTTTCTAGTTAATAGATGCAACATATGTGTGTTTCTGGTAAACAAATGTGACTAAGTTGACATATATATGTGACTCAGTATGACAGATGTGGCTTTTTAGTTGAAAAATGTGACCCAAGATAGTAGATGTGTATTTTTGGTTAATAGTTTTGACTCAAGACAACACATGCATATTTTTGGTTAACAATTATAGTTTTCTGTAAATTTAAAGGTTTGACTCAGTGTGATTTTGATCAAATTTTGGCAAATAAAAGACAATTAAAAAATAGTTTGTTTCTGTTCGACTTTGATGTGATTTTTTTAAAATCTAAACAAAAAAGTACAATTCTTATGGCTGGCAAGGAAATATTTGGTGAATTCCCACTTGGATTTCTCCAACTACACTTATTAAGAGTGGATGATTAGAATATTGACCACACTGGCTCCCCTCAATGACACTTACTTCTATGGGTCAGCCAAGCTTAAGTTCTCATCAATCTCCCATGATGAACTTTTCATCTCTACTAAGAACTATATGAATGTGGCATGGATTTAGAGGTCCGACCTCTTGCACCAAAAAATAGAAGGATTTTAGTTAATTTTAAAAATAATTGTCTTTTTAGTAAGGGAACCCATTCAGGTGGTTATGCATGAGGAAATATTAAATTGTACACATAAAAAATCTGCACCTGTAATCCTAGGTTTTCCATTAGGATCCACATTTGTATACTAGCTAAGAGTAGCCTAGCTAAAAAGCTTCTTTTTCGGTTTGAGTCGCCTTGTGGTGAGTACTTTTTACCACCAAGGAAGGCCCAATTTCTAGAGTCAATAATAGTTTCTCTTACACCTAGGATCGCACAAGTGTGCAAGGGGGAGAATAATTCTATTATTGAATCAGGTTTTAATCTATTAGAATGTGTGAATGTACCAAACATGGAGAAAAATGATTTTTTTAAAGGCCAAATGAAATATGAACTAATCTAATCAAACAATCTATTTCAAAATCAGTCTTCGATGAGCATCCTATAAGATATCTCATTAGTATTTTGATTCTTATCTTCGTCAATCATCCTGCAAACATAATTTGTATATTTTTCTTCTACGAGTCATCCTACAAACACTAGATTAGGTCCACAATATCACATTTTGAAAACCTCAAATTAGTCATAACAAAAATTACAATGATTAAAAATCAAAATTCAAAATCTTGGATATTAGAATTTTTTTTACGAGTCAACAGTGTTGCAATTTTTTTTACCAGTCAAATGTGTTGCATAAAGCCACAAATGCATCATGAATATTCAAATGCATCATTCAATTCTTCATATGTACTTCACAGGATCAATTGCATCATTTTGTACCTTAGATGCATCGAACCGTACTATATTTGAAAATAAAATAAAATTTCTATAAATTTTTTTGAAGAAAGTTTCTTTATGTCAGGTTCACCAAATGTAACATAAGAAAACAAGCAATATTAAGCAATACAATGAAATAAACTAAAAATAAACCTATGCTAACAAGAAAGAACATGGGAATAAGAAAAAGCATAAATACAAGAACAATCTCACCAAAAGTCTATGTAATTCCATGAATAAACTCAATTATATTTCTCCATTTTTCTATTGTATGATAATTGCCCACATATTTCTCTTAGTGTGCAAGTATAGCCTCATGATAGTGTTATTAGAAAAACATCAAAGATTCTAAAGTTGATTGATTCCAAAAGTCATAAGATTTCAGGAGTAGTCATAATGATGAAGGTCAAGCCAATTTATAGAAAACATGGTTTTCAAATGCTAGGCTTAGATTGAAATATGGACCAACCATTAAGATTGAAAGATGTGACATGCATTGAAATTAGTGTCAGAGTGATAAAGCATAAAAGGTGGGGATTAAGATTAAATAATAATTTAATCTTTAGTTAAGACTATTTGAAACTTAGAAGAATAGAGATCGCATGTAAAGATAAAGAATGACGAAGATAGATGATGAGAATAAATTAATTAAAAAATTAAATTTATTTAATTAATAAATGTTTGCACATATAAGATAGGAATAAATCTAGATAATTGAATGATTAACCCAGAAATTTTGTTCATTAGAAACAATTAGTTATTAAATCAACAAATGACTAATTGATCTAGTTAAATATCAAATTAAGTGATAAATGACTAATTAGATATAACAAAGAGATTATCTAATCACAAAGGAATATGCCAAGAATAAACCTTTTATGAATTAAATAATAATTTAATTCAAGATTCAAGATTCAAGATTCAAGATTAAATTAAATAAATAAATATTCATTTAATTAACTTGAGAAAAAGATAAAGAATAATTAAAAAATTTAAAGTGATTATTTAATTATAGTCAAAATTGTGGTTTGAAATAATTAAATAATTCAAAAATGATTATTTAATAGAGGATAGATTTAATTAATGATGTAATTAAATAAATAATATTTAATTAATTAATCAAAGAAGAATAAAGGTAAGAATGAATTAATTAAATAATTAAAGTTATTTAATTAATAGACGACAAATGACTTTAGAAAATAATTAAACAATTAACATTATTTAATTATGAAAATGAATATTATAATTTATTCAACATCTGAACACTTGCAACATCTCTTTATTACAATTTTCTCAATATCCTCGAGCAAATTGTAATAGATAGATGTTACAAGTGGTTGCTCCGATTTTTGGTCCAAATTTTCTCTTGTGGTTGTACAGTTTAGATATGTTGTTCATGATTGATATTAGATGTTATATCCATATTTTTGGTTGTTGATTCATTGTATAGTGCAAGTTGTGTTCACTAGTTGTGAACTATGGTTTTTTGTGTTCCGGTTGAGGTCTGGGAGAAATATTGTTGGTCTATATTTCTCTTTGATTAATTCTTATGACTTTTAGCTATAGAGTTATGTTGCCTTGGTTCTATTGAAGTTAGTTTCAAAATTTGGAAGATTTGTGCTTAGTGGTTCTATGTGTTTTACACTAGTTTGGCTAACCTTGTGTGAAATACTACTTTGGAGGATGATGAAGCGTGTGTTTGGGTTTCCCTCATTCTAATTCTACCCTAGGATGTTTTGGTGCCAACCTAATTTGAATTTGAATTGGATGGAAAACTTTGGATATGTTTCAAAGTTGAAGATGGTATAAATGCAAGATGAGTTAATGATGAAAAAGAGATAAATATAAGAGTAGAGTGAAAAAACAAAAGAGGAAACTTAGTTTTGTGTGACATCGATTCTATTTAGTAAGTGTTTGTGTTGAGAGTATGGTAGATCAGTGCAATGCTTGATACTAAGTTTTTAGATGTAGTGAGCATAAGAAGAACTTTATCATTCATGCGAGTGTGGAAGTAATTGTAGTGGAATCTTTTGTTGCATTGGGATTGTAGTCTCTCTGTAACAAGTCTTCTTTGTCTTCTTTGTATCTCTATTGTAGTGAGACCTTCGGGTTGTAGCCTTGTTGGACAGGGAGTCCTTGTGGCTTAGCTTAGCTCCAGTTGCAGGATTGTTCAGTTTGGCTTTCGTTCGGGGTCATTCAGACATCATTTGCTTGACCTGCTATTTTTAGTAAGTTAGGTCATTTAGCGGAGCACCCCTGCTATTTTTAGCAGTATGGTTTGGTCATGTGCAAAATCAATCACTTATTCTCTAGTTTTAGACGGTTCGTTAGTCAGACATAAATTAAGAAAGATATTAATATTTTAATTGTCAAATTAAATATTAATTATTTGAAGCTTATATTATAAAGTTATAATATTATAACTTAAGTGATTTTCTCAAGGGGTCGACCAACATTGAAGGGGGCCACTTTTTAATTATATTTTATAACTAAAAGTGTGTTCGAAACTATTGAAAAATTAAAAGAAAAGTTTGAACTTAATTTAAATGATGCCTTTTTGAGAAAAGTCGACTTTTTGAGGGATATAAGGGTTTTCATTGAAAACAGAGCTCATTATGTTGAAAATCAAATTTTTGATCAAGTCTTCTTCTGAGAACAGAGCCAAGGGTTCCAGTTTTTGTTTTGGCATTGGAGAACAAGCAATCTTCAGTGTTATAGTTCAGAGGCTGTGAAATATCAGCTGATTTATTGCTTTCAGAGAGGTAGCCTCATTCAGAGGTTATCACAGAGATTATTCAGAGTTTATATTCAAGAGTCGGATCCGGTAGTTATCAGAAAGTGAATTATTCTAGAGCACCTATCTATACATTCTCATCTGGCATCTTATGTGAGGTCGTACAGATTTCTTTACTGCTATTATAGAGCCGTACCTTTCTACTATAAGGCCGTACTTTCAAGAAAAGGCCGTACTTTTCTATTTGGGGAAAATCACCTTCTTTCTTGATCTTCTGTCTTCAACCCTCTTGGTGCCTACACCTCTGGATCTTTCTTCATGCATCTGACGGAGGGAGAAGTGGAAATCCATGAAGGCCATACAATTTCAATGATGTTTCAGCTTGCTGCAATATTTAGGTTTTATCATATAAAAGTTGTTGCTTTTTAGATTACATGTTGTCAGATCTTATTTGTAATTGTCATAAGAAGATCAATAAACTCTTGGCAACATTATTCCCTGTAGATTCTATCATTTCCAGTGTTGCAATATTTTATTTGAATTTATTAGCAATTTCTTTCAAAAATCACAACTTTCATTTGTTCATGCAAAAACACAAAAAAACCAAAAACGTCTGAAAACAAGAAAAAACAAGCAGTTTCAGAGAAAGTGAGAATAGGGATTTCTACAGTGGTATTAGAGCTAAATCCTACCATCTTGAGTGTTTAGCACTCTTATGTAGCCACAAGAGGATGGGCCTCATAGATATTATACTCGCAGGAGAGCCTTAATTGACAGGCAATAGGGTTTGAATAGGTAGCCAAGTACCATGGCTGACAGAATAGATATTCCTCAAAACCCTAGGGATCAAGATAATGTAGAGGTTCTACACACTCTTAGAGATTTACGAGTAGGTCAAAGGCAGTCCAATGAGGTACTACAACAGTTGACAGTGGAAATCCAGAGGTTAGGTATGCCAAGGAGACCGTCACCACATCGTAACGAGAATAGGAGTGATGCAAGTTCACGGAGAGCACCTAGGACTGTTTCACGTACAACAGATAGGCCAACTCAGCCTACTTTTGTGAGACAGGAGCCTAATGAGGCCATTGCAGGTGAGGAGCCTGAGGAGATGTTTGCTGATACTCTTATGGTAGCGAATGATGAGTGGGAGTTGCTAACACCAGATGTCAGAGAGAGGATTACCTTTGATAGATTTCTAACATAGAGGAGAGAACACCATAGGAATCGACATGATTGGAGGCCTAGGAATAATAATAATGATCTGAAGCATGCCACAAATAGACTCACTCTAGCTATGTTTGACGGTAGTGGTAAGGTCACAGCACAGGCCTAGATCAGTAAGCTGGACACCTTTCTCACATTGCATCCTATGGCTGAAGGGGATGCTATCAGGTATGCTACATTGAATCTAGAGGGAGTAGTTTATGATTGGTGGCACCACGGGATGGTGACACTCCAGCATGATCGTATCACCACATATCAAGAGTTTGTAGATAGGTTGGTGGAATGATTCGACAAGAAGGATCCAGAATCTTATTTCAGAGATTTGGCTTAGTTGCGACAGAGTGGTAGTTTGGAGTCTTACATTGGAGATTTCCAGAGATTGTCAGTTATGGTTCCTAATATATCAGAGAGGTGACCCATTGTGATTTTCATGGAGGGACTATTGGAACCATTAAGAGGTTGGATCAAAGACTTTGATCCTCCTTCGTTACAGGAAGTTATGAAGAAGGCATGCAGTATGGAGTTTGTAGCACCATCCAGCAAATTCAACTCCAAGAACACTTCTTCATTCAAGGACAATAAAGGATTTAATAAGAATAATCAGAGATTTGATTTTAAGAGTGACTCAAAGGGGAAATCAGAAGCAACCCCCCTTGGATCATGAGGCTCTTAATGATTTGTGCAGGAAGAAGCTTTGCTTCTACTGCAAAGGTCCCTACGATGCTAACCATGACTGTCCTTTGAGGCATAAGGGTAAGGCCAATAGATTAATGTGGGCTTATTATGAGGATTCAAAATTTGAGAGTTCTGAATAGTAGGAGAGTTTTGAGGAGTCAAAATTAGAGGCTTCAGAGCCTAAGGCAGAGGCAGAGTCAGAGCTTCAAATTCAGGAGGCACAATTGTCTAGTATTCAGCAGGAGGGTTCTTTTAGACTTCGTGGAGTCTTGGCGGGTCAGAGAGTCATCACCCTTCTAGACATAGGAGCCACCCACAATTTCATTGATGCTAGATTTGTGGAGAAACATGGACTCATTACCGAGGAGTTCGAAGGCATTAGGGTTAAGGTGGCAGATGGTTACACTCTCAGGTGTGATCGTATGATTAAGGATCTCCCTTTGAACTTGAATAACTATGAATTCAAGGTTGATTATTACGTGGTGAACATGGGAGACATTGATCTAGTTTTGGGCATGAAGTGGCTTCATTCCCTTGAGGAAGTTACACTTTGTCTCAAAGACATGGAGATACGGTTTGATGTGGACGGGAAGACTCATATCCTGAAGGCCATTCAAGATAGTAATGTCAGGACTATCTCCTTCAGACGGATGGAGAGGCTCATGCGACATGACATGGTAGAGTGGGATGCCAAGTGCACTTTGGTACCTATTCAGGAGGGACAGCATAAGACCGAGTATCATCCTGACATTCAGCAGTTAAGAGTTAAGCATGAGAATGTTTTCAATGATATTCCACCAGGGAGACCTCCAGACAGGGGTATTGAGCACATTATAGAGCTTGAGGAGGAGGGCTCTAAGCCTGTCATGATTACTCCTTATAGGCATCCTAAGCGGCTTAAGGATGAGATAGAGAAGACTATCAAGGATTGGTTTGCTATGGGTCACATTCGACCAAGTAAATCACCATTCACTTCTTTAGTTGTCCTAGTGAAGAAGAAAGATGGTACCCTTCGCATGTGCATAGATTACAGAGTCCTGAATAAGAGGACCATCAAAAATAGGTACCCTATACCTCATATAGATGAGCTTATTGATGAGCTCCATGGTGCATGTTATTTCACAAAGATAGACCTGAGATCAGGATATCACCAGATCAGAGTCTATGAGCAGGACGTTGAGAAGACTGCATTCCATTGTCATTATGGACACTTCGAGTTTGTGGTGATGCCATTTGGGCTAACCAACGCGCCAGCAACATTTCAGTCCACCATGAACAGGGTCTTCCACTCACTATTGAGGAGATATGTACTTGTCTTCTTCGATGACATTCTGATTTACAGCAGGACTTGGCAAGAGCATTTGGCTCATCTTGATATAGTGCTCAACATTTTGGAGAGGGAATCCTTGTACGCCAAGGAGTTCAAGTGTGATTTGGGGATGACTGAGTTGCTCTACTTAGGCCATATCATCAGTGCAGAGGGAGTGTGGATGGATCCTAAGAAGATCTGTGCTATCATAGATTGGCCTACTCTGGCGAACCTTACACAGCTGCGAGGATTTCTTGGCTTGTGTGATTTTTATCGCAGATTTGTGAATGGTTATTCACACCATGCATCACCTATGATGGATTTGTTGAAAAAAGGTGCATTATGTTGGACTCCTGAGGCATAGGAGTGTTTTGTGAGGTTCAAGGAGTTGATGACTACATGTCCAGTGTTGGCACTGCTAGATTTTACGAAGCCTTTTGAGCTTCAGTGTGATGCTTCTGGTGAGGGCATTGGAGCGGTGCTTATGTAGGACAAGCACCCGATTGTGTATGAGAGCAGGAAAATCAAGGGACCAGAGAGGCTTTATAGTATTTATGATAAGGAGATGCTAGCTATAATGCATGCCTTGGAAAAATTTATGCAATATCTCGTGGGCAGTAAGTTCTGCATTAAAACTGAACACAATAGTTTGAGGCATTTCTTGGGGCAGCGAGACTTGAATGATTGTCAGTAGAAGTGGGTGAGCAAGTTATAGGCATATGAATTTGATATCACCTACATCAAAGGTACCCAGAATGTAGTGGCTGACGCTCTCTCACGCAGGCCTTATCTGAGCTCCATGGTTCACATTGCAGTGGATTGGAGGCATTTGATTGTGGCAGAGTATGCCAATGATACTTGGGCATCCAGTATTGTTGAGGGATTGATGGTAGACACTAGGTATATGCTTGTGAATGACTTGAACATTTACAAGAACATGATTTTCTTGATCCCAGGATCTGAGATGAAGAACACTATTATGCAAGCCTTTCATGATGTGCCCACAGCAGGACATCTCGGGTACTTCAAAACATATAGACAGATTTAGGAGAGGTTTATATGGAAGGGACTTAAGGCAGATGTTCTTTAGTATGTGCGTGGGTGCCCTATTTGTCAGCAAAACAACCAGGAGAACACGTATTTGGTAGGATTATTGTAGCCACTTCCGATTCCTGATAGGAAGTGGGAATTCCTGTCAATGAATTTTATTACGGGCTTGCCTAAAGCCCAAGGACGGGATTGTATATATGTAGTTGTGGATCGGCTGATGAAGTATGCCCACTTCTTTCCAATCACCACCACTTACACAGCTACACTGGTAGCAGAGGTCTTCTTCCGTGAGGTTTTTAGACTGCATGGGTTGCCTCGGAGCATAGTGAGCGACAGGGATAGTCAGTTCCTAAGTCACTTCTGGTAGGAGGTGTTCAGACTTTGTGGGACCAAGCTTACACTGAGCACTTGTTACCACCTACAGACCAATGGTCAGACAGAGATAGTGAATAAATGGGTGGAAGGTTACCTCAGGAACTATATTGTAGGGCAGCAAAAGGTGTGGGTCAAGTGGATATATCTGTGCAAGTATTGCTATAATACTACCTTCCACATGACCATTCAGATGTCGCCTTTCATGGCATTGTACGGTTATGAGGTGCCTAGCTTTCTGGATTTTCTACTAAGTGACAGTAGAGTGCCGAGTGCTGGAGATTTATTGCAGGAGATTTAGGACACTATGAGGGCTCTCAAGGAGAATATTTCTAAGGCATAGAATCAGTAGAAGCAGTACGTATATCAGAAGAGGACAGAGAGGTCTTTTGAGGTGGGAGACATGGTTTACCTCATGTTGCAGCCCTATCGTCAGTCTACTCTTAGGAAGAGTGGTTTAGAGAAGCTTAAGCCACGATATTATGGTCCTTTCAGGATTCTGAGGCATGTGGGAGAGGTGGCTTATGAGCTAGAGCTTCCAGCAAATAGCAAGGTCCATAATGTTTTTCATGTGTCATGTCTCAAGAAGGCATTGGGACACCGTGTGGTACCTTCAGTAGTTTTACCTCCCTTAGATGATGAGGGAAAGTTGATCTTAGTACCTGAGTCTATCCTGGAGTATAGAGAGAGATAGTTGTGTAGGAGGACTATCAGGGAATACTTGGTGAAATGGAGAGATTTACCAATAGAGGATGCTACATGGGAGAGCAAGGAGATTTTGCAGCATCCAGAGTTGAGATTGCTTGAGGACAAGCAATTTTAGGAGGGGCGGACTATAATGTCCCCTTCCAGTTGACATCTGTTAGATCATTGATTAGCCTATTATGTGACCCTCGTAGGTTGATAGGGTGGATAGAGGGTTTGGTTGAGGCTTGGCTTAGCTCCAGTTGCAGGATTGTTTAGTTTGGCTTTCGTTCGGGGTCGTTTAGACATCATTTGCTTGACTTGCTATTTTTAGTAAGTTAGGTCATTCAGTGGAGTACCCCTGCTATTTTTAGCAGTATGGTTTGGTCATGTGCAAAATCAATCACTTATTCTCCAATTTCAGACGGTTCGTTAATCAGACATAAATTGAGGAAGATATTAATATTTTAATTGTCAAATTAAATATTAATTATTTGAAGCTTATATTATAAAGTTATAATATTATTTAATATTATAACTTAAGTGATTTTCTCAAGGGGTTGACCAACACTGAAGGGGGCCACTTTTTAATTATATTTTATAATTAAAAGTGCATTCGAAACTATTGAAAAATTAAAAGAAAAGTTTGAACTTAATTTAAATGATGCCTTTTTGAGAAAAGTTGACTTTTTGAGGGATATAAGGGTTTTCATTGAAAACAGAGCTCATTATGTTGAAAATCAAATTGTTGATCAAGTCTTCTTTTGAGAATAGAGCCAAGGGTTCCATTTTTTGTTTTGGCATTGGAGAACGAGCCATCTTTAGTGTTGTAGTTCAGAGGCTATGAAATATTAGCTAATTTATTGCTTTCAGAGAGGTAGCCTCATTCAGAGGTTATCATAGAGATTATTCAGAGTTAATATTCAAGAGTTGGATCCGACAGTTATTAGACAGTGAATTATTCTGGAGCACCTATCTATACATTCTCATCTGGCATCTTATGTGAGGTTGTACATATTTCTTTGCTGCTGTTATAGAGCCGTACCTTTCTGCTATAAGGCTGTACTTTCAAGAAAAGGCCGTACTTTTCTGTTTTGTGCAAATCACCTTCTTTCTTGATCTTTTGTCTTCAACCCTCTTGGCGCCTACACCTCTGGATCTTTCTTCATGCATCTGACAGAGGGAGAAATGGAAATCCATGAAGGCCATACCATTTCAATGATGTTTCAGCTTGTTGCAATATTCAGGTTTTATCATATAAAATTTGTTGCTTTTTAGATTGCATGTTGTCAGATCTTATTTGTAATTGTCATAAGAAGATAAATAAACTCTTGGCAACATTATTCCTAGTAGATTCTATCATTTCTAGTGTTGCAATATTTTATTTGAATTTATTAGCAATTTCTTTCAAAAATTACAACTTTCATTTGTTCTTGCAAAAACACAAAAAAACAAAAAACGTCCGAAAACAAGAAAAAACAAGCAGTTTCAGAGAAAGTGAGAACAGGGGTTTCTACAGATAGTGAGTCCTTATTTTAGGTAGTGAGCCTTTTGTAGTTGGTTTCAATATTCTCTATAGTGTGAGTTAATCCTCACTGTGGTTTTTCCCTTATTAGGTTTTCCACATAAATTTGGTGTTATTGTGTTTATGTGTAGGATTTAAGTTTTTGCATTGGCATTTGATGATTAATCATTTAAGAAATATTAATGATTAGTTTTGGTGATTGAATTAAAGGTTTAATTTTGTGAGAACTATTCACCCCCCTCTCAGTTGTCCTATTCAACAAAAGACACATGTTAATGCAAGAAAATCCTCTCCTCACTTAGGGATTCCATTCCCTAACTTGGAAAACATAGATAAAGTTGTTGAAGAGTTGGAGAGAGCTGCATAGGCATCCTAGTCAGAAATAGAGAAAGCAACAGAAGAGGTAACAATAAAAAACATTCTTCCTAGGTTAAATTAGGAGATTGTTCCTAATAAAGAAGAAATAGAAGTAGAAAACACCACATTTGAAGAAGATTCTAGGGAACAAGAGTTGGATGAGGAGCTATAAACTCCTAAGGATGGTGATCTCAACAATTTTGGGGAATAATTTAATGCTGCTAAAGTTGAGGAAGAGAAGGAATCTAAACAGGAAGAAGAGATTAACATTTAAACTAAGGAGGAAAATAAAGAAGAAAAGGATTGAACAAATAAAGATAAGGAAAAGTAGACCTCCAAGGAAAAAATAATAGAGGGGGAACATCCTCAAATGGATGAAGAAATAAATAAAGGAGAAGACCTCTAAGGAAAAAATAGTCTAGCTCTTGCTACTAATGTAGAAGATTGAACTGCTCTAGACTGCCTGATGGAAAATTTAAAGCCTAATCTCATGATATTTGAAGATGTACTTCTAGATTGGGATAGTTTTTTTATAGGCTTGGGAAAACCAAAGGAGAAAAAGAAGGCCAAAGTAATTTCCAAAATTATGAGGGATGAGTCCTATAGACACATAAAAATTTCCTAGACCCGCAAAACACATTTTTCTATGTCTTATCATATTTTGTCTACTATCCAAATTTGACTATTAATTAAATAATTTTTAATTATTTAATTAATTCATGTCTTTTACTCTTTCCTGATTATTTAAATAAATAGACTTTATTTATTTATTTAAATACATCGTTAATATCTAATGTCTTCCAATAATTAAATAAATTCTTTAATTTATTTAATTATTGGCCACCTCCATTTCATCCTTAATTAAATAATTATCATTAATTATTTAATTATCTTATTTAACTTTTCCTCTAAATTTAATTAAAATCATTTATTTAAATTGTCCCACTTTCTAATTTTCCCTCTTAGTAAATAATTTAATTTAATTATTTACTGTAACATTGTCCCCACCACTTTTGAATTAAATTAATTTTTAATTTAAAAGGTCGACTCAATCTTTTTAATCAAATAATTTTAAATTAATTATTTGATTCTCTAGCTTTTTCTTTTTCCTCTTTTTAATTAAATAAATCTTTATTTATTTAATTAGATTCCGTATCTTGATTTTTGAATTAAAAATCAATATTTAATTCAAAATGATATTTTTCCTCCTTATCACAATCTTTCATAATTAGAGAATATCTTTATTATCTAATTAGCTATTGGTCATTTAAATGGAAAAAAGATTTGATTTTCTCTCCAACTCATTCCTTTTCCTGTATTGATCTTATCTTCTATATTCCTATCCTTATTCCTCTTTGTCTCAGCTAACCTCCATTGTTGATTAAATTATTTTTAATTTACTCTTGG
Organism: Sequoia sempervirens; assembly: GCA_007258455.2. Taxonomy (NCBI): domain Eukaryota; kingdom Viridiplantae; phylum Streptophyta; class Pinopsida; order Cupressales; family Cupressaceae; genus Sequoia; species Sequoia sempervirens. Next base: position 470,233,499 of record VDFB02058242.1, read on the forward strand.
CCATTCATCTTTTCTAATTGATCCCTAACCCTAATTGTGGGTTGTCACATTTAATATCAGTCATTGATTTTGGGGCATCTATCAACTTTCAATGTTGGCCATTCACCTAAAATTGCATTCTCTATAAGAAGGCAATTTTAGCCTCATTTGCACATCTCTTAATCACATACAATCTTTTTTTAGCCATCTGTAATATCTCATGCAATGTTTTCTTAGGAATACTTCAAACATGTACATCTCTAGGCATTTTGACATTTTGGAATGTCATAGGCTTGCTTCATAGTTGCATAGTTGCATTTTGAGGTTTTTTGATAGAATCCTTCAACATTTTCTTTGGTTTTAGCATAAGTCATTGTTTCTAACACAAAATCTGAGGGAAAACATCATATTGCAACAAATAGAGAAGGTGTAATGGAGGTTGAAGATCTTGGGTAAACTCTTTCCTTTTATTTTCATGTTCTCTCCTATGTGCCTCATTACTTTCTTTGGGTTTTGAATTATTTAGATAGTAATCATGCTAACCTAAATTTTACCCATAGTTACATTGGTGAACCCGACAATCATATTTTTTTTATAGTTTTCAAATGGATTTGTTTTGGATTTTTTGTAGGTATAGGTACAAAATGACATAATCACAACCTTCTAAGACACAAATGCTCTATCACAACACATTTGGCTTCAGAAGCAATAAATCTACTCTGTCAAACTGAATTTGCTTCTCCAAACGACACAACTAATTTTTTGAGGTCCATTCAAGAACTTGAGCAACACATTTGATTCTCGAGTTGTATTGGATTTGAATAGCGATGCATTTTCCTGGTGCACTTCCAAAATTTGGTTCTAAGATGCATTTGCTCTGTTGTGACACATTCGCCTGGGTAAAATTTGCTTTCAAATTTTGTTTTATTTTCTAGATTTCATTTTTTTCTTTGTAGGTTAGGGGTTTTTGGTTACTAATCTATTTGTTACAACATGTGGAAAGCTAGAAAAGGAGTCTAATACCTTGTTCTTTGTGTTATTTTTTATTTTCACAATATTAATCAAACAAACAAATCTACAACTTTTTATTTACATTTCATGATTTAAAATGAACATGAATGCACATTCAATGGATTAAAAAGAACACAATCATGCATTACAACTCATTGGTTTAAAATGAACTTGAATTCTCTCATGACATTGGTTTAAAATAAACATTGTTTGTCTCACACTAAGTTGGGCTTTAAAATGAACAAGTGTTTTGTGCGACTTGTGGTATAGTGATACTCTCTTAAGTGCATGGAATTCTCTTGCACTTTGTGCGATCTTGAGAAACAAAAATACTAATAGATTGTTACTTTATCACCTCTCACATTTCATTTTGAGTTTAAAATAAAAAAATCTTGCTAGTGTGAGTTAAGTATATCACATGTGTTTTCTCTTTGTTTATGCAAACAAAGATTGATCGAACTACAAATGTACTTACTATTGTTTATCCTTAGAGGGCCTGCCTAGTGGGAAAAAGTAATCACCCCAGGGAATGACCCAATTGGTAACATGCTAAAGCCAAGCGACTTCCAGCTAGTATATAAGTGTGGGTACTTGAGGAAAGACAAGTATCATGAGAATTGTTTCGAAAATAACATCAACAATGGTGTCTTGCTGCATGGATTGTCCCCCATGAATGGAATGCCCATACTAGAACCCTTGTTATATTAGGCCAAAAACCTTTATCTATTGCAAAGGCATCCATATTCTCACAGTTTTTAGTAAAGATGATCAGCCTACCATGGGAGTTTTATGAGGTCTGGAAGCTTGGTTGACCTAAGAAGTGAGTGCACTATAAGGGGGAGCTCATGTGGCCAATTTTTGAATTCATCCACTAAGAATAAGTGCGGTTGGAGTAAAATTTGCGTGAAATCCAAAAGAATATAGTACTTCAAACCATAGGGTTATACTTGTCTTCTATGTGCTTGTTTTCATAAAATTTCAAAGACAATGTGTCTTCCAAGTGTTTTTCAGACTAGGGTATGTGCAAGATCATCATGGAAAAAATAGCCCCTTAAGTGGCAAAAAATTTAGAAAAATCAGTGTTAGGCAACTTGACGTACAAATTTGAATAAGTTATCTATATTTTTTCAAAAATATGTAAGAATAGAATTTGTAGAAAATTGAATTTATTTTCTAAACTACTAGATTTCTTTAAAAATAAATAAAATCTATTTGGTGAAAATTTGAAATTTCAATGCAGTAGTACTTAAATTTCAAGGAAAAAATAAGTAGGTGTCTGTCCAGCCACCCTAACCATAATAAAATGACAATATTTTTTTATAAGATTTTATATATAAGTGGAGGACTCATGTCCGGATGTGATACATATTTTTTTGTAATTTTTTTCCAAGTAAATAATTAATTATGAATTTTTATTACAACTTTTAAAAATATAAAACTTGTATGTCGACCACTTTAACTTGGTCAAAACTTCATAAAATTTATTTTTTCTTTTTTAATCCTATAGTATGTGAAGTATAGAATGTGATGCATGTTTTGGATTCAAAAAATGTGGTCTGTTTGAAAGTTATAGATGTTTTTCAATCAACCTATCGATCAAGACTTTAGTCATAATTCTAATAGAAAATAAATAATAATTATTTATTAAATTAAAATTAAAGAATAATTTATATTGGTCGAAAGCTGAGAATCTCCTCTAAAAACCCTTTTCATTTCATCAATTTTGGGTAAAAAAACAGTCATTAGCCACATACCCTACAAATACCCATAATGTTGCCACTTTTTGGCCCATCATAATCCTGCACATACCCACCAAATGAAAAATTAAACATCCTTTTTAGATTTGGAAAAACGCTTTAAACTTGAAAAAATCTTCACAATCTGCCAAAATTTTCCAAGAAACTAGACTCTACAATGCATTTGACATTTTGGACTGCAGTTGTTGCTTTTTGCACTAAAATTGCTCTGATAAATTTCATTTTCTATCTCAAATGTTGCATCTGTCTACTTGCAATGCATCTGATGCTCTTTGTAATTCATTTGAGCTACAACAACACATTTGACAAACAAAAAAAATACATCTTCCTATATTGAACTATGTTTGTCGCATCAAACTAGCCTCTATTCAAACTTGTAATGCATTTACTAACTTTCTCAATTCAATTGAAATACTGAGCTGCATTTGATATCCATAATGATGCATCTACTCAAATTGTGACGTAATTGACATTCTACAATGCATTTTCCACCTCTTGTAATGCATCTGCTAGTCATAGTAAAATCACTATCAAACCTAAGATCAAACACTGTCAAACTATTGCAACACATTTGCATTTTTGTGATGCATTTGATACTTTACAAGATGCATTTGATAGACTACAATGCAACTGTGACTTGAAATGACACAATTTCTTGACAATCAAAAAAATCACTATCACTATCTAAGTCTAGAACTAAGCATTTTCAATCAGTCTTCAGACGCATTTCCTTAGTGGTCTCTATCCAAAATCAGCAAAACATAGGTTGCATAATTTAGACTTAAGTCATACCTTTTCATTGTCACCATGTCTTCCATTGACCTTGATTTCTTGCTAGTCAAGTTGAATATAAATTTCTCTATAATCGTTAATACCAACAAGCCTTAGAATTCAAAAGACAATTCCTCCAATCCAAAAACCAATGTCCTTCTTACCAACAACCCATAAATCCTAATCCTCCATCCATCAACCCCCATTATTAAATGCCCCTTAACAAAAATCTTGCCATTAAGTCACAACAAACATCTAATTATCACCCTTATCCTAACCTTGACAAGGGAAACCAATTTTCCAATAGTCCATTTAAAGTCTCCACATCATATTCTAGTCCTTCATCTATCAATCTTGTCCAAGTCTACATGTCTTATCAACCATCTACCAACTCATGACAAGTCTCCATATCATACCATATCAATCCTACCCAAGTATCCACATCCTATCTTGGGAAACCTTACACTAGTCCAGTCCTAGTCCCCATTTCCTATCCTAGTCCTTCATCCACTAACCCCTTCCAAGTCTCCATGTTTTATCCTAGTCCTTCATCCATTAATCCTTTCCAAGTTACTCCATCACAAGCCCCATTTATCTAAATTTGAGGATACATGTCAAAACGAAAGCCCAAATCATGACATAATAACGTCACCCTCACGTCAAGAACAAGATAGGCCATCCCATGATCCTATCTTTAGGTCCATCCAAGAATTTCTCCTAAATAACAATGGAATCCAAAATAAACCTACCCTTGAAAAAGATTCCAATCCCAATCATATCATCCAAGACAACCCCATCTTTGACCAAGACACTACCATTGACCAAGAAGTCCAAAATGATCCACTCCTTGACCTTTACGCCATTCATGATCAAACACTTAATGACCCTGTTCAGGCCTTGACCATTGACACTTTCCAAAATGAGACACTTTCCTCCATGGGACACATAGACGATCTTCCTCCAAAATAAGAGTCTTCCACTATGGACATATTTGCAAATGATCAAGTCATAGCTGAATTTACTAGAATCTATGACAATGACCATAACGATGGCTTCAACATCAACTTGGAAGCACCAATAGAATCATATGAATCTGACATGTCACAAAACCAAAACAAGGATATCAATAAAAAATCTACACAACATGTCAATGAAGCTAAGACATCCTATCACCTAAGATCATCCACTTTTATTAGAGTAGGATTTCTCACAAACAAGAATATTCCAAGTAACAGTGTCCACATACATCATGATGAGTTAGCGTCTTGTTTTAAAAATAACAAATACTCCATCACAAATAGAATCTTTTAGAGCATGTAGTATCAATGAAAAGGACTAGGCATACATGAACAAGGCATTCAAGAACCAATAAAACTTCAAGAAAATAATAGACATCAAGGTCTTGGCTATTCCTTAGTTGGAAAATCAAATGATGTTAGTGATACCTCCTCGATATTGGGGGAAACTTTATTGGATACAAATGTCAAAATAGAGTCCATGAGTAATCCTTGTCATAAGATTTTTGCCAACACTCCCTCCATCCACACCATAATCCATCATTCCAATAAACCTCCCATTTGAACCAACAAAAACCAAATTCTTACAAATCAAAAGCCCAAAATCAAATTTCAAATGCCATTGAATCAAACAAAAAGACAAGTGGAAAAATGAAATTAAAATAGGTCCCAAAGAAAGATGGATCAAGCAAAGAAAATATGTCAACTTAGAAATTCAATCAAAATGTGGAGTCACAAGCAAAGAGGACTCCCACATACAACAAATGTCCACCTCCTTCAAAATGGTCATCAAGCAAGGCATATAAGAGTGTTGGTTCCGAATTCCATCTCCCCAAAATCCGTCATCCACAATCCCAAGTTTGGAAGATAAAATGTGATTAATCTAAATGTCCAAGAAATCCATCCACATCTACCATCATTCATCATAATCCTACATCTTTTCTATAGTCCAAAAATCCCATGTCACAAATCTATCACATCTTGGCAACAACTCTTTGTCATAAAGACTCTCATGGAACTCTATTGCAATGTGTGTATTTTGATAAGGCAACTCTAGTATTGAAAAGGACTACGATGACATCAATCAGTTGTATGCAAGCACTATGATCCTAACAAGGAAACTACTTCAGAAAGGTCAGTATTGGCATATCATGGCACTCATCTCTACATCAACACCATCAACAACTATAGAATAATTGGTGGGAATCCAAGATGTCATGTCCATATACCAAAAAAATTTAAAAAAATTTAAAAATGACAAAAAGAATAGTAAATAGAAAAATCTCTTCCAATGGTGAAAAACTTGCAAACATGTGCCTTGGAAAGTACCATGATGAAAACTTGGCAAACATGTGTCATGTGTAAAGTAAATCATCTATGTGGAATTTTTCACTTGGCGGAAAGTCATCTCATTTCCCATGCCTTCCTCTTGACATTGATATCCGACCATTTAATCCATATCATTCCTATCCATTTTCCCCACCTACCTTGGTCTTGACATAAAAACATGCAAACATACATCATGCTTTGGAAAACTCTTGACATGTCTATCCTCTAGTCTTGCACTATTTATGAAATATCATGCTATTTCCATCATAACATCATTATCTTATATGACATAATTCTTGAAAATCATATGACAATTCCCTTAGTCTCATGTCCCCCATCCTTTACCAAGGCCACCTCTTGTGCTTTCATGTTTGTTACCTACCTTGGCTTTACCTTGTCAAACGGTCTAAGGATACTCTATCATCCCATCTAGTCCTAACAAAATCATTACAAATGCAATGAGTCTAATCCATACACACACATTATCCAAAACATTCCTTGGCTTGTTCTTGACCCAACTGCAAACCTCGATACCTTCATCACATTATTGTCATCCTCACATTAGTTCAGGATGTGTCCTACCCATGTCAAACAACATTGTCATAACCTATCAATTGGTATTCAACTTGACTATGGGAACAATCATGTTTGTCCTTGGATTCTCATGCGTAGGCATCATTCACATGCATTTGTCATGATGCTCTTAAACCATTCAAAAAGACAAAAAAATTATAAATTGTCAAAAGTCCAAAAAAATCAAATATTCATCAAAAACACAAAAAAAACATTTCAAAAAGAAAAAAATCATAAAATGTCAAAAATAAAAAAAAAATAAAAATATGTAAAAAAACACAAAAAAATCCAAATAACACTATCAAAACCCCAAAAACAATCATATTTCATCGTAGTTGGTCATGTCCAATCAGTCTTTGTCATTGTTGAACTACATTTCCTTTGTGACTAAAGCATAGGCAAGGCCATATGTCAATGCACCCCTGAGGCTCCCTAGGTTAGTCTTTAGCATCCATTGCATAAGTCCAACAATGTTATTCCCATCTGAAAACATGGTCACGCTAGTCAAATAAGTCAAACATACTCACATTAGTCAAATAAGTCAAACATAGTCGCATCAATCAAATAAGTTAGACATAGTCAAACTTAGAAACAAGTCAGTCATTGCAAACATCAACATTTTAATCCTAAACCAAAATCAGACAACATTGTCCAATCAATCATACAATCAACATCAATCAAAGTGCCAAAACATTAGTCAAAATTTCAATCTTGTCACTCTTGGGTCTTCTTCAAGATGTGTCCCTCTTGGAGTTAGACCTCGTCAAAATGTCATTTTCCTTTTTCAGGATGTGTCCTTCTTGACAAAGGCACCATCAAAACTATTAATATCATCAAATTGGCAACCCATCAAAACTATCAAACTATCATGTAATTAACCTTTGGAAAATAAACATTGGCAAACACAATTAAATGGCTATTAATCTTTATGGTTCATTTTCGTCTTATCTTTTGACTATTTTGTCTATTTTTTTCTTATCATTTTGTCTCTAGGCTATGTTACTCTCTACCTCGAGGGTGTCCCATGAAGGATTTAGAGGTGTGATGATGTCTCATGACCTATTTTGTTTTATTTGACTACTATATGTGGATTGTTTTGACAAAAATATTGGGGTAACTTGGCCCTTAGTATGAGTTAGGACATTCCTTGTTTGCGACTGTTTCTATGTCATACCATGGTGTTTTTTTTCCATTTGTGTCATTTTTACTACCCAACGATGATTTGAGCAACGTCTATCAACACTTTGCAAAATGTTGAAGGTTTCTTTCTTGTCACACCCTTCTACATTTCCCCTCTAACATTTTGTCTAGTCTGCATCTTTGTCATTAATATCTTTCACACTAACATTTCTTTGTCCCTTCATCTTCTAATATTCTCCTCCATTTTTGAGAGAACACTCATGTTCTTGGAACCTGATTGTACTCTCAAAAGGGCATACTGCTATCTCCTCGTCATTCTTCCTCATCCTATTTTTCACTGGGGCATATTTTTGACTTATTTTCTTTGTCATGCTGTGACAAGTTGCATTATGACAAAGAGGGGAAAAATCTAGACACATAAAAATGTCCTTGACCTGCAAACCACATTTTTCTATGTCTTATCATATTTTGTCTGTTGTCCAAATTCGACTATTAATTAAATAATTCTTAATTATTTAATTAATTCACATTTTTTACTCTTTCCTAATTATTTAAATAAATAGACTTTATTTATTTATTTAAATACATCATTAATCTCTAATGTCTTCTCATAATCAAATAAATTCTTTAATTTATTTAATTATTGGCCACCTTCTCCATTTCATCACTAATTAAATAATTATCATTAATTATTTAATTTTCTTATTTGACTTTTCCACTAAATTTAAATAAAATCATTTATTTAAATTGTCCCACTTTCTAATTTTTCCTCTTAGTAAATAATTTAATTTGATTATTTATCGTCACATGGTCCCACCACTTTTGAATTAAATTAATTTTTAAATTAAATGGTCAACTTGGTCTCTTAAATCAAATAATTTTAAACTAATTATTTGATTCTCTGGCTTTTTCTTTTTCCTCTTTTTAATTAAATAAATCTTTATTTATTTAATTAGATTTCGTATCTTGATTTTTGAATTAAAAATTAGTATTTAATTCAAAATGATATTTTTCCTCCTTATCACAATCTTCCATAACTAGATAATATCTTTATTACCTAATTAGCCATTGGTCATTTAAATGGAAGAAGAATTGATTTTTTCTCCAACTCAATGTTTTTTATGTATTGATCTTATCTTCTATATTCCTATCCTTATTCCTCTTTGTCTCAACTAACCTCCACTGTTGATTAAATTATTTTTAATTTAATCTCAGACCATTCATTTTTTCTAATTGATCCCTAACCCTAATTGTGGGTTGTCAAATTTAATATCAATCATTAATTTTAGGGCATCTCTCAACTTTCAATCTTGGCCATTCACCTAAAATTGCATTTTCTAGAAGAAGGAAATTTTAGCCACATTTTCACATCTCCTAATCTCTCCTAATCTCATGAAATCTTGTTTTAGGAATCTCTCATATCTTATGGAATCTTCTCTTAGGCATACTTCAGACATCTACATCTCTAGGCATTTTGACATTTTGGCATTTCATAGGCTTGCTTCATAGTTGCATAGTTGTATTTTGATGTTTTTGATAAAATCCTTCAACATTTACTTTGGTCTTGGCATAAGTCATTGTTTCTCACACAAAATCTAAGGGTAAACATCATATTGCAAAAAATAGAGTAGGTGTAATGGAGGTCAATCATGGAGGTTGAAGATCTTGGGAAAACTCTTTCCTTTTATTTTCAGGTTCTCTCCTATGTGCTTCATTACTTTCTTTGGGTTTTGATTTATTTAGATACTAATCATGCTAACCTACATTTTACCCATGGTTACAAGTTCAATAACCGAGTGTTGCACATTGCTACCCCTATAGTTGAGAAGAATAAAGAGGTCACACCTACTAATTATAATGTGCAAACAATCAATTTTAGACCATCGACAAAGAAATAAGAGACAAAATATTTGAGGGGTTTTGTAGATTCTATTCTAAAGAGGTTAGATAAAGAGGTACAAGAAAATGACAAGTTACAAGGAAGGTTGAAGATTTGAAAAGATATATCTAGCATCTTATTAAGCCTCTGCAAACTCAAACCTAGGCAGGAACATCTACACAACCTAGAATATTATCCAAAGATGCCTTCAATGAATTGGAAAAGATGAAAGCATCTGTGCAAGTAACTCATAATTGGGTGGCTAGGGTATACCAAAAGGGTATTGTGTTTATTAAGGAAGTCCTACAATTTCATGAGAAAAATATTTCTTTTATGGATATTGTACAACATTTAGTAGTAGAGTGCCAAGCTTGTGATGATAAACCCATGGTCAGATTCATAAAGATAGTAGAAATTATTGAAGAGGTACTAGTTAAAGAAGATGTCCTTGCTTATGAGGATATAAATAAGCATAAGCAATGGATTGAGGCCTTCAAATTTAAGAGGGAGTTAATGGATAAAGCTTTAGAATAGTTTCCTAAGGTGTTGAATGAATTAGGTGATATCATTACTCATTGCATCTTATTTTTGGAAATAACAATGGGTAGAAAGCTTACCAAAGAATATTTGAAACTTGATATGTTGAAACAATAGTGGAAGGAGGTATATTCTTAGGTTGAAGATGGAGCTATTACAAAAATCAATTTAGAGGATGTAATTATGTGATGGAGGAGCATCCAACAGTGTAGGGTAATCTTGCATCACCCAAAAAAAAAAAAATCTTTATTTTCTTTACTTGTTTTGAGTCACATGATGACACTTAAGGGGTATAAGACCATTAGAAGTCAAAAATAATGAAAAATGATCACTCACTATTTTTAGTAATTCTGCCTAAATGGGATCGTATGGACTTGGAAATTTACCTGAAGGAGAAGAGCTGAAAAATAAAATTGATCATGAAAAAATCACCTTAATCCCCTAAATGATTTGGAAGATATTAAAGTTTATGTCCTAAGAAATTTCTCCAATACAACTTCAAATTCAAATATAAAAATTTAGAAGCCCCGAAATAGCTCAAAGAGTGGATGAAATGACTTATAGTAGTTTTTCACATTGTAGATGTCTTTGAGAGCTTTCAAATGATATGATATAATAGAAAATTGGACACTTGGATCAAAATTTATGGCCTTATGAAGTTTCCCCTCTAAAAAGTGAATTTCATTAAAATTTCTTCGTAGGTCAAAAAACAAACAATGAGACTTTTGGCACCAAAACAAAAGGGAAAGTTGCAAAACCCTAAAAAGGGGCCAAATGGGACTCATACACCCAAGGTGGCATATGGGTCCTAGCTGGGGGGACTCATATGGGTCCCACCAAGGCTTTTTGGCTAAGGAAGTGTGGGGAGGTTAGAAAATTAAGTGTATTTATTGATCTTGTCAAGATTTCAATTGAAATAAGTCTGGTCTTGCATAATAAAGGGTCCTAAGGGCCTATTAATGATGATGTGATGGTCATAAATGCAAGAGGGTGAAAAAATTAATGCGAAAGTGTAATAAATACACTCTACAACACTAAATTAGGGAAAAATTAGATCTATTCAGCTTAAAAGGGACCTAAACTTAATGTGAATGTGTGAAACACATTGCAACACCAAATCAATGCCACATTAGATCTATTTTAATGTTAATCATTCCCAAATTAAGTTTGAAAAAGGGATAATTTTTCCTACACTACATTTAGACCCCACTTTAGTGAGAGGAGGAACTTTCTTCAAACTCACACTAAAGTAAACATTCAAGAGGGGTCCAAGTGTACCAATGTGGATGGTATAGAATGTTAAGGATTGAGGGGGTGGTCAAGCCCCTAGGATCCAAGATCCTATGTCAAACCAACATAAGCACAAAGGGACACACACAAGGTGTATGATACACAACATCAAGATACACAAACATATAATTCCAATGACTAACTTAAAGAAAAAATAAAAAGGGGTGGATCAAGCCTCGACTGTTTGTCCAAAACGATGTGGATTAGATATAATTTGTTGGTCCAAAAGTTCATGTTCACTTTGAGGAAATATAACTTCATGCTATCCATTGGGTGAGTATCCGAAAAGGTAAGACATATACACATGTAGTCGGTATATGCTCACACACACAAGCAAGTGGCTATGGGAAAGTCACACCCAAGTTCAACTCCCATAGGGTAACCATACCAAAGATATACCTCCTAATAAATTTGATAAGGTGCCACACAATACAAACAAGAGGGTTCACAAGGAAACAAAGACTTCATATGATTGACACCCTTGAAGAAACAGGATGGCTCCATAGGCAAGCAAAGTTTGTTATGCTAGGTGGCCACATAATAGTTATTGTAAATGAAAAATTGTGTAAGGTATGTTCAAAGAAGTTTTTCTTAGTTCATGCAAGGTCTCATCTTAGGTAAAATTGTGATTAATGTCTCCAAGAGAGGACAAGTAAAAGAAATATCATGCTGTTGGAGGAAATCAAACCCAATGACACCACCAAGAAAAGGATGCACCATAGGAAAAAAGAAAACTACATAGTGAAATATGAATTTCAATGTAACTCCTCACTTTAAAGTGGTTGCTAACACCATTGCTATAAGAAATTGCTTTAAAGTATAAGAGGACATGAGAGCTTATTTGGAAATCCCTATGCCAAATCATATGTTCAAGCCCCCACTTTAAAGTGGTTGCTAACACCATTGCTATGAGAAATTGCTTTAAAGTAGAAGAAGCCACATGAGAGCTTATTTGGAAAGCCCTATACCAAATCATATGTTACTAAATGAAACTACATCATGAATAAGGGGTTTCCCCCAAAATATAATGCTAAACATAGAAAGAAAACTATGCTAGACATACAGGCCAACTTAAGACATGTCGTCCACATCCCAAGCTTGCACTTATATACATTGAAGGTGGTTAACTAGCCAAAAGAGATAACAACAAGTTCCATATGAGTAAAAAGCTACTTCTCTCCTTGTCCCCACTTAGTGCAAGACAAGGATGAGCTGAAAATATTGATGAGAAACATAATAGAATGAAAATAAGTATCAATTAGAGGAACTAGGTGCTTCAAAAGAAGGAAGAGCACCAAACTCCTTAAGATGTTGAATTTTGTTACCCAAATCCTCATATTCATTAGTAGAATCACCATGAACTCTATGGCATGCACAAAATGAAGTCTTGTAGTATAATTTCTTTCATGTTCTTGGAGGAAGAGATATCAAACGATCTTTGAGGAGTCTTGACAAGATACTCTCTTGATTGATAGTAGAAGATGTTCCTTTATTTTTCAAAAAGGATATCTCTTGCTTAGTACAAGTTGTCATGCTTACACAAGGCTCTTTAGATTGCAATATTTTGTACTCTCCTTTATAGGAAGGTGTAAAATATATCAAATTTGAATCATTAGTGTTTTGTATGATGACATTGATGTTAAGCAAATATTTCTCTATTTCTTTCATTACTTTTAAAGGATAATAATCAAAACCACTAGTGTCTATCAATTTAGGGTGCACTAATGTTAAAGGTTGTTTAGAGGAATCTTTTGTAATGATGTTGATATTAATTGAAGGCTTGTTTTTTTTATTTTGATGGAAAATAACCAAGACCATTAGTCATTCCTTGTGTGATAGGCTCTATAGGGACACAAATACTTTATCCAAGTTGTTTCTTAAATTCATAACCTTTTCCATAAAACTTTTTCATTTCTTTCAGATTCGTTGGTTGCTCATAATCAACTTCATCATAGTTTGTTGTATAATTTTCTTCTTCTTCTAAAGTGGTTGAGGTGGATGCTTTCAAAGGGTGTTTTGAATTTTTTTTTGACATTACCATTTTTTCTTTTCCTATTTTAGAATCTTTTGTTATGATATTGTATTCTCCCATGGATGTTATGAAATCGAAGGAACCCCAATCATATTCTAATATCTTCATGACTTCCTCAACATGCTTTTCTTTGTCTTTCTGTTGCATGAGTTCTACTTGTGTGGTTGGTTTTAGTGTTTTTAAAGGATTTTCATTGTCGTTTTCAAGTTGTAAAACATTGTAAGGCTCATGTTTAGTGTCTAGTGTGTACACTTTTTTTTTAATCGGCATATTACATTTTATGGTGAAGGGTAGAAGGAACCACATGCATCTCATGAATACATGGTCTTCCTAAAATAATTTTGTATGAAATATCATTAGGCATAACATGGAATAGGGTTTGTAATGTTACTTTTTCAACTATAATAGGTAATGTGCTCACACCAAGTGGTTGTTTTCCCACATTATCAAACCCACTTATAGATAAAGAGGTAGGTTGAATTTTTTATTTATCCACACCAAGCCTATCCAAAAGGTTTACACTACACACATTAAGGTCTGATCCATTGTCAACATGGGTTCTTTTTATCCCAGTACTATTGTATATAGATATTATCATGAAAGCTTCATTTCTTTTGCACTTATAGTGGGGGTAACTCATCTTGACAAAAAGTAATTTCTACATGGTTTGGTGTTATAGCTTGAATTTGGGATGCTACTTCATTTGATTGCACATTAGGAGGGGTAGGAACTTTTTGTAAAGCACTTTGAATTATTCTATCATAATGAGGGGAGGCTTGAATGAGGTCCCATAATGATATCTTGATAGGAATATTCCTTAGTTCTTCAATGAGATCATACTCCTTTCTGCTTTGTAAAGGAAAATGAGGAGGACCAATTAAGATAGGGTTAGGAAATGGGAGGGATGTTGAAGGTGTTTTTCTTGGTTTTATATTTTTTCTAGTGCTATATGTATAAGAAATGGTGTTATAATTCAATTTCTATGAAACATTATTCTTAGGTAGGTCAAGGATGAAAACAAGTTTTTTTTCTTTCAGTTTAAGGTTGGTTTGAGGGTGGGTTAAGGATAGTTTCAAGTTTATTTTGATTTTGTGCTCATTGTGAGGGCATGCAAATAATTAGAGGTTTCTTAGGATGTCCCATAGGGTATTTAGGAAGCCCAATAATCAAGGGGGTCTAACAAACACTTGTGCATTCATAACCTCAATGATTTTAGTTTGATGTATTTCTAATGAAGGGTAGTTTGATGTCATATTTTCACTATCATCTTCATCTAAGGAATATATATCACTATTGTCAATGTTTTCATTTTCTTGCACCATGATATCCTCCCTAGGAGGAGGTTTCTTAGGAGAACTACAAACTAGATGTTCATGTCATTCAAAGGTTGATTCCTCTAAAATGATTTCATCACAAGTAAAGGAGTTATCAATGATTTTATTTTCTTGTTCAATAATATTTTCCCCATGGGGAGAGAGGCAAGTAGGATTCTCATGAATTTCATAGGTTGTATTTTCTAACATCAAAATATCTTCTTTACTGATAGTAGAGATATTAGTAGAAGGTCCAATTTGATTGTTATGATTATCCATGATTTCATCCTTTTCTCTCATTATACTGTGCTATAATATCTTCCCTAGTAGGGGAGCTTTGAGGAGAGGAGAAAACAAAAGGTTAATCATATTCCATGGTTGGATTTTCTAAAGTAGCTTCATCATAAATAGGGTTGGTATTAAGAGAGGAATAACTATCATTTTCATGCTTACTAATGATTGGATCCTTTCATTCAAATAGATCTCTCCAAATGGTAGGAGCATTAGGAAAGGGAGAAACGAGATTTTCATGACTCTCAACAAGTGTAGCTTCTAACACCAAACTATCTTCTTTGTATATAGGAGAGATATTAGGGGAAGTACAAATGTGATTGCCATGCTTGTCTACAATTACATGCACATGTCCTATAATGTCTTCCCAAGTGGGAGAGGTAGGATTGTGATCTGTATACGGATCTAGACTATTTGCAGAATTCAATGCTTAATTAAAAACACAACTTAGCAGAAGACTTAATACATTTATACATTAATGAAATTAAGCATTAAAACTTCAAATGAGAAACATAATTGAGAGAGAAGAAGATAACAAGGTACAAATAGAGTTTGATTATGGAGTTCATCACAAACGTGACTACGTCTCCGGGTCTGCTCCAATAGAGTGAGACCGATCTGATTAACTCCAAAAATCAATTACAAATGATGCACCAAGACCATCACTTCGACAACATAACAGTGTTCTGATGTGCAAAAATGGCTTAGAAAACCTCCTTCGTATCACCTAATAACTATTCCTCTAATTCACATAACTTCACCTGAAAAAAACTCAATCACCTCACACCCCCTTTTATACATAAAAATAAGCCAAGATAGGCTTAACAAAATAATCAAATGCCTAACCACTGTCTAACAACTCGTAGTATGACAAATATGTCCTTTATTCCCTTTTTTTTTAAGAGGTTAGAGGGTTACAACAAAAATAAGCCATTTAACTAAGGTCTCGACCACATTCTACAACAAAAATAAACTAACACCAAATATATTTAAACACCATACGGTGGTGTATTGGTGGTACCCCCTTTTACACATATGCGTGGTCGGGGGTTCCAACCCCGCCGATCACCATTTTGTTTTGAACTCCACCATCAAACACAAGAAAAAAAAAGTGGCTTTCATATCCATTGATGAAACAATGCGCGGTGTAATGGCTAACCTGTCGACTGCTACGTGGCAAGTCATGGGTTCGAGCCTTCTAACAACCTTTTTAACAAACAAACTGATGTCGAAGAATAGAGGAGTAGTACAGAGCCACGTGTCAAATGGTTATAGGCCCAACCTGTCAATCTGTAGTGCCACCTTGCCTACCATGTGTCAAGACTTGATTTGCTTAGGAAGCTAACTTGTCTGATGACTATGTAGTGATGTGGCCGCTAACCCAACAGATGACGTGTCACTGACTAGACTGCCACTGTGCTACTGACCGAATGCTGAGTGGATGTATGGATGACACATGTTAGCACATGATTGGTTCCAACATGGATGCCACATGTCAAATTCTGGTTGGTCCACTTCACCATCCGTACAGTATGAAATGCTGATGTCAGCATCTATACGATCCACCTCAAAAGTCAACTAAAAACTTTGATCGCTGATAACTCTCCCATACGATGTTGGATTTTGACAAAATGAACACCATCGAAATCATCTCGACGAGATTTTCACGATGACACTAGTTTCGTCAATTTTTGAGACGATCATTTTTTTCACTTCTTGGACACCCCCTGATCCCAATTTGACCCAAGGTTTGACTGGCCATAACTTGCACAAATGAACTCCTTTTTTCTTCGTTCGAGTTGTGTTGGAATCAGGATGCCGAGCTCTTTGTGATGGTTCTGATTCTGGAGAGAAATGAGACACTTCAATTTTCACTAAAAATATCCACTGGATCAGGCCTCCCCACTAAAGACCTTTTGGACCTCCAAAAGTGACATCTACTCTGACAATAAGTGAGGACTTGGCCTTCCCACTTGTCTTGTATCCACTATACATCTGCATACCTGGCTCATAAGCACAATGAAGACTACAACAACATTGTTGAACATAAACATAACTTTATCACTTCCATAAGCATCTACATCAAATGTCATAGCCACTAACCAACAAAAATTGACTAGCATCAAGCTAAACAATAATGTAGAAATGAAAGAGAATAAGTCAACAACATATCGATCCTTCACAACAGGAACATTTTTACCCAAGGAACCATCAATGCTTTCAATCACCATTCCATCATGCTGTACTGTGGGTGCATCCTGCAACATCTGACCCTAGTTAGCTACTCCAAGTTTAAGTGTAGAACCACCTGTACTAACAGACATAAGAGTTAACTCTTTACTTGCATTAATTACCCTCTTTAATTTCCTTGTGTTTGCAAAAGAATGATCAATCTTAATCCTGTGAGAATGTACAATATATTGAATGCCATCTTTAAACAAATGATAATGATTCTTTTCCCTATAGAAAATAGCTTTCCAATCATAAAGATAAGGGCTACCAAGCACTATCCCACAGATATCTAGTGGAACCACATCAAACTATACTTCATCCACAAACTTACTAGTGATTGTGAACCTTAAGGTGCATTGTCTTGTTACTTGCAGCTTATCATTTTCACAAATCTAGCCTAGTGGATAAGGTTTCTTATGTTGTGTAGTTTTTAATCCCAAGTTCTTTACAATACTTTCTGAAATCAAGTTAACTTGAGAACCAGTATCTATGAGTGCATCAATTTTAGTGTTCTTAGCAACAACCCTTAAATGAAAAAGCTCATTCCTTTTTTTATCTTCAGAGAAATCATTAACTGTAGAAGTAGAAGCACAATTAGCAATAGAAACACCAGAAATAGGAGCTTTACCTTTCAAACCCAACGTTGTTATCTTAGTCTCATCATCTGAATCTATACCAAGATCCAAAACAACATTCGTGGCTTTCTCCTTACCCTTTTGTTTCTGATTCTATCTTTGAGCCCACTTAGGCTTCAATTCGGGATGCAACTGCTAACAATGTTCTTCATCATGACCCTTCTTGTCACAATGAGTGCAAGAAAGTTTCTCATCCTTCTTAACTATAGCTGCCTTCTTTCCTTTCCCTATCTGTACAACCTTAGAATATTTCTTTACATCATTATCAAACTTATCAATAAAAGATCCTTTACCCCTTGACTCCAAGTGGGTAGCTTGGACACAAACTTCATCCAAGTTGTTAGGATTCAAAACCAAAATAGAATGCCTAAGGTAGGAATGCAAACCTCCTATGTAATTCAACAAAGTGTCCTGGGTGTACAAAGAAACATTCAAAGCAATAGCCCTTTTTTTGAAGTCATGGATGTACTCTTGGACAGTTTGACCTTTCCCTTGCCTAAACATTTTCCAGTCCATCATTCACTGTTGCATATGTCCTAGGGGATAAAATTGCTTTTTAAGAGCATTAACAAAATCTTCCCAAGTTAAACTGACTCTACCATGTTGTGAAACTTCTGCCTTAGTCTTACTCTCCCACCAGGTTAAAGTTGTACCTCCTAAACGAAGAGTAGCTAATTGGATCCTATCAACATCATCTAATAGGTTCTGGACTCTACAGTAGACTTCTACTTGCTGAATCCAATCATCCAATTTTTTAGCATTAAGTTCACCACAATACTTAGGCAAGTCAAATTTTAAATCCAATTTGATCTTAGGCTTATACCCACTCTTGAAAGGATTAAAAGAAATAGAATAAGGAGAAGATGGACAAGAAGGAGAAGAAGAAGAGGGAGGAGAAGAAAAAGAGGGGTGATCTAGTTGCTTGTCACCATCTCCAAGATGTTTCTCTTTCTTGTCTTCACTAACAGCTTTCTTTGACGAACCTCCTTCATGTTCCTTCCGCTCTTGTCTCTCTTGGAAAAGTATGTCCACCTTAGCCTTCATCTCGAGGAATTCTCTTCGAAACTCCTGCTCACTAATCTCATCAGGAACCTCCATTCTAGAAACAGACATCTTCGGAAATGTTCTACGCTTCCCGATCTCATGATCAAAGTCTGTAAGCTTGCCTTCACCTTTCTGAATCCTAGATCTCGTTAGCATTCAAAAACAAATAACTGCAATAATAGTCAACTGAGATCTGATACCACCTGATTTGTATACAGATCTAGATTATTTGCAGAATTGAATGCTTAATTAAAAACACAACTTAGCGGAAGACTTAATACATTTATACATTAATGAAATTAAGCATTAAAACTTCAAATGAGAAACAGAATTGAGAGAGAAGAAGATAAGAAGGTGCAAACAGAGTTTGATTATGGAGTTTGTCACAAACGTGACTACGTCTCCAGGTCCGCTCCAATAGACTGAGACCAATCCGATTAACTCCAAAAATCAATTACAAATGATGCACCAAGACCATCACTTCGGCAGCATAATAGTGTTCCAACGTGCAAAAAATGACTTAGAAAATCTCCTTCATATCACCTAATAACTGTTCCTCTAATTCACATAACTTCACATGAAAAAAACTCAATCACCTCACACCCCCTTTTATACATAAAAATAAGCCAAGATAGGCTTAACAAAATAACCAAATGCCTAACCACTGTCTAACAACTCGTAGTATGATAGATCTGTCCTCTATTCCCTTTTGGTTTAAGAGGTTAGAGGGTTACAACAAAAACAAGCCATTAACTAAGGTCTCGGGCCACATTCTACAACAAAAATAAACTAACACCAAATATATTAAACACCATATGGTGGTGTATTGGTGGCACCCCCTTTTACACATATGCGTGGTTGGGGGTTCCAACCCCACCGACCACCATTTTGTTTTGAACTCTACCATCAAACACAAGAAAATAAAAGTGGCTTTCATATCTGTTGAGGAAACAATTCACGGTGTAATGGCTAACCTGTCGGCTACTACATGGGAAGCCACGGGTTCGAGCATTCCAACAACCTTTTTAACAAACAAACTGACACTGAAGAATAAAGGAGTAGCGCAGAGCCATGTGTCAAATGGTTATAGGCCCAACCTGTCAATCTCCAGTGCCACCTTGCCCGCCATGTGTCAAGACTTGATTCACTTAGGAAGCTGACTTGTTTGATGACTATGCAGTGACGTGGCCATTGACCCAACAGATGACGTGTCACTGACTGGACTGCCATTGTACTGCTGACCGGATGCTGATTGGATGTACGGATGACACGTGTCAGTAGGTGATTGGTTTTGACATGGATGCCACATGTCAAATTTTGATTGGTCCACTTCACCATCAGTACAGTATGAAATGCTGATGTCAGCATCTGTACGGTTCACCTCAAAAGTCAACTGAAAACTTTGACCACTGATAACTCTCGCGTACGATGTTAGATTTCAATGAAATGAACGCCGTCAGAATCTTCTCGACAAGCTTTTTGTGATGACACTAGTTTTTTTGATTTTTGAGATGATCATTTTTTTTCACTTCTTAGATGCCGCCTGATCCCAATTTGACCCAAGGTTTGACTGGCCATAACTTGCACAAATGGACTCCTTTTTGCTCCGTTCGAGTTGTGTTGGAATCAAGACGCCGAGCTCTTTGTGATGGTGTTGATTCTGGAGAGAAATGAGACACTTCAATTTTCACTAAAAATATCCACTAGATTAGATTGTCATAGCTCTCAATTGTTGGATCTTTTAATACCAACATATCCTCCTCACAATGTGATTTTAATGATAATTCATGATTGTAGCCTCTTTCATTAAAGGATTTTCATAAGTATGGGAGGTGTTGGGAGTGGAATGTAGACTAAGTAAGGTAGTATAAATGATCTCATTTTCTTGCATTATAATATCTTCCCGAGGAGGAGGAGAAGGGTAAACAAGACTTTCATGATTCTCAATGATTGCCTCTTCTTTCACCAAGATACATTTGTGACTAGTAGGAGAGGTATTGGGAGAAGAAAAACTATGATCGTCATGGTTATCTATGCTTGTATCTTCTATCACATCATTCCCACAAATAGGAGAGATATGGGGGATTGTGTAGTTAAGGAATTTTCCAACATTTTCGCTCTCTTGCACTAAGAGAGTCTCATAACTAGGAAATGTATTAAATGAATGACTAACATGCTTCTTGACTAAATTTTTCTTTGCAAACTTTCAAAAGAAAAATACTAACATTTGTGAGAAGTAATCTATACAAACTTAAAATGGAAAGAGACTTAAAATGCAATGCAATTACCTATAATGAAATGTGTAAATGCAATTCTCAGATTCTAAACAAGGTAATTTGTTGATTATACAATGTAACAATTTGAAAATGAAATGTTGTAAATGTAAATTTGAAATTAAGCAATGACATATGTGAATGAAATTAAGCTAGATCTAATGAAATGAACAAAATAGAAGATCAACAAACTGAAATAGTTATCTCATGACATCAAATAGAAGCCCATAAATCATGTTTTTAATGTTGTAAAAGGCGATTTTAGGTCTAATCTGGGACTATATCACCCAGAGGGGTATATGAGTCCTAGTTAGGGTTTTTAGAGGGATGAAAATTTGAAAATAACACAACAAAGAATTCCTAGAAATCTTGAAAAACCACCCATATACAGACTAAATCACCTAGAGGGGTGACTAAGTCACAATTAGGGTTTTTACACTAAATTCAACAAATTATGAGTTGGTTTCAAGATTTCTAACTTGTATGTTGACTTGAATATTTTCAATTGTATATTTTTAGTGAAATTGAATGATCTAAGATGCAAAAATGTAGCATATATGCACTTTCATTAATGCAATATTTAGAAACCCTGGGTGTGAATTAACTATTGCAAGACCTAATGCAAAGTTAATGTAAGCTAGATCTAAGACTATGATGCACTCCAAATAAGAAAATACAAGGTTAAAAGGTGAGGTTTACCAAAATGAAATGAAGGAAATAGGGGGTTCCACCTTTTAGGAGATGGAACTAGGGTTTACCTAAACTATTTCACTCTATTTCATTCAAGTTTCATTAAAGGAAATCCTAGAGATCTCAACCTAGTGATTCGATTAGGGTAAAGATATCTACTATAAGGTTTCCTTTAGGTGTGTTTAAATACAAGAGGGGGTTCATCACCAAGCAAAGGCTTGAAAAGAAGAAGGTACGATGATATACAAACCTAACTATGTAGCTCAAGATATGAAACTAAAAATTAGAATAATGAACTGAGAAAGGATAGAGGGGCACTTGGAAAACTGAAGATGCTTGAAATAAGGTATGTAGTCTCAAAAAACTGAATTTTAATGCATATTAGGACTCATAATCCTAGTTTAGGGTTTCAGGATGAAACCAAAATCTATAACTGGTAAACCAGGATCTATAGAAAATGCTTGAAATCTTGTATATTGGGACTCATGCATCACAAGTGGCAATTTACTCCCAATATTAGGGCTGATCTAAAATTCTTATATCCTCTAGTGATCTTTTGTAGCTTCTCCCTTACCAAATATCTATTTTTGAAAGCTTAAATTCTGGCTTGTAAGTGACTTTCCATGAAGATGACAACTTCTTGACAACTTGACAACTTTCTTCAATCTTACAACTTTGTGAAGTCAAAGGGTCTTGAAGCTCTAAAACACCTAGATCTATAATCAAACATGAACATAAAGAAAAATTGTTGATTTTTTAGGGAATGGGGGTTTTCCTTGGTCAACCCTCATTTCGGTAATCAAACATTAAAGAGAAATGAAACATGAAACATAAGATAAAACAATAGAACCTTGTTTGAAACCTTGTATATCTAAAAAAAGCATGAATTTTCCTTAATGGATGTAGATCTTTATTGTGATTCTTAATGAAAGATAATTCCTTTGAATACTTCAATTGATCTTGAACAATACATCATAATATAGTTCAAAACCACATGCATGATGCATTAATCCTTTGAAATGATAATGGATCTTGAATGGATACAAAAAATGATGAAGAATCTAACCTTGAATTCCTTAGAAATTATCTTTAATACTCTATCACACTCTTGTGAAGTCTTAGGATGATTGACTCTTGATTGCTAGGTGAAATAATCATTTGAAACCTTGTTTATATAGGAACTCCATCTAAATTACTATTTATTAGATCCCAAATGCTGAAATTCATAAATTTTGAATTCAAAACCATGATTTCCTACTCAAAAATTTAAAAAGGGTCCAAATAGGACTCATATACCCGAGGTGGCGTATGGTTCCCACTTGAGCTTTTTCAGGCTAAGGAAATGTTGGAAGGTTAGAAAATTAAGTGTATTTATTGATCTTGTTGGAATTTTGTTTGAAATAAGCCTAGCATGAATAATAAAGGGTCCTAATTGTCTATTAATAATGATGTGAAGGTCATAAATACAAGAGGGCCCAAAACTAAATGTGAAGGTGTAAACAAATACACTTTACAACACTAAATTAAGGAAAAATTAGATCTATTTAGCTTAAAAGGGCCCTAAAATTAATGGAAATGTGTGAAAAACATTACAACTCCAAATAAAGGCCAAATTAGGTCCATTTAATGTTAGTAATTCCCAAACTAAGTGTGAAAAAGGGTTACTTTTTCTTAGACTACATTTGGCATTTGCATTCAAGCTCAATTTCACAAAAATATGAAACTATAGCTCATTGTCTGGAACAAGAATTTGGAAACCACAAGAATCAACCTAGAAATCTGTGAATACATTTTTCAAAACCCTAAGCTAGGAACCATTGATCTAGGGGTGAATGAGTCCCAGATCATGGATTTTTCTTGAATTTTTACACATTAAATCCTTTGTTTTTGTATTCTTTTTTATTGCTTTCAATTTTTTGTTTGCATTAAAAACTGTATCTAAAAGACATGATTTTTAGGTTTTTACATAGTATAATTAGAAAATTATCTTGTTACAGATCTAAAAATCTAAAAATCATCCCCTTTCATTTGAAATAATGGACATGTGTATTGGCAATATATGGAAGTCTTGAATCTCCTTGGTTGATGTTTCATGTTGTGTTTTTGGAAATGATACTAATGCAATTGAACGTAATCATGCTCAATCAACTCCTAATGAATTTCCTCGTGAAGTTGACATCATAGGAGAAGATGATGACAACATACATAAATTATTAAATTATTGCCTTAACAATCTTGAGAATAATGCATCCTTTTTCCATTCCATGCAACAACTAACACCTCTTACTATACCACAAATTGAAATGTTTGGTCTTTTACATCCTAAATTTGAATAAAAAAGCAAGCCTATACCACCACTCATGAGTGAGCATAGACCCTCTAACCAAGTGCATAATTACCCATATTATGTTAATAAAGTAATCAACACACTGATCAACCTAGATGAGACTTATGGAAAACATTTTATGATCTTAACTAAGAAAGGATGTGACATAACTAATGAGCATGAAATTCACAAACATTTAGAAAAATATCACTTGAAGAAACTAAGGGACTAGGCTATCAAGATCCTTATCCCTCCACATCTTCTAATGATCTAGGTCGATCTTCAAAACCTAAAAATTGAAGTGTTCTAGTTTCTTATGGAAGCAGTGCCATGGCATAAAGCTTAGAATCCTGAATCTGGCGCAACTTGAACGGGCAAAAAAGGAGTCTGTTTGCTCAAGTTATGCATAGTCAAAGTCGGTTCAACCCTGAACTAGGAGGCCATCTAGAAGGAAAAAAAGTTGACTAACTCAGAAGAAGTTAGAAGTAGTGTCAATTTGAAGGGCTCGATGACATGAACCCAATGATGTTCGTTTCATCAAAATTTGAGCCCGTATGTGTGAGATATCATCACTCAAAGTTTGGTCAAAGGCATATCAACTTAGGTACCAAGGACAAGAAAAAGAGTCAAAATTTTAATCATCAAAGATGATCAAGGTTAGCATCATTGTGAAGGCCTCATCGTCGTGATTCCAACGACGTTCATTTTTTGCAAATCAGAGCTCATATGTACGAGATATGGCCAGTCAAAGCTTGCAGTTGACCAAGGGTACCCGTGGTACAATTGTTGACGTCAACATGATGTCATTGTGCTAACTTGGTGGGTGATTCATCATATGGATGATGACATGGAATAATGGGATCTTGACATGTGTTAGTCGTATAGTTGATGTGGTAGGCTGACTAGGCAGATGATGTCAGTACGGTCAACAAATCTAGTGTTGACATGTGTCATTTGTAGATTATGTCAATAGTACGATAGATGATGTGGTCACCTACATGGCATGTCATTGGGCATTGACCTAGCAGCTAATTGGTACCTTCAATGAATGAAAGCTTGACACGTGGCAAGATTTGGTTGGCACACATGTCCATTCATATTGTTCGTCCTCCAATAGATTCATGATTTATTTTATTAACAAAAAATATTTTATGGGGCTTGACCCCAAGACCTCCACTATGTAAGCAAAAAAATCCACCATTGCACCAATGGTTGGGTTTTACCCATGCATAGTCATCAGTTTTGTTTTGATGAATGAAACATTTGACAATGGTTTTAAAAGGCTAGTAGGAGTTGAACCCCCGACCGACCAGGCAACCAAAAGCATGCCAACCTTTACACTATTGTTGCTACTTGAAATATATGTGGCATCGGTTTTATATAGTTAAGAGTTAGGCCCAAGGCCTAACCAAATAACCCAAAAATGGGTATTTTGTTGAAAACAAAATAAACAAAATAACAAAACCCCTAACAATCAATAGCCCGAGAATATAAAAGACAAAGGGGATTAAAAAAATTTGATTATTTTTATTAGGGTGTTATTATTGTTTTTTTTTTGAATTGGCACACATGTCCATTCATACTATTCATCCTCCAATAGATTCATGATTTATTTTATTAACAAAAAATATTTTATGGGGCTCGACCCCAAGACCTCCATGGTGCAAGCAAAAAAATCCGCCATTGCACCAATGGTTGGGTTTTACCCATGCATATTCATCAGTTTTGTTTTGATGAATGAAACAGTTGACAATGGTTTTAAAAGGCTAGTAGGAGTTGAATGCCCGACCGACCAGGAAACCAAAAGCATGCCAACCTTTACACTATTGTTGCTACTTGAAATATATGTGGCATCGGTTTTATATAGTTAAGAGTTAGGCCCAAGGCCTAACAAAATAACCTAAAATGGGTATTTTGTTGAAAACAAAATAAAAAAATAAAAACCCCTAACAATCAATAGCCCAAGAATATAAAAGACAAAGGGGCTTAAAAAATTTGATTATTTTTATTAGGGTGTTATTATTGGTTTTTTTTTTGTAAATGGGGGAATTGCCTTGTATTTTTCCCTTAAGGGAGAATTTGGTAGTTTTCAGCCCCATATGAGAATTTCAAGTATAAAAGGGAGACTAGGAGAGTCTTCCTCGCCAGCTCAACGCAATCATCACTTTCTAAGTTGATCATCATCATTCCATTCTCTTATCCTTTTAAGCTTTTTGTGAGATAATTTGAGGGAATAGAGGTATTAAGAAGAATATGTTTCTGAGTCTGTAGTAGGTCCTATTTTTAGGAAAAGTCAAATTTTCTTACTCTTTGTTAATCATCCCTAGCCTTGAGAGCTTTTGAGAGGGGTGTGAGTGAGAGAATTTTGTATGACTTTGTGGATAGGCTACAAACTTTTGTAAAGTAGTCCTGCAAGAGGCTTCGTTGGAGATTGTACTGTAAATTCAAAACATTTCAATAGATTGGTCACTCAGTTGAGCTAGACCTAGAGACATAGTCCACTCGAAAAAACTCTGTAATAAAATTGATGTCTTCTTTTCTCTCTCTTAGTTATATGTTTTGAATTCTCTTTGTTTAATGTTCCTACTACTCCATTGTTGATGTCTTTAGACCTTTGTGCATAATTACTTCACAATGTTTGTCATAGATCCCTTCCACTTTATGGATCAAGTGGTACCAAAGGCAGGTCTGGCTAGCATTGTAGGAGTGATTTATAACCAACTTGCAAATTAATTAGTTTGTCAATTTGATAATTTCTTAGTTTTGTTGAGTTGTGTACAAGTTGATAGGTGGACATTTGGAGTTTGGAGTAGAGATGGCATCAGAGAATGGTGAATCTTCAAGGTTGACATTGACCACATCCATGGTGGATGATTTCATGTCAATGAAAGGCATTGTTGAAGAACTCTACTGAGAGGGAGGGCTGATAGGATGCAAGAGTTGGAGGAAGCCAATCAATTCTTGTAGATAGAGAATGTAGAACTTCAACGGTTGCTTGAGGAATTCAACATGGGGAAGGAAAGACTACAAGTGTTGTTGTAGGAAGTCTTGGAGGAGCATAACAAAAGAATTCCTCCTATATCAGGGAGTGTGCACATATGTTTCTTTTGTTTGCATTCTTAGGATACATCATCCTCATACTCCCTACTTACCCCACCTGATAGTACGAGAACTTCAGTGATAAGGCCCTTGGCTAGATTTTCTTGCAACCACGATTGGGTGAATTCTCCTAGTGTAATAGAATGTGCCTATTGTTGATAGCTAGAGTACCTTCAGACTCTTAATTTTCCTGATAGTGACAGTAACTATCTTGAAGTATCTTCTTCCACAGAATAGAAGAAGTTAGCATAGGATGAGAAAGACTCTTTTGTGCACTTCGAGAAGCACACAAGAGGCATGGGATTGATGCTACTTGGAAAGATGAGTTACAAAGGAAAGGGCCTTGGTAGTTCTAAGCAAGGCATCACCAATCTGATCGAGGCAAAGAAATGACCACGGTACGAAGGATTGGGATTCAGAGGAGGAGCCAAAAAATCCTCTCGAGCTCAAAACTTCTGCAACCATTGTGGCATCAATGGACATTGGGAGGAAAAGTGTTGGAAGTTGTATCTAGAGCTCCATCGTTGATTGAGGTCTACTAAGAGACCCAACCACTAGAAAGTTGAGGAGATGAAAGTGGAGTTGGAAATTGCTTCCACTTCTAAGGCAGTCCCAGAAGAAACTCAACTCAAGCCTGAGTAGCCTATGAAAGAGAGTTCCTTTGAACAACTTCGTAGGAGCTAGGACCATCACTCATCAAACTAGTATATCAGATTGTGTGTGTTTATTATGTATCTTCCAGTGTGATAAATAGGTTGATAAGCTAGTGTGGTTTTATGAACATAAAACTCTGAATAAAATTATTTGTAATGGTTTTTATGAAGTTGTATTTCTCTAGAGGTTGAGATTTTGTAAGGATCTTGAAGCCACATCTCTTGTAATTTGGAACGGAGAATACTTTGTAACTTCTTATTGCAGGTTTTTAAGGACTTGTACTTGCAAATTTCAAGTGTGAAGCTTCGGTTGAAGAGCACTTTTTCAGCTAAAAGAGTTGTCAAGAATGATCAATAGTGACCTTGCATGTTCTTAGCTTGAAGGCTCAATCGAGGTCATTTTGAGGATAAGTCTAAACTAAGTTGGAGTTCTTGAAGGATGTTATCGATGACCTTGTTTTTTTTTGATGAATGTGACCTGACTTGTGTGGTGGAGCCTTGTATTAGCTATTCTGAAGTACAAAGGTGAAGGAATATTTTAGGTTGAGGTGTAGATACCATGCTTGAGAAGTTAAAGGAGCAAAAAAAGCATGCCAGAAAGGATGGTGAGAGATGTAGAATTTGAACTACCTGTGAGAAGAACTGAGAGACAAGTTTATCATCCTTAGTTTTTCTTCTTACTTTGGGTATGCTAAGTTCCATTTTGAACTACATCAAGATGACTTATGAAGTCCTGCATTACCAAAATCTAAGACCCCTATAGAGGGTAGATGTGGGAATAGGGAAGCTCTTGTTGATAGTACATTGTTGAAGTGTAAGACCTTAGCAAGCAGATGTGGCAGTGTGTATGATCTAGTGATTCAGACCGTGGCAAGTGGCAAGATGCAGAATGCAAGATGATTTGAAGGAATAGTAAACTTTTGGAGGACCAAAGTTCTTCAGTGGGGAGGTTTGATCTAGGTGGATCTCAAAACCTAAAAATTGAAGTGTTCTAGTTTCTCCTAGAAGTCATTCCATGGTGTAGAGCTCATAATCCTAAATTTGGCACAACTTGAATAGGCAAAAAAGGAGTCCATTTGCTCAAGTTAGACGTCAAAGTTAGGTCAAACCTAGACCAAGAGGCCATCCAGAAGGTGGAAAAGTTAACTAACTTAGAATCAATTAGAAGCAGTGTCAATTTGAATGGCTTGATGAAACGAACCCAATGATGTTTGTTTCATTAAAATTTGAGCCCGTATATGGGAGATATTGCTAGTCAAAGTTTGGTCAACGACTAGTCAACTCAAGTACTAGGGATGAGAAAAAGGGTCAAAATTTGACATCATCAAAGATGATCAAAGTCAACATCATTGTGAAGGCCTCATTGTCATGATTCCAACGATGTTCATTTTGTGCAAACCAAAGCTTGTATGTGCAATATATCGCTAGCCAAAGCTTGAGGTTGACCAAGGGTACTAGTGGTATAGTTTTTGATCTCATTGTGCTGACTTGGTGGGTGAGTCATCATACGTATGATGATGTGGACCAATGGGGTCTTGACACGTGTTAGTCGTACAATTGATGTGGCAGGCTGATTAGGCAGATGATGTTAGTACAGTCAACAAATATGATGTTGACATGTGTCATCCCTACATTACATTAGTAGTACGATATATGATGTGGACACCTATGTGGCATGTGATTGGGTGTTGGCTTAGCAGCTAACTAGTACCTTTAGTGAATGAAATCTTGACACATGGCAAGATCTAGTTGGCACACATGTCCGTTCATACTGTTCACCCTATGGTAGGTTCACGATTTGTTTTATTAATGAAAAATATTGTATGGGGATCAACCCCAAGACCTCCACGTTGCAAGCAACAACATCCACCATTGCACCAATGGTTGGCTTTTACCGATGTATAGTCATTGGTTTTTTTCTGATGAATGAAATAATTGACAATTCTTTTAAAAGGTCGATAGGAGTTGAACCCCTGACCGGCCAGGCAATCAAAAGCATTCCAATCATTGCACTATTGTTTCCACTTGAAATATATGTGGCATCTATTTTATATAGTTAAGAGTTAGGCCTAGGGCCTAACCAAATAACCCAAAAATGGGTATTTTTTTGAAAACAAAATAAACAAAATAGCAAAACCCTTAACAATCAATAGCTTGAGAATATAAAAGACAAAGGGGCTTAAAAATAGTTTGATTATTTTTATTAGGGGGTTATTATTGTTTTTTTTATAAATGGGGGAATTTCCTTGTATTTTTCCTTTAAGGAAGAATTTGGTAGTTTTCAGCCCTATATGGGAATTTCAAGTATAAAAGGGAGACTAGGAGAGTCTTCCTCACTAACTCAACTCAATCATCACTTTTTGAGTTGATCATCCTCATTCCATTCTCTTATCCTTTTGAGATTTTTGTGAGAGAATTTGAGGGAATAGATGTATTGAGAAGAATATGTTTATGATTCTGTAGTAGGTCCTATTTTTAGGAAAAGTCAGTTTTTCTTACTCTTTGTTAATCATAACTATCCTTGAGAGCTTTTGAGAGGAGTGTGAGTGAGACACTTTTGTATGACTTTGTGGATAGGCTACAAACCTTTGTAAAGCAGTTCTACAAGAGGCTTCGTTGGAGATTATACTACGAATTCATAACATTTCAATAGATTGGTCAATCAGTTGAGCTAGAACCAGAGACGTAATCCACTCAGACGAACTTCGTAATCAAATTGGTGTCTTCTTTTCTCTCTTAGTTCTATGTTTTTAATTCTCTCTGTTTAATGTTCCTGCTACTCCATTTTTTATGTCTTTACACCTTTGTGCATAATCACTTCACAATGTTTGTCATAGATCCCTTACGCTTTATGGATCATCTAAGGATACAAATTTCCTCCTTTATATTGATCATAAGGATGATAGGATCATTTTAGGTCCCCCTCCTCAAAATATACCTCAACAAATTGGTCAGTTAAACAAGAAACAAAAGCCTTACAAACTCAAGAAACTAAAAATTCCTTGTCCCATTTCTGAAAGCAAAAGAATCTTAGATACACTTCTTAATCAAGGACTCATAACATTACCATCTATTAAAGAGAATCAAAAACCTAAAGGAAAAAGTACAAACACGTCTCATTGTCAATATCATATAACTCTTGCACATAGTATAGATGAGTGT
Organism: Sequoia sempervirens; assembly: GCA_007258455.2. Classification (NCBI taxonomy): domain Eukaryota; kingdom Viridiplantae; phylum Streptophyta; class Pinopsida; order Cupressales; family Cupressaceae; genus Sequoia; species Sequoia sempervirens. The sequence continues at coordinate 470,264,531 of VDFB02058242.1, forward strand.
CATGCATTAAAGTTGATATTTAGTGATTTTTATCCTAATAATGATGCCTCTTATGATAAATAATTGGATAAGAAAATACATTAAATTTGATCCTAGGTAATCCTATAAAATTGTTTTGTAATTCTAGTTTGAGGAAGGAAAAATGCATTTTCAAAGGGAAAACACTTTAGGGGGTCGATAGAAGGGGGTTTCACTAGAACCCCCTAAGGAGTTCTCTAGAAGGGTGGGTTCACTAGGACCTCCCTTCTAGAGAAGGGGTGTTCGCTAGGACCTCCCTTATAGTGAAGGGGGGTTTGCTAGAACCTCCTTTTTTGTCCTTCCACCCCCTCTTCTACCAATTTTCTGCAAAATGTTTCCTTTTGAAGCTCGGGTTCAAGATGCAAATGGAGGAAACTTCATAGAACCAACTTAATATATTTTTCTTTTATTATGTATTTTTTATAGTTTAATTAAACATAGGTTTCTCACCAAAAATAAAGCTCTCTATTCTACACATGTGGAAAAATAGTAGATTATCAAAAAAAGAATTTGAAATATATGTTTGGGCTAGGTATTGATGTCCTTGATCTAGTAAAAAAAAAGAATTTCGATATATACGAAAAAGGTTATGTTGTATATGGTCCGCCTATGTCTAAATTGTAATTGGTTTGACTTCAAAACTTAATTAAGAAAAAATATTCAATAAAACACTATGAAACCAAATGAACATGCTAGATATCATAGTTACAAAGCTAAGTTAGAAAAAGCTAGAATTTTATCCTTCATAGAAAAAAGTTATGTTGTTTACAGTGAAAATCACTATTTAAAAATGGTGTTTACTATTAAAAACTAGTTTTTGAAGGAGATGGAAAAAATGCAATCTGATTCCAATTTTTTTAAAAATATATATATTTAGAATCTACAGACATAACACAATTACAAAGCTAGATATCTTAGTTACAAAGCTAAGTTAGAAATAGCTAGAATTTTATCCTTCATAGAAAAAAGTTATGTTGTTTACGGTGAAAATCACTATTTAAAAATGGTGTTTACTATTAAAAACTAGTTTTTGAAGGAGATGGAAAAAATGCAATCTGATTCCAATTTTTTTTAAAAATATATATTTAGAATCTACAGACATAACACTATTACAAAGCTAGATATCATAGTTACAAAGCTAAGTTAGAAATAGCTAGAATTTTATCCTTCATAGAAAAAAGTTATGTTGTTTATAGTGAAAATCACTATTTAAAAATGGTGTTTACTATTAAAAACTAGTTTTTGAAGGAGATGGAAAAAAATGCAATCTGATTCCAATTTTTTTTAAAAATATATATTTAGAATCTACAGAAAAAATTTCACAAATCACTAGTTTGCATCATCCTCAAATTCATCATGGTTTAGCAACTATAGGTGCCCGAAAGTGAAGATTTAGTTGAAAAAAATAGTTCACTTTCGAGTTGGCCAAAAATTGTAAACCAATATTGTGAGATCACCCTCTTTTTCATGTAATGGTTGTAGGATAATAGCATACTCAATATTGCATATTTTTCATTCATTGCAAATCATTTTCTATCTTGTAAGGAGCCCATTCTCATCACCTACCTCGACTCATCCTTTCCTTGCACTTAGTGGGGTTAAGGGGTTAGATAGCCTTGTCCTACTGAGGCACACGATGTTGTCCCTTTGACTAGTTATCTTCCTTCTACATATACTAATCAAGATTGGGATGTGGATGACCTACTATAGGTTGACTCACATGTGCCTTACTAGTCTTTTTCTTTATTTTATTTTCATCCTCTTTGTGTGATTGCATGTTCATAATGTGATCCCCTATATTGTTCTATTTGACATCTCTTCATGTGCATTCCTCCATTTGTACCTACATTCTTCTATATATCATAAAACCTTTTATATTTTTTCTTCTCTTGTGTTTTCTTTTTGTGAAGGATGTAAGGTGCCAAGACATGGCATGTCCCTGATTTAGCCTAATTTCTTTTCAGAAGGAAATAGTGTTTATCAACACTAAAGAAAAAATAATAAATAATAAATAATATTAATATTAAATAAATAAATGATTAATAAATAAACCAATAGTTAATAAACATTATCTCTAGTGGTCGTCATGTCTTAAGGCCCCTATTTTGAAATATAAATTTGAATTACTTGTTTTTCTAAACTGGGTGCATTCACTTTAGGATCCTTTCTATTCTCATCTAGTGGATGTCTTGTGAAATGGTGTCATTAAAATATTTTAAGGGGGTCAATTCTCTTATTGGAATCATCACAGAATTTGGGGTTTAATGCCTATCTAAAGTGAGAGCGTAGCTACTCAATTCAGTCGCTCAGGGTGTGTAGCCTCTCCTGAGAAAATTTTTGTGCTTGGTGACATTAAGACTTGCTCATAAATAGACTTCTTGATTGCAGAGAAATATTTCCATTAGGTACTAAAGGAGGTGTCAATCTGTTCTAGCTGAGCCTTAGTCTCTAGTCAAATGCTTGTAGTCAACTTCAATAGACATAGTGAGTGCTTTCTCCAAACAACGACAATTTCTAGTTATGGGCTACCTCTTTGTGGCAAAGATCACTGCAAACACATCAATAAATTACTAGGAACCCTTGTTAGGGTGACAACTCTTAAGGGATGATTGAACATGACTATAAGGAGTTGAATCTAGAACTCCAAATCAGGTTTGAACCCAACTTCGATTATCTCTATATTTACAGATTGAATTCAACATATATATATATATATATATATATATATATATTTGGTGTCATCTATTGTCCATCATTTTAAAATAACTTATGGATTGTATGTAAGGGTTGATGTTCTTATTAATCATAACTAGAATCTACATTTTCATCAGTCCCAATACAAAATTGTGAATTTGCAGTCTTGAATTGTTGAGTCCTAAGTTGGTATCTTTATAGTGGTATTAGAGCTTCAAGTCCTTCCATCCTATGGTAGTTTATGCAAAAGGGGAAAAAGAGGGTAGAGGTAAGATGGATATGGAGGAGTAGATCAATTATTTCATAGAGAAGTAGGATCAAGTAAATTAGATGTTGATACAAATGATGTAGTCTCTCACCACTACAATAACCCGCCACAAATCAAGACCCCAATTAAAGGACACAAATCTTGATTCTGAGGCATCCAAAGTTTTGAATGAATATCAAGGCTTGTCAGATGATGCCAAGGCTTGCATTCTCCTTGATGCATATTTAAGAGCACATGAGTTCGAGCCCCACACAAATGGAGTATATGACTACATAAGGTAAAAGAAGAAAGAAGAGGAAAATTGAAAATCCATCAAGGAAGAGATTAAAAGGCTAGAGACAGAAGAATCAATCTTGAAACAAGAAGAGCCCAAGATGATGAAATATGAGCCAAATGCACAAAAAGAGGAAGATTTACATAATATTGACCCTTATGGGGAGAAACTTCAAGTTTACCATGAGAGAATTAATGACATTGGAATGATAAAGGAAGAAAATTCCTTGGAGGTGAATCAAGAAATATTTGAGTTCACTTGCTCCAAGAAAAATGAGTTTGTTGATTGGTCAATTTGTATTCCCAAGAATGAAACTCCATATGTGCATATGGTGGATCTAGGAAGGCCGACATAGAAAAGGAAGGTAAGGACACTAATCACTTTTATCTTTCTAGCTCATGATGTGAAGATAATAACAAAAATATATTTCAGTCTCGTTGTCATAAAAACAAATTCCATTCGGGGAATGGGGAAAAGCACATAGAGCCCTTTGTCCAAATCTACTTGTGCAGTGCAATATGGGACCCAGTGGATTATTTATCAGTGATGAAGGATACTCATAAGTGTGATGCCTTTGATGGAAGTCTACTAGCTCACTTATCTATGTTTATTAATATTGGAATTTTGCAAACTAGCTTTTCAAACAAAGGTTGTCATAAAGGGAAGTTTGTGGGAAATCACCCTAAACACATTATGAAGAATCAAGATTGACAGTTCATAGATCACTCAGTGGGGGATTACTTAACAAAGAGAAATAGGTTTCATTATAATATCATGACTAATCTTGGTATGGTGTTTGGGGCATCTAGCTTCAAGCAAGTTAGAGGTTTCATGATTTATGAGACAATGCAAAGGGGAGAAAAGCGTGTACACAAGGACACCTATATTAGGTATCTTGGATGTATTAGAAAAGCATGGAGTTGGTATTGGGAGAATTTAGATGAGAGAGAATCCCACTAGACATTGGAAAAGGTTTGCATCCAAATGAAAACATATTTGTGGTTACCATGAGATCTATGTGGGTTGATAGAGGGAAAGATAGAGTTATTGATGCTCACCTTTTAGCTACAAACATGTTGTTGTCAGGAGGGCAAAGGGAGAAATTTCTTGGGAGTGTGATGGATGCCATTCATGGTTGAGAAAGGGAAAAACAACTATCTAAAAAGAAGGGTTCGAGGATAAATGGCAACATGAAATCCCTTACATCCTTAGAAATCGAATATGGAAAACCTTTATTGGAGTTATCAAGGGAATTATCATCAATTGTTAAGAAAAAGTCCATTCAAATGGTAAATGAAATGAGGACCATACCTAAGGTTGAAGCCATTTTCACTCTCACAAAGTTATTTTATTCACCTAACCATGCATGGGTTATATATGAGGTTGTCCAAGGCTTGATTGTGGAATTACCTGTGGATCAGTTTGTAACATCTAAGTTGTTATGGTGGTCAAAACTCTCCATGGGTCCAATAGTGACATCCTTAGAGCAAGAGTTGTGTGAAAAAGTTGTCACTGAGGTAGTTGATTTTGGGAAACTTGGTTGTGAATGGGTATGTGCAAGATCATGATGGGCCAAAAAGTGGAAAAATGATGGGTATGTGTAGGGTATGTGGCTGACAAGTTTTTTCTTACCCAAAATTGATGAAATAAAAAGTGTTTTTAAATGAGATTCACATATTTCCACCAATATAAATTATGCATTATGTTGAATTTAATAAATAATTATTATTCATTTTCTATATGAATTATCACTAAAGTCTTGATTGATAGGATGATTGAAAAACATCTATAGCTTTCAAATGGAATCAATTTTTTTGAATTTGAAACATGCGTCACATTCTATGCTTTGCATACTATAGGATTAAAAAAAAAGGAATTTCATGAAGTTTTGACTAAGTTAAGGTGGTCAAACATATGAGTTTTTATATTTTTAAAAGTTGTAATAAAAAAATCATAATTAATTATTTACTTGTAAATTTACAAAAAAAATGCATCAAATTGGGATATGAGTCCTCTACTTATATCTAAAATATTATAAAAAACTACATTTTATTGTATTTAGGGTGGTTATACAAACACCTACTTCTTTTTTTAATTCTAATTAAGTACTACTATAATAAAATTTCAAAAATTCACCAAATAGATTTTTTTTTAAATAAACCTAGTAGTTTAGAAACTATATTCAATTGCTACAAATTCTATTCTTACATATTTTGAAATAATATAGATAACTTATTCAAATTTTTACATCAAGTTTCCTAACTCTATTTTTTTTGAATTTTTTTGCCACTTAAGGGTCTATTTTTTCCATGATGATCTTGCACATACCTGAATATAAATCAGAAATGACTAATTAGGTTTAGGATGGTGATGTAGAGGAAATGTTAGATTGAATTTTTCTGACCCATAAGTCACATATGTTGAAGAGGAAATTAAGGATGAATGATAGTTAGATCATAGTAGCCCTGTCTCACTTTAATGACATTCTTAAAAAGATGGTTGATTTGTGTTTGAAGGCCCTAGAAGGACTCAAAAGAGGTATATATCTTGATTATTTGCACAGAATCAAAGAGAATCTAGTGGTACTGAATTCAACCTTCCTACACCTACTTGTGGACAAGAATAATCTCCTCACACTCAACAAGATTTATTTTAATGCCTTGGAATGGAAGGAAGATGAAATGAAGAGTACTATGGATTTCTAGGTGAGTACTCAAAGGGCTTCTTGAGAATCAGAAGAGCATGTGGGTGAGCATGGTGGGGAGTGAAGCTTGGCATACTCTTCATCACTCTTAATGTAATTTCAAACCTCTATGACAACAACATCCAATGAAAGGCATGGTAACAAGAAAGGGGCTAAGAAGGAAGAACTTTTAGGATTCTGCGGAGACATTGTTTGCAGCCATAGGATTGAGTTTGGAACACATGGCCTACAATTGGAGAAACCTCATGGACAAGCACTTAACCATTCCCTTTTGGAGCAGGTGATGATTTGATCAAGGTGAATCTCACACTTGAGCATGGGGTTGACAACAGACTCATACATTCACCATATCATGTTATGTCAGCCAAAAGAATCAACATTAAGGGTTAAAAATCTCAAGAGGAAACTCATAGTGGGTCAAAACATGTTGGGAATTATAAAAAAATATGCAAGAAAGTGATCGAAGGCTCTAAAAAAGTGCATGCCAATAGTCCTAAATTTCTTATTTGGAACAATAGTTCCTCATTCTTGTGTAATCAGATATTGGTGGCACTTACACATGAGAATCAAAGAGGAAAGACTCCTACGATCAACATTACCTTAGGAGTCAAAGATGAAGATTTTTTAGGCCCTAGCATGAAGGAGGAAAAGGAGATAAGAGGCATGTGGAACATGAAGATGAAGCCTCATATGACAATGAAGCAAGTGAAGCAATTAGATTTGAGGTATGAATCCAAATTCCTTGTTCATTCACATATCTTGCTTCATGTAGAATTGGTTTCACCTCTTTGGAAGAGTCATTCAAAGTTTCACCCCATACCTGGTGTGATGGAGCAAAAACTTAATGGATTGACCATTGGAATTATTCCCTCATGTGTGAATGGAGATAGGGGTGGAGCAAATTTGGGTTGGTCATTAATTCTTTATGGAACACTTGGGGAGTTTACCCATGAAAAGGTACAAACCCATCATATTAAAGACTCCTTGGTGGAGCATGAGACTGCTTTACTTTAGGGACTTATGGCATAGATCATGCATGCACTTTCTTTTTATTGGAGCACATGTGGAGAAAGGGACTCTCAATTGGTCTATAAACCTGGGTATACATATGTTTTCATAATACAAGACTTCGGGTTGCAAATAATGATATCTTAGCTAAGAAATGATGTATGGCCTCTACCTTATGCTTTGGTGAGATATGCCCACCCAAAATTTTTGTTTACAGATCTCCTAACAGATACTTAGAGGGCTATGATTGCTTTAGTAACTTGGAGGGATATGAAATATCCCTTTAGACATAATGATGAGGCATATCACTCATTGTCATTAGAAGAATTATGCACAACCATGGGAAATCTTCTAGAGACAAGGAATATACGATGAATATAGCCTTTCAAGTTACACTTGCCACTTAATAGTTGTTGGTTGTGTTAGTGTGATAAGCTAGGATTTAGGTATCAACATGTTTGGTACTTTCATCCATTGGGATCATGATAATGGACTTGATGGGGTTAATCTCAAAGGGGTGCAACGAAAGACTCGGTGCAAGTGGCCATGATTTGAGGATCTCATCTTTCATCACTTGTTGATCGAATCGATGCACATGGACACAAGTCTTGCTTGAGGGCAAGCAACATCTAAGCGGGGAGGACTGTCATGTTCCCAATTTAGCCTAATTCCTTTTTGTCAAGAAATAGTGTTTATCAACACTAAACCAAAATTTGAAAATAATAAATAATAATATTAAATAAATAAATCAATAGTTAATAAAATTTATGTTTAGTGGTTTTCCTATCTTAAGGTGCCTATTTTAAAATTTTAATTTTAATTAATTACTTTTCTTAACTGGGCACATTCACTTTATAATCCTTTATATTCTCATCTGGTAGACTTCCTATGAAATGGCACCTTTACAAGCTTTTAAGGGGGTCGATTCTCTCATTAGAATCATCACAAAATTTGGGGGGTTAATGTCTGTCTAAAGTGAGAGCATAGCTACTCGATTCAGCCACTCAGGGTCCATAGCGTCTCTTGAGCCAATTTCTGTGCTTGTTGATAAATGTGCTTGGCAACATTAAGACTTGATCATACATAGAATTGTTGATTACAAAGAAATATTTCCATTGGGTACTAAAGGAGGAATCAATTTGTTTTGGTTGAGCCTCAAACTTTGGCTGAATGCTTGCAACCAACTTCAATAGATGTAGTGAGTGATTTCTCCAAATAGCAATGATTTCTAGTTCTGGCCTCACTCTTTATTGTGGTGATCACTATAGACACTCAAAAATAAAGTACCAGACACCCTTGTTAAGGTGATGGATCATAAGGGGTGATTGCACCTAACTATAAGGAGTTGGATTTGGAACTTTAAATCGAGTTTCAACCTAGTTGTGATTATCTCTATATTTGCAAATTGAATTCAATATATATATATACTGGTGTCATCTATTATCCATCATTTTAAAATAAGTTATGGATTTTCTGTAAGGATTGATGTTCTTATTAAGCATAACTAGAATCTACATGTTCATTAGCCCCAATATAGAATTGTGAATTTGCAGTCTTGAATTGTTGAATCCTAAGTTGGTATTTGTATAGGCGTAAAATTGCACCCCTTGCAATTCCACATACATTCTTACATCCACTTTAGTTTCCACTCCCTTAGCATTTGTGTAGGATCATTTTATCTCTTGCATCAAGCTTTTTCCCTTCTTAGGATTCTCTAGAACCCCTCTTCAACAACTACCTTGTGTGTCCACTTTACATCAAACCTTATGCTTTTCCCATTCTTGTCATTTTGTAGCATGAAGTGTTTGGGTACTAGCATGTTGTGTGGACATCTTTGCACCACGCTAGCATCCTATGATGTTTCAATGTTCAAATGATATTTTTCATGCATGTTTTCCACTTGTCACCTCCTTTGGTTGGTGGTAACAGCTCGAGATTCCCTAGAACCACCCAAGAAGCTTCTTTTCCCTCCTTAAAAGTAGTCTTTTCACTTCATTTTGGAATACTTCTAATTCTAGCTTCATTCCAACTTTGGCTCTCCTGTTCTACACTCCAACCCTTGCTTACATAGTGCAAAACAACTTGTTATGGTAGCTTGAAGCTCTCTCAAGCCTTTACAACACCCTTTTGAAAAACTCTTAGCTCATGCAACTTCATCTCCTTTACTTCATGATTGTGAGCATCTTGGGATTCCATATCCCCTTCCCATTGCATTTATACTTCATGATATGGGTTCTCCTCCTTGAGTGAGGATTTCTTTTATCACCTCTTTTGTGATACAAGGTCTCCTCCTTAAGTGGGGATTGCTTTTATCACTTATACTTTGTGGTGTAGGTTCTACTCTTGAGCAGGTTTTGCTTTCACCACATGCTTTTTCCATTTTGATTACACTCTTTCTCTCTATATTTTGGCTATCCATGGAAGTGGGAACACCAAAATAGTAGTTTAATTGAGGAAAATCCCTATACAACCCCAACAATTTCTCTAAACATCATGCATGCAGGTTTTGAAGACATTCACTTGTTGGAGGATTCATCACTTATGTGGTTGTAGGAATTTCCTTTCTTCTTCTTATCTTTATCATTTCTACTTCATTTTATTATAGTTCTATTGCATTTTTTTGCTTTATCACATTCTATAATTTCTTAGCAATTGGAGTAGACTTTTCTGATACATTCTCTTTCTTTGGCCCATACAAGATGTTGAAGTGCCTCTGAGATGCTAGCATGTCGCACTGTCATTGGTATTATACACTATCATCCTTTGGCTGAGAGCTCATTATTTTTTCTAGAAAATCTTTGTGACCTGCTCTTTTGGATTTTGAAACTCTCACCATTGTTCCTAGAGGTATTTTAGGGCACTTCACCCCATGAGGCTCTCTGAATGAGGAGAACTCATGAGTAGTGAATCCCCCTTCTAGCTACATTTTGGTGAATCCGATATGACTTGGTGGTGCCATAAATTTTGACTCGATGCTTGGAATTCATAACCATTTGCACCATTGGAAAGGTCTCATAGAGAACTAGTTTAGTCCCAGTGTCTTCAACAATAAAAGTTTTAAGGACCGTTGAAAGTTTTGACCTCAAATTACACTCTAAATACCTCTAAAAATGTAAATTACTAGAACAAAGAAAATACCGAAAGAATTGTAATGAATTTAATATCTTCTTTTATTAGTTCAGTATCTAATTTTGTACAAAATGTTAATAATATTCTATTTCATGCATGTGATGGTGACTTGGTTTTTCTCACATCACTTGGTATCTTTGATCCTTCACATGAAAGTCCTATCACTTTGGAGGATATGTTTTTGCAAAAAGATGAAATCATTGATACCTTTCTTAATGTTACTCTACCTTCTCTTCATGCCAATGCGCTCTCTTCTAGAGATGATGCATCTCCTCTCTATTCCAATGCACTCTCTTCTAGAGATGTTGCATTTGTGAATGATGAATCTCATCTTTGTGTTGATTCCCTCTCTTCTATAGATGATTCATTAGTGAACAATGAATCTCCTTCCACATTTAATCTTGTTTCGATTGATGTTGAGAATATGTCTTCAAATAATTATTCTACTAGTTGTGAGGATTTTGTAAATATAATCTATGTCTTTGGTACCCATCAAAGGCCTGAGAGACCCATCATTTACATTACTCCAACTAGTCCTTCTCCTAAAATGGTTTGTTCTATTGATGGTGTTTCATTTGATGATGATTCTGTTGATCTTTTTATAGATCCCTCTTATAGAGCGGTATCCAATACTTATGAGAATAGAACAAATAAAAAACCAAGCCTTCCTCAAGCATCTGAACCTACAACTAAAACACCCAATGATTATGATCTTGTCAAGCAACTCCAAGTTACTCTGGCTAAGATCTCACTGTGGGACTTGCTTCAATCTACTCTAGTTTATCAAGGTATGCTTTAGGAAGCCTTACAAAAGATCCTCTTTTCCTTCTTCTGCTAGGTTGATGGATGCTAATGCAATGATCATGTATATTTGTGTAGATTCACTACATATTATGTTCTATCCACAAGAGCTCCCACCTCTGGAAGTACAAAAGCAAGCAAACCCTTTAATGATTATAGTTAACATTACTAAAATCACCATTAGACATGCTCTCATTGATGTTGGTTTGGTACTCAATGTGTGTAGTATTGATCTATTGCATAAGATTAATATTGATCCATCTCTTAATTATTCTTCTATTGAAATTTTTGGGTTTGATAATGTCGGTGGACAAGCCCTAGGAATGATAGTCTTTCCTTTGAGGTTGGGACCCATTACTGTACCCACCCTTTTGTATGTTATGTTAGAAAAGCTACCATATAAAATTCTTCTTGGTAGACCATGGATTCACACTATGGGTGTAGTCCTATCTACCTTGTATAAATCTATTAAGTTTATTGCTAATAATAAAGTAGTCACAGTCAAGGTTGACCCTGATGCTATGCACCTATGTGAGATGGAAGTTGTTGGTCAAACTTTGATTGTGCCTACTCTTATCCCTTTAGTGTCTTCCAATGTGTCAATGTTTACTCTAGCAGTACCTACTACAAAGGATACTCTTGAGACAAATGTCCCTAAAGAAGATCCTTCTAAAGTAAGAAATATTAAGTCTACTCCTACCTCTTCTCAGAAGAATGCATGTCTTGGTGATGATTGGGGTTTCTTAGACTTTACAAATTCCTTCATAAGGGAATATAAAGTCACCTTCATCCACTTAGACCTTCCAATAACATCATCCACACCCACTATCAAATATGATTGTTCTTTTGTATCTTGGGATGGTGTGAGTGCAAATTGTAATGTTCTTAGTGCTGATCCTCCTTCTAAGGAAGATGATTATGCTTTTGCTAAAGAAGATAGTGTCGGTAGTCCTATTAATAAGAATTATGGTGATCCCATAGAGGAGTGTGATCCCCATTGCTGGAATGATGCTCTATATGGAGATCCTCCTTTTCAAGATTTGCAAACATGTTATGGCCTTGACTTTAAGCTTGTCTCTAAATATGGCAATGAGCATAAAAGTTGTGGGTGTAACAAAAAAAGCATTCAGGTCCCTATAGAATTCACACCCCACAAGCATAATTTGGGGCTTGGTTTCTTGAATGAACAATCCAAATAGAAGCCATGGTTGGGTGATGCAAATTTTTCTCAACCTTGTTTTGTTGAAAATATTCTTTCCTCTATTGTCTTCTATCTTTGTTTCTTCTTCTTATTTTGGTGAGAAGTCAAACATTTCTCCACAAGATAAAGGCTTGCTTCTTGCACCTCATCCTTTATCTAAGCAAGAGCATATTTTTTTCCGCTTCTAAAATCCTGCTTAATCACTCTTCCTTCTCCCATGCACAAGAAGTCTCATAAATAAAAAACATTCTTTATGTGCATACCATCGAGTGCTTGAACATTACACTAGTGAATGTAAGGCATTGAAGGATTAAATACAACTTTTTTATTTATTTTGGTGCCATAAAATTCCCATTTGATTGATGCACTTTCATTTTCTTTGCATGACAAGTGATATTGATGTTTACCTCTATAAGATTGTATGTTCTAAGTATCTTTCATGGTTCTCCTCCCCTGTGTGTTGGGGGTAGTGGTAACTCATTTTGGAGATGTGTGTCCTTCTTAAGGACCCCTCTCTCTCTCTCTCTCTCTCTCTCTCTCTCTCTCTCTCTCTCTCTCTCTCTCTCTCTCTCTCTCTTTCAATTGAAGCATCCCTTGAGTGGACCCCTTGCTATCTGGAAGGGTTCCCGAGGGACTCCCTTTGAGAGATTGTATCTCAAATGAATTCTTCATGTCTAGCTTGGGGGAAACTTGACTAGACCTTGCTTTTCAAATAGTGCATCCCTTAAGTCGACCCATATTCTTTTGAAGGGTTCACAAGGGACCCCTTTGAAATTTTTCCAATCTATCGACAATCTATGTGATTATCTACTTACTTTCTTGTGTGGCCGCTTTCACTTCATAGGTGCACCTATGAAGCCACTTCTTGACTCTACAGATTCTAACTTCCTTTGGTTTCCTCCATGTGAGAGAGGTTGGGGGATACCTCCCTATAGGTTTGAGGGTTTTTAGGGCACTTCCTTTGAGCTTCCTTCATGTGAGAGATCTTGGGGGGCCACTTTGGAGTCTGAGAGGGAACTTTCTTGGGTTTCTTTCATGTGAGAGATCTTGAAGGAAACCTTCCTTGTAGATCTATGGGTTTGTAAGGAAATTTCCTAGCTTCTTCCATGTGAGAGATCTTGGGGGACTCCTCCTTGCAAGTTTGTGGGTATGTAAGGCACTTTTCTAGGTTTCCTTCATGTGAGAGATCTTGGAGGACATCTTCCTTGTAGGTGTGTGGTCCTGTGAAGTGCTTTCCTAGGTTTCCTTCATGTGAGAGATCTTGGAGGACACCTTCCTTGTAGGTTTATGGGCCTATGAGGTTCTTACATTCTTAAATTCTCTCTTCTCTTCTATTTTGTATATACCAGATCGAAGATCTGCATCTTCTTCATCCTGAGTATATGATCTTCCTCTTTTCATCTTATAATTCTTCTATGTGTTATTTCTTAATTTGGGAACGATGCATAGTACTGAGACAACCTTTTCACATCAAGTTCTCTTTATTTTGTTGACTCGAATCCTTTAGCTTTTTATGTTCTAATATTGTTTTCTAGTGTAGGTCTTTCTTGTCTAATGTGTTTGTGTTGCAAGTTTTCAACCTGGGGGCATGCTTCCATTGTTTGAAGAGTTATGTGCTTCCTCTACAGTATCCTTTTGGAATATGATGTTATTTATGTTTTTTAGATTTTCTTTAGCATGCATATTATTGTAGATTCATATGCCTGCTAAAGTGGAGGAAAAATGTATAGGCATAAAATTGCCTTGCAATTTCACATACATTCTTATATCCACTTTAGTGTCAACTCCCATGGAATTTCTGTATGATCATTTTAGCCCTTGCATCAACCTTTTTCCCTTCTTAGGATAATCCAACACCCCTTTTCAGTAGCTACCCTCATGCATCCACTTTACATCAAACCTTATGCTTTTTCCCATTCCTATCATTTTGTAGCATGACGTGTCCAGACACTAGCACTCCACACTAATGTCTACACACAATGCTAGCATCCTATGACAATTCAATGTTGAAATGACTATTTTTCATGCATTTTACCACTTGTCACCTCATTTTTTTGGTAGTAATGAATCAAAATTTCCTAAAACCACCCAAGAAGCTTCTTTTCCCTCCTTAAAAGTAGTCTTTTCACTTCATTTTGGAATACTCTACTAATTCTAGCTTCATTCCATCTTTGGATCTAGCCTTCTACACTCCAACCCTTGATTACACAACCCAAAATAGCTTGTTATAGAAGCTTCAAGCTCTCTCAAGATTTTACAACACCCTTTTGCAACACTCTTAGCTCTTTCAACTCCATATCCTTTACTTCATGCTTGTGAGCATCCTAGGATTCCATATCCCCTTCCCATTGCATCTATACTTCATGATATAGGTTCTCCTCCTTGAGCAGGGATTAATTTTATCACATCTTTTGTGATACAGGTTCTCCTCCTCAAGCAGGCATTGCTTTTATCACTCATACTTTTTGGTGCAAGTTCTACTCCTAAGTGTATTTCTCTTTCACCACATGGTTTTTCCATTTCGGTTATACTGCTTCTCTCTATCTTTTGTCTATCCATGGAGGTGGGAACACCAAAATGGGGGTTTTTCTAAAGAAAACCCCTATATAGCCTCAAAATTTCTCCAGATATCATGCATGTAGGTTTTGAAGACATTCACTTGTTGGAGGATTCATCACTCATGTGGTTGTAAGCATTTCATCTTCTTCTTATCTTTATCAATTCTGCTTCATTTTATTATAGTTCTATTGCATTATGTTGCTTTATTGCATTCTGTAAGCTCTCAAATATCAAAGTAGTAGTCATTTAGCTATTTTTTGAGACATTCTCTTTTCTGGCCATACTCGTGTTGTCGTCTATTTTCTATGATGTCATCCTTTGACCGAGATCTAGGTTTTAAAAAATCTCTATGACCTACTCTTTCAGATTCTGAAACTCTTTCCATTGTTCCTTGAGGTAGTTTAGGGAAATTCGCCTTGTGAGGCTCTCTAAATGAGAACTCATGAGTAGTGAATCCCCCTTCTCTAAGTATCTTTACAAGACATTTAGGTCTCTTCCATGTTGACTAAAAATTTTTTCTTTTTTTTTCTCTCTATGTGTCATTCTTCCAATTCTATTAGTATTTGAGTAATGATGATGTTTCAAAGCTCTATAATATCATGTAGTGAAGACATACTAACCCAAAATTTGTAGATCCCTTATGTGTTTTGGATTTTATTTTTTGGGCAACCCATTCCTTTTTCATGATGTAGCTTCATTTGGAAAGATATGACTTGGAATAGGGTTTCTGAATAATCTCTCATTTCCTCTTTATTGTTAGCATCGATCATTCGCTACTTTAAAGTAATTGCTCATAGTATGGTGTAGCAATTTCTTTACAATGGGGACATACTTTGGAAATTATTATTTTTCAAAAGTTTAGCTATGCTCTATGTTTCAATGATTTATCTTCTTACTTCATGTGATGTGTCCTATTCTTTTTGGTGGCATTGGGTTTAATGTCCCTTAGGAGTGTGACCTTTCTTAGCATACAAATTTCCTCTTAGTGGTGATGCTACACATTGGATTCCCTAAGTTGTGAATATTTTATCATTTACTTGTCCTCTCTTGGAGACATTAAAAACAATGTTCCCTGAGTTGAATACCTTACATGAACTAAGTGGAATCCCTTTGACCATGTCTTATATTATTTGAATTTTTTTCATAAGTGTTTAGCATAACACAACTTTCTATCCTTGTGAAGCTCAAACCCTTTTATGTCCACCAAGCATAACACACTTTGCTTGCCTATGGAGCCTTAAATTTTGTTCATAGGTTCTTAGCATAACAAAGCTTGTTAGGCCTTATAAAGCTTGAAGTTTATGTTTCTTTTGTAGGTTCCTTATTGAAGTTGTCAAAGGTGTAGCTTTGGTATGGTTAGTATGATAAGAGCCTATAGACTTAACATGACTTTTTCATAGTATAGTGAGAGCCTGTAGACCTAGCATGAATTTCTCACTTAACCACTTTCTGGGGGCTCAACTAGTTGACAATTGGAGATCTACTAGCCTGACTAAGGGTATGTGTTCTTTGCATAGTGGATAACAAGTTCCTCTTTCATAAAATTTTAGACAAACAATTCAGGCATGTTCTGCATCACATTGGACAGTTAAGACTTGATCCACCATTTTATTTTGGATAAACAATTGAGGGAAGTTCCACATCATGTTAGACATTTGAGGCTTGATCTTCTTTTTTATATTATTTTATTTCTTTAAGTTTTTGGCATTGTATGATTGAGTATCTTGTTGTTATATACATATGTTGATTGTATACTTAAGTGTGAATTTTTTCTTGTGCTCATCCTCTCACTAAAGTGGGGGCTAGGTTATGTGCAAGATCATCATAGAAAAAATAGGGTCTTAAGTGGCAAAATTTTTAGAAAAATCAGAGTTAGGCAACTTGACATAAAAATTTGAATAAGTTATCTATATTATTTCAAAAATATGTAAGAATAGAATCTATATCTAAAATTGAATATAGTTTCTAAACTACTAGGTTTATTTTAAAAAAAAAATCTATTTGGTAAAAATTTGAAATTTCAATGGAGTAGTATTTAAATTTTAGGGAAAAAATAAGAAGTAGGTGTCTATCTGACCACCCTAACCACAATAAAATGATAATATATTTTTATAAGATTTTAGATATAAGTAGAAGACTCATGTCCCAATGCGATGCATATTTTTTTGTAATTTTTTTCCAAGTAAATAATTAATTATGATTTTTTTATTACAACTTTTAAAGATTATAAAACCTCATATGTCTGACCACCTTAACTTGGTCAAAACTTCATGATTTGTTTTTTTAATCCTATAGTATGCGACACATAGAATGTGATGCATATTTCATATTAAAAAAATATGATACCATTTGAAAGATATAAATGTTTTTCAATCAGCCTATCAATCAAGACTTTAGTCATAATTTAAATAGAAAATGAATAATAATTATTTATTAAATTCAAAGTAAAGCATAGTTTATATTGGTGGAAAGATGAGAATCTCCTTTAAAAACCCTTTTTGCTTCATCAATTTTGGGTAAAAAAAGGCCATTAGCCACATACATACCCATCATATCGCCACTTTTTGGCCCATCATGATCTTGCACATACCCACTAAATACAAAGTAGAAAAATGTACCCCTTGATATTTTCTCACTTGTTTGGGCCCTTTGAGTTAAACTAAATTTAATTATGACTTAGTTTAGTGTTGTAAAATGTATTTATTTATGCTTTACACTTATTTAGGGCTCTCTTAATTAATTGAGCTTAATTATGCCTTAATGATATGTTTTAGGATCTAAGATGATTTCTTTTAGAATGCCTATCAATTACAGTCTCAAACTCCAAATTACTAAAAAGGAATCAACAACACATATTTAAATGAACAGAATCAAAATTCAAAATGAGACAAGAAAAAGAGAACACAAACAACTTGATATCGGAGTTCATCATAAGAACGACTATGTCTCTAGGCCCCTCTCTAAAGAGTAGATTGATTTGATTAAAATCTTCAGAAATTTGGCATTACATTTGTTTACAAGGTTTTCCATTCAAGCATGATGGAATTCTAGCATTCTCTCGACATACAGGATCAACAATTCATCTCTCCAAAATTCTCCTAAGTTTTCAACACCTGAATCAATGAATCCTTAAGCCTCTAAACCCTCCCTTTTATATTGAAAATTTAATCAATTTGGTTACTAACCAATTGATTTTACAAAACAACCTTATTTCTCCATTTTTTACAAATACAACTTAAAAATCCCCCTTATTTACACAAAAATCTTCAAATCCCTCATTTTAAATTATTTTTAAAAAACATATAAAATCCCTAAGCCCCTTAATTTTGTCATATCTGGGATTATATTGTTTACGAGAGGTTGTTTGTTTCATCCTTTTTAGAGGACTTTGTTTTAAAGGCTTATTAATTATTCCTTACCACCCATTAATTTAGTGGTTGAAATTATATATTTTTAAGTGGAATATTTTAGTTTAGTTTTGTTTTACTTGTTTTACCAAGTAAATCCCACCTTTTCCTCCTTAAAACTTGCACCAAGTAAGCATGCACATGGGAGGTAGGCGTGGGGTTTTTTTTTCCTTGTTTAAAGGCTTATTTTAGCCTTTTTTTAAGGCTTAGGATTAGGTACCCTTTTTTTTATATTATTATTATTATTATTATTTTATTCATCTATATTTTTCCACATGTCATCAAGTGATTGGATGATGATGATGACTAGATGTTGATCATACCATGCTAATGTTAGCAAAGTCAACCCAACTTTGACTACTCATATCTCGTGCAAATGAACTCTGATTCACATGAAATGAACATCATCAAAAAAGCTTGTGATGACCTCTTTGAATTGATGCAAGTCTTGACCACTTTTGACAATGTCAATTTTTACCCCTTTTTTCTTAGACCTGGGTCCTGGGTTGACCAAGGTTTGATTGAGCATATCTTGGACTCTATAGCTCTATTTGACTCTGTTCAAGTTGTGTTGGAGTGAAAATTTCACCATCTTTCTGATGATGTCAATTTTGAAGATAAAAGAGAAACTTTAATTTTTGGTGAAGATCCTCTAGATTAGTGCTCCCCACTGGAGAGCTTTTGGACCTTTGAAAGTTGTTACTCAGAAAGTAAGTGAGGGTAATGTTCCCTCACTTTACCAATCTCCATCCATTTTTCCTTGCTTGGATTCATCCTCTTCAGTCCCACTTCGAGGTACTAAACTGCTTCTCTTCATGAAGTCATAGCTTTCTTGTCTGGGATGACATTTTCAGGCAAATCTGACATGTACTCTAGTGAAAGATCATCAACTGAGGGATCGTCCAATATCATTGGAGGTTTATACAACTTTAGATTCTCAGCATTGAGAATTAAATAGATATGCATGTATGAAGGAAGATTAAGGTGAAAGGAATTGGTTCCGATCTTTTCTAAGATCTGAAAGGGACCATACCGAATTGGCTTCAGCTTCCTTCCTTTGCCTTGCATTCTTTCCTTGTTGATATGTAACCAAACATAGTCACCGACTTGAAAATGATGATCGGTGTCATGTTTATCATGCCAAGCCTTATATTTGGCTTGACTCTTTTTCAATTGTGCTTCCATTGCTTGATGAATCACTTGGACCTTCTAGATGAGCTTCAAAGCCTTCTTTGAATCATGGCATCCATCTTCAACATCATCCTTCCCAAAAGAAGAATTCATTAGGGTCTTAGGCACATAACCGAAACAAGTTTCAAAGGGAGACCTCTTTGTAGAAGAGTGCGTTTCATGGTTGTAAGCATGCTGCACATAATGAAAACTCTCATCCCATAGCTTGGGATGTTTACTATAGTAACCTCTAAGCAGATGCACAATTGCCATGTTCACTACCTTTGTTTGTCCATCAGTTTGCAGATGGAAGGCTATACTCTTCTTTATTCTGGTGTCCATGAGTCCCCATAAAGCTGACCAAAATTCTCATAGGAATTGAGAATCTCAATCCAATACAATAGAAGTAGATAACTCAAAATGAACAATACAAATTGGAAGTACATTTGAGCTGTTAGTTCAGCAATGACCTATTTTTTACAAGGCATTAAATTACACATTTTGTTGAACTGATCAACTACTACATATAGATAATCAGGTCCCTTCCTAGACATAGGTAACCCCCTGAAAAAATCCATTGACACACTTTCCCATGGACAGGATGGTACAGGTAGAGGTGTGTACAATCCCAATTTTTTGTTACTAGGCTTACTAGTTGCACACATGACACAACCTCTAATATACTTATATATAGTTTCTTGCATATGAGGCCAATAACAATATTTCTGCAACTGAGTAATTGTTTTGCTTACCCCAAAATGTCCTGTAATTAATGAGGTATGTGCTTCTCTACTTACTTGCTTTTATTCATCTTTTGGAATGCATAACTTTCCCAAGTGATACAACAGTTTATCCTACACATAGTAATCTTTCTCTTATACATGTTTTCCTACAATTAGAGCTATATAGATTTCCTTAAATTATTCATCATTAACATATTGTTCCTGAAAACTTTCATGTACCATTGAACTACCTTTAAGGATAATCAAAGCATTCATAATAGGAGGGCTAGAAAGCATATTTGCTCCTTTGTTATGGGTACCTTTCTTGTACTTAATTACAAAGTGAAATTGTTGTAAAAATCCCATCCATCTAAAATGCCTACTTTGCTATAGTTTAGACTGTGAGTGCAAGTACTGAAGTGGCAGGTGATCAGTGTGGACTACATTTTCATTCCCCATTAAGTAGTGTTTCCATTTTTTAACACTTTAAACTAATGCATAAAGTTCCTTATCATAAGTAGGATAGTTAAGTGCACCTAAAAAAGTCTCAGAGTGATAGAAAATTGGTTTACCTCCTTGTATTAGCATTTCTCCCATGGAAAATCCACTTGCACCTGTTTCGATCTCAAATGGATGATGTAGATTTGGTAAAGCAAGAACTAGTGCAGTGCTCAACTTTTCCTTCAAAGTGTTGAAGACCTTCTACTATGGACGTCCCCACTAAAAAAAATTATTTGTAAGTACTGTCAACACGTGCAATGGTGATGTACAATGTAGGAGAAGTTTTCAATGGACATTCTCCAGTACTGGACTGCACCTAATAAACTTCTAACTTCAGTGACTATACTTGGATTAGGCCATTTTACAATAACTTTGACCTTTGCAGGATCAACTTTAAATTGACCACCACCTATAACATAGCCTAAGTACACTAGAGATGTCTTTGCAAATTCACATTTAGACATCTTTACATAGAGTTTTTCTTTTTTCAAAACATAAATTTTTTTTCTTTACATGAATTACATGATCATCCCAAGTTTGACTAAATACAAGAATATCATCTAAATAGACTATGACCAAATCATCAATAAAAGGATGAAAGACATCATTCATGACTCTCATAAATGTAACTGGTGCATTCCAAAGCCCGAAGGGCATGACCAACCACTCATAAAGTCCATGTTTTGTCTTAAATGTAGTTTTCCAAATGTCATCTTCTACAATTCTTATTTGATGATATCCACTACGCAAGTCTAACTTAGTGAAATAAATTGCATGTTTTAATTGATCAAGTAAATAATCAATTCAGGGAAGAGGATACCTATTCTTTACCATTATCTTGTTCAAGTCTTGATAGTCGATGCACATTCTCCAAGATCCATCTTTCTTTGGAACCAACACAATTGGAGAACCACAAGGAGATGTACTCTTGGACCTACTTTTTGATTTCCTTATTCTACAAAAATGATAAATTGTACATACCAATATTTGGAAGAGGCACATCCTGCTACAACTAGATTTCATGTGTTATCTCTCTCTTAGGTGGTAACCCCTTTGGCTCTTGAAATAAGTCATCATAAGTAGAAATTATTTTGACAATTTTAGTTTTACGCTTAAGGTCACACCCCTTAAATGCTTCATCTTTTTCATCCTCTTTCGGTTTTACAAGAATTAACAAAAAGTTCTTACTAGAATTGACCAACCTTTTCATCTAACCAACATTAACTAGTGGAAGATTAGTCTTAACTTTGTGTGCACATACAATGTATTCTATCCCATCCTTAAAGATATGATACTTATTTTCCCCCTATAAAAGTTTGATTTTTTTTCATACAAATAAGGACTCCCTAACACAAGCCCATAAATATTCAAAGGAACAACATCTACTTATACCTCATCAACAAAGTTTGCAGTGATAGAAAATTTTAGTTTAGACTATTTTGTTACCTACAGTTGAGCATCATTACAAGCCCATCCAAGCGGATATGGATTTGGATGAGGTCTTGTAGCTAGATTTAGTTTCTTTACCACTTCTTTAGATATTAAGTTGACTTGAGAACCTACATCAAACAATGTATCAATCTTAGTGTGCTTAGTTACAACTTGAATATGAAACAATTCATTTAATTGTTTATCAGCTTTAGGAGGAGTAGATAATTTACTTGTACTTGCATTTGCATTGGAAACATTTGCATCAGAAGAGAGAATTATAACTTTCACTTTACCTTGGACCCCAACAACAACAATCTGAGTTTCATCTCTAGAGTTGGATCCAAGATCTTGTTGAATCACTACAAAAGTCTTTTGTCTCCCTTTATTACTTTCGTATCTTTTCAACCTCAATTTAGGATAAAGCTTCCAACACTTCGAATCATCATGCCCCTCTTTCTTGCAATGGTTGCATGTGGGCTTATCACCCTCCTTCTTAACTATAGCTATCTTCTTCCCTTTTCCTTTATCTTTATCTTTTTCTTTACCCTTTGACTTCCCCTCAAACTTAGATGGTTTCTTTGAGAAATTATCACTGAAAGTGTTCTTACCCCTTGACTCTAAATGATTAGCTTGGACTGACACTTCATCCAAATTATTATGAATCAACATTAGAATAGTATGCCTTAGGTAAGAATGCAAACCACCTATGTCTTGAGTAATGTATCTTGAGTGTAGAATGGAACATTTAAAGCAATAGCCCATTTTCTAAACTCATGAGTGTAATCTTGGACAAACTGACCCTTACCCTACCTAAAGGTTTTCCAATTCATTGTCAACTGTTGCATATAACCTAAAGGATAAAACTATTTTTTAAGGGCAGCAATAAATTCCATCCAACTCATATTGACCTTACCATGGCAAGAAATTTCCTCCCGAGTTCTACTCTCCCACTAGGTGAGAGTTGTACCTCCCAACTGGAGAGTGGCTAACTAGATCATAGAAGTATCTTCTATTAGGCCTTGAATCCTACAATAAAATTCTATCTACTAGATCCAATCATCTAATTTTTCAGAATTTAACTCACCACAATACTTAGGAACATTCAAATTTTACATCAAATTTGATAATAGGCTTAGACTTTCTTTTTAAAGGATTAATAGTAGTAGAAGAGGAAGAAGAAGGGGATGAAGAAGAAGAAGGGGAAGATGGAGAAGAAGGGGAAGATGGAGGAGATGAAGCCTCTATATCTTTTCCTCCTTTGTCATTGTGATCTTCCTTCTTTGCTTGCTTCGATGAATCTCCTTTTTCACACTTCATCTTTTCCGCATACAACTCTTCCACCATAGTCTTCATTTTGAGGAAGACTCCCTGGAAAGACTTATCATCAAGCTCTTGCTTAGTGCTTTTCCCAGGTTCAGTTTCGTCCATTGATGGTGAAGTCCTTTGTTTGCTGATCTCAGGATTGTATTCTTCAAGTTTTTTTTTTCCTTGTTGAAGCTTTCAACGTGTAAGCATTCAAATCTTCAATACTAGTCAAAACACAACTCTAATACTAATTTGATATGTTTTAGGATCCAAGATGATTGCTTTAAGAATGCATAACAATTACAGTTTCAAGATCCAAATTACTAAAATGGAATGAACAACACATATTTAAATGAATAGAATCAAAATTCAATATGAGACAAGAAAAAGAGAATGAAAACAACTTGATAACAGAGTTCATCGTAAGAATGACTATGTCTTTGGGGCCCTCTCCAAAGAGTAGAGTGATCCAATTGAAATCTTCAAAAATTTGGCATTACATCTATTTACAAGCTTTTCCCTTCAAGCATGACATAATTCCAACATTCTCCTGACATACAGGATCAACAATTCGTCTCTTCAAAATTCTCCTAAGTATTCAACACCTGAATCAATGAATCCTTAAGCCTCTAAACCCCTCTTTTTATATTTAAAATTTAATCAATTTGGTTACTAACCAATTGATTTTACATAACAACCTTATCTCTCCATTTTTTGCAAATACAACTTAAAAATCCCCCATATTTACACAAAAAATATTCAAATCTCTCATTTTATATTATTTTAGAAAAACATATAAAATCCCTAAGCCCCTTAATTTTGTCACATCTAGGATTATATTGTTTATGGGAGGTTGTTTGTTTCATCCTTTTTAGAGAACTTTGTTTTAAATTTAGGATTATTAATTGTTGATGCTCCAAGTGGCACAACAACAGTTAAACAGAATATTGCTATTTTGTTTCTCCTGAAAGAGAAAGACACCACATGGACATCTTAGCTCCCAAGGTCTTTGTAGTTGGTTCTCAACTATGCTAACATTGCTCAATGGTCAATGTAACAATAATATTTAAGGGGCCTACTGGGGTTGAGCTTCTGGATTGTTCTAAGATCAATCCTAAACTTAAACCTACTTTAACTAGGGTTTCAAAAGAAACAGCAAGAGATGGATCAAAGTTTGGAACTGAAAAGAATGATAATTCATCTAACTTAACTATACTTGTTACCTTTCAAGGAATTTGTTAACTAAAACTACAGAACAAAATTACTTGTGATTGACACATAGTTTCATTCATTAGCAGTGTTGATTTCAGTAAATTGGAAGTTACTATTTAAACAAAACACAAAATAAGATCTCATTCCTTGAAAACTTCTCAAATCAAATGATTAATTCAAGATAAACACCATTCTGGAACACAACCTAAAGTAGATTTTGATTTGGTTGCTTCTACTATTAGTGAAATAGATAAGAAACATTTACAAAGCTGGCACAATCACCAATGTATAGAAAATCTATGTCTTCAGACTGTTTCCATCTATACTAAGAGAACTTAAGAAATACCTTACAATTTATTTTGAATCTAACTCCTAACTAGGAAGACAAAGGAAACTCCCATCACAAAGAATCAAGATGTAGCTATGTCTCCTCTATCCTTCAAAAAATTCCTACTCTTGAAAATCTATATCTAGAACTATCTAGTCTATTGTCTTTCTAACTATCTCTATTTCTTCTAATTTCTAACTTCTAACTTTTCCAACCCTTTACAAAGAGGAAAGAATGCCATATATATAGAGTGTACCAAAAGGAATGCGGTTTACAAAAAAAATCTTCTTTTAGGAGGGTTGACCCTCAGATCTTTATGAATATAGTTGATGCGGCATTCAATGCGAATGCCTACTATCCATGTTGCTGAAAGATTGTTTCAGGGATGATCTTAGATCTTTTGCAGCAACAACATTTACTTCAAGCCTCCATGTCCACCTTTGAACTCCATTGGGGCTGCCTTGAATGCTCAAACAGATCACCATTAATACCAATCCGCCTTCTCGCCAGTAGACCACACAACTATCCCTAAGATTCATGGTTCTCTCTTTCTCTCAGCCTTCTTTCTGCTCTAGATCTCTCTACACGTTGACCACCTCTAGAAGCAGAGCATCGAGCTTCCCTTTGGATCTGAACACCATCATTCTCGAGTTGGTTCATCAGCTCATGAGCTTAGAATGAGTCCATTTCATTCGCATTATGTATATTTCCTTCACAGGAGTAGTCAATTAGTCAAAGGACCAATGGGCCACTCCTTTAGCTTCCTCTGATTGGTGAAACATAGGCCACATAAGACTCTCGGGTAGTCAAAAGTGGTTTGTATGGAATTGCATATCAGTGAGACACTAATCGTGTCTCCCTGATGCGATTATACCTTATAGCAGCCATCGACGTAGCATATGATAGTTGGTGAGACCTTTTAGCGAGTTACAAAAGTCATGTCAGTACCACAAAAACTATTGTCAAGATAGTCATTATTGGCCAGAACTCATGGAGAGCTCGATTGGTTACACCGATATCCTTTTCCCATTTTTAAATCCATTGCTATTAGCAAGAGCTCTTAGCGATCCTTCGCTGTGAGCTTACCCTGATGCAAATCCCTCTTGTTGAAACCTTCATTTTATGTCGACGAGAGTCCCACTGGCCACTAAGACATCACACTGATATCATACCATATCAGCCAGACCTCATGTCGAATGCAAAAATCATTCGCTGAGCTCATTTTGTTATTGGAAAGACCCTTCATGGTTGGGGAGACCTTATGTCGAGAGTAAATCCCTCTCCCTACACTCAAGGTTGCCCCACTTTGGCAAGAGTCCACCAGATTGGTGAGATATTTTTTTGAATCTACCTTGCTATAGCCGAGACCTCACATCCTCGGAAAAAATTCACATCGAAGGAAGGACCCTTGGGTGAGCTAGAACCACTTCAGTGAGACTCTGACAGATTGGAAAGAGCTTATGTTGATACTATCTCGTGTTGCTGAGACCTTACTCCTTCACTGAGACCTTATATCGAAGTCTCCCCACTTCGTCGAGAGTTCATTTTACTTCAAAGAGAGCTTGTTTGATCGGCGAGACTTCCTGCCGACACCAGCCCCACCTTTGTAGCCAAGACATCACTTGTCAAGAAGACTTCTCAATGATGCAAACCTCCTTTTGGCGAGCTTCAAGACTTTCGGTGAGACCTTCTCTATTCAGTGGGACATTATGCCGATATTAGAATCTTTTGGCAAGGGCTCCTCTAGTCGGTAAGACACATAAAGACTCATAGCGACAGGGATGTTTGGGTGACCAATGAGTCTCTTTTGAATAGAACGCATTGCTAGTCAGCAAGACAACTGTATAGTCTTGCCGACTTTCTTCTTAGAGGAAATTTATGACCAACTAGATTGGGGAATGCTTCCCAACTGATCTCCTTGAGAAATATCATCATGTGCATGATCTAATCCTGGGAAACAAGGTCTCCATTAGTCCTCTAAAGCATATAAAATATATCACAATAAAATACACTATTTCTTATGATTATTTCATTCAATTTCTAGTAAGAAGAAAACCAATTCAAGTTGAGACAAAACGAAAATCAAATCAGATAGAAAAAAAGGACAAAGTTAGGAGGAAAACAAAAGGATCCCAAAGGTCAAAGAAAATAACTTAGGCAAAGAAACCCAAAAAAAAAAGGAAGGCAGACCCATTTTGTTCTAGAATAAAATGGGGTGGTTATGTAGGGCATAAAAATGGTGACTCGGCTGGGGAAATGGTTTAACCATTTTCAAGAAATTGAAGGATTCAGCTACCCAGAACTCCTAGTTTATGAACATCACAACTTTAGTTGGGTCAGTTTTAGTAACCAAGGCTGAGCTAGAATATCAAAATGTAAATCAATCAATGGCTAGCCCTGAATCTATGTGTGTGCTTGACAGTGCATCATCCTTTAATAAAGTTTTCCTCATCTTTTGAACAATAATGTGCAAGATTTGAACTACATGAGGTTATTCCCTTTAGTTGTCATGCAATGAAATCCTGGGCATCGCTTCGCTACTAGTCAAGCATCCATAGCCCTGACGGAGATACCTCTAGTTTTCTCACAACATTGCTCTACTTCCAGCTAGGCGTCCATAGCCTTGGTAGAGATACTGGAATCACCCATTCATATTGAGTCATCTTTTCTTCTTAGATAATTCTCTCTTTTCTCTTTTTTTTTGGGGTTTTAGATATTTTAGAGAATCTTTTTTATAATATGTCAGATGCTTAACATCTGTTCTGGGTTGAAAACTACCATGGACCTCATAACAACACTTGGGAGATTGAATTTTCACTCAAACCTTACAACACTATCACCCTAGGAAAAATATACTAGTACAAAGGAGATGATCTTAATGATTTGTGAAAGATTCAGAGGGAGCTAATGAAGGTTGTTTACTTTGCACCTTTCTTTCAAGACTTTCCACAACCTTTATTGACAATGGGCATGAAACAAAGAGTTTAGGACAAAATCACACAATTAGAAAGCCTGAAAATACCTAAACCACTTCTCTCCTAATGACCAAAGTATGCCTTGAATAACAACCCACTACTTCAAAATGGAAAGAAAAGATAAATCCCAAAGAACAACGCAAGATAGAAACCAAACAACAAAGGAAGGAAAGAACAGGAAAAAAAAAAGATCAAACAAACAACAATAGAACTATTTACAAATAAAAAAGAATTATTTACATAAAGAGCAGAAAACTATTCACATACAGAGAACAAAACTACTCACATACAGAGATTATTTACAACTAGAACACATAAATGATTTACACAGATGCATAGCTCAATAGAAATACCAACCTCATGACTCAAAATAGTGTTTAAGGAACTATCCATTGACAGGCAATGGAACAGGTTCTCTAGTTAAACTGTTCAATCGGAAAGCATTTTCTCCTAGGATCTCTGCAACTTGATAAGGACCTAGCCAGAGTTTGTCAAATTTCTAGTGATTGCCCTTCTTTTCACTAGCTTTATCCCATAACAACACTAGGTTTGATATTCTAAAAGCCTTGATTTTGGATCTTTTGTCAAACCATCATTTGACAACAACCTGGTGTCTAAAGAATTGTTGCAAGGTGGCATTTCTCTACTCTTCTAATTTGAAGAGGGCAGCTAATCTTACTTCTATCCTATTGTCACTAGAGTAGAATTTCTGCATGAACTCAAGGATATGTATTTGCAGATGGATAGGGAACACAGGCTCTTGGCCATACACTAGCTTGAATGGTGAGGTATTTAAAGTAGTCTTAATCCTAGTTCTATCTGCCCATAATGTGAATCTCAGCTGGGTTTGCTAGTCTCTAGGGTTGTTCTCTAGCGGCTTCTTAATTACCCCTAAAAGATTCTTATTGGTTGATTTTGCAACTCCATTTCCTTGTGGGTAATAATTTGAAGAATATTTTAAAACAATTTTGTGATCATATGCCTATGAAATGAATTCAGCAGAAGAAAAGGAAGAGCCATTGTCACATACCAATTCGAAGGGTACCCCAAACCTGGTTGTGATGCATTTGGTGAGGAACTTAATCACTACCTTTGTTGTGTTGTTCTTCTAGGGTATAGCCTCTATCCACCTTGTGCAGTAATCAGTGGCAGTCAGAATAAAATTATGTCTTGTAGAAGAGTTTGGGTTAATTACCCCAATAAAATCTAGTGCCCACTGGGAAAATGGCCTTACCTCATAAATGGGTTGCAATGGCATGGCTGGATGGCATTCTTTTGATGTAGAAATCTGACATATGTGACATGTTCTCACATGCTGATGGGAATCTTTGAACACACATGGCTAATAATAACCAGGTCTGAGGATCTGATGTGCTAATGAATTTATTGAGCCATAACCTGTGTCGTGTTTCCCATGGAATTCAACGATCACATGCTTAGCCTCGTGCTGATCAAGGAATCATAGGTATACTCCCTTGAAGTTCTTCCTATATAGTAATCCTCCTTTGAGCATATAATGCGAGCTCTTCATCCTTATTGCTCTCCTCTGAGTAGTATTCATTCCATCTAGGTATCGATTGTTGAGCATAAAATAGACAATATCAACATACCAAGGGTTGTTAGAGAAGGACTGGGTTGTGTATTACTGACAAATGATGTTGTCACTAGTATTCGCCATGGATTTGGACAAGCCTATACCTCTGACAAGTCTCATAGGGAATATATCTAGGTCAAACTCTTGCAAAATTGCCATCCATTTCCCTCTCCATTCTCCTAGCTCACTTTGCATGAGTAGGAACTTCACAGCTGCGTCAGGGACTACAACAATAATCTGACTTCAGAGAATATAGTGCCTAAATTTCTTGACAACTCTGACCAGTGCAAAAGCCTGCTTCTCGAGAGTAGATATTTGATCTCAGCATTCTTAAACAGAGAGCTCATGAAGGCATTCAGTCTCTCCTCTGCCTCTTCTCTCCGTTGAGTTAGTACAACTGCATAGGAATGCTCAGAGGAAAAAGAGTAAATATAGAATGGTTTTACATAGTCAGGGCTGGTGAGGAATAGTGCTTCTGAAATGGATCACTTAACCTGTGTAAACGTAGCCTTCACCTCATCACTACATTCAATCTTGGCATCTTTCTTCATCATTTCATTCAGGGGTTTTATGATTTCTGCAAAGTCCATGATAAATTTTCTCACAAAGTTGATCTTTCCAAAGAAAGACCTCATTTCTTTCTTGCTTCCTGGCCTAGTGATCTTTAGAATGGACTCAACTCAATTTGGGTTGATTGATATTCCTCTTTCTGAGATTATGTGTCCCAAGAGCTTCCCTTCATAAAATTTGAACACACATTTTTTAGGATTTAGGGAGATGCCATATAGGATACATCTTTCAAGGACTTTAGCCAAGTCGGCAGCATGGTTCAGTCGATCTTTGGAGAATACTGTCAAGTTGTCCATGTAAATAATGATGCATTTACCAATCAGATCCTTGAATGCTATGTCCATGGCATGCTGAAAAGTTGCTCCAGCATTTATCAGACCAAATGGCATCCTCCTATAAGCAAATGTTCCCCACTTGGTAGTGAAGGTTATCTTCATCCTGTCTTCACAATTGACCATCACCTAATTATATCTAGAATAACCATCAGGAATGATATCATTTCAGATCCGTTGACAGTCTACAAGACCTCATCCAGTGAAGGAAGTGGGTAGTTATCCTTTTTTGAAGCTCTATTCAGATTTCTAAAGTTGACACATAGTCTAATCTCTCCATTTTTCTTATGGACTAGAACTAAGTTATTCACCCATGTCGAATGGCGTACAGGGAATATTATCCTTGCAGAAAGCAATTTCTGGACTTCTTTAAAGATCAATGGTTCAATCAAGGCATTGACAGGATGCTACTTTTGTTGAAATGGTTTAACTTTAGGCTTCAAAGGAATAGTATGATTCATTACAGAAGCATCAAATTCTTTTAGGTCTTCATATCCCTAGGCTATTGCAGCAATATCCTTCTTTAGTGCCCTCAGCATGTCTTTTCTGATTGCTTCAGGGCAAGCTTTTCTTATGTAGAAATTTCTTTTAGGGCCAGAATCAGCTAGGTTCACAATTTCATATTCACCCCCTTTCTCTTTAGCTAATATCTTTTCTTGAGCCCTGGGGTCTAAATCAAAAATTCTTTCCAAGGCCACCATTCCCTTGGGAATGCTATTTCCTTTTAAATTGAGGAGCCCTTATATATCAAAATCTTTAGGGTTCCAATCTCCTTGGTCCCTGTTGGACTCATCAAGGATCTATCTTTTGAAAACATCTGAGCTTGCTAGGAAAGAAAGAACATGTTGATCATCATCAAAGACTTGAAATTTTCTGACATTTTTAGGAATAGCTAGGGTAGTAATCAATTCTACTAAGAATCTTCTAAGCTTAGAGTCTTGCATGGGTCCCATTCTACTTGCTGCAACAGCTAACGAATCAGCTATTTGATTTTCTTCTCTGGGGATTAAGCTAATCCCAAAAGCATCAAAGTCTTCAATCAGGTTCCATACCCAATTTCTATAAGCTGCTAGCCTTCTATTGTGACATGTGTATTGGCTACGCACTTGCTTGATAACAATTTCTGAATCTCCTTTGACCACCAAGGCAATGACCTTTTTATGTGCAAACATCAGCCCCTAAGCTAATGCCTCATATTCTGCAGCATTGTTAGTGCACCCAAATTGCAACCTGTAAGAAGCAAATAACATTTTTCCTTTGGGGCTGGTTAGTTCAATCCCAACCCCACAAATTGTTTTGGACTTGGATCCATCAAACATGAGGGTCCAAAGCTAGTCATGAGTTGGGGTTGATCCTTTTGAAGTGGTTGTGGGTGCTTGGATTAGATGAGCCATAGGTGGGGCTACTTGATCTTTTGCATCAAATGTTAGTAAAAGGTGTTCAATGGGTTCTTCAGGTGTAATTTCTAATTCTTGCTCAGACATATCATATAATCTATGGCTATCCTTTTGACAGTCACTTGTGCCTTTGGTTAACCCCTTGGGCTTTGGTACATTTACGAGTGTAGGGGTGTCAAACAAACCTTGGGGTTGCTCCTCATCAATATGTTGATTTAGAAATGTGTCTGGGGTAGGCTCAATTTGAGAAAGAACTTCCTTTGAAGGTATCTTATCCTTGATTAACATTATTACTGCCTTGGATTCAAATGAGAAGTGATTTGTAACGGTCTCGGGGTGACTTAAGCTAGCTTCCTCAGCTTGGGAAACATGATTCAAATTGTTGATGCAGGGTTGGAAAGTCCATTCAGAATGATTTTGGTAATGCATCCTGCACCAATTAGGGAGTAGAAGGATTTGCAGATCTACATCTTCCCTTAAGACCAATTGATCTTGTTGTAGCTTCATGATTAATGCCTGCTGATTTCATTAATCTTGTGATCAAGGAACTTTTGTATTGACATGTCTTTAGAATCAAGAACTGAAAGGGTTAGAATTTCCTCTCTTTTATAAACCCCTATCTTGGTTTCAAAATAAGCTACCTCATTGGGGAAATCATATTCAGTGATGACATGCTTGAGGCGAGGCTCACTTTCAATTCTAATCTATGTAGGAATTCCTCTCCATGGTAGCCACATATGTGAAAAGTCAAGGGAGAGATATCCCCCTATACCTTTGATCAAATCTCTGCTCAATAGCATACCATAAGTCTTGGGGATGTTTGCCACTTGAACATATATATTGGTTTGAATCCTAGTGTCTGACCCTACCTGTACATGTATGTTTCTCAATTCTCCCACTACATTAACCTCTGTTTTGTCAAGTTGGATGACCTTCTTGTTTGTTTGGAGAGGGTTCAATCCCAATTTCTTGCATATAGAAAATGGCATAACATTGCCTGAAGCCCCTGAATCTAACAAATAATTATGTATATTTTTCCCACAAATTCTTAAACTTAAGAGAAATGATGGAGTACCTACCTTGTTTCTGTACAAGGTTGTGTTCATGTCTACAGTAGGTGCCACCTTATTTTTCCCTTTTTATTTATCAGCTTGTTCTAAAGCTTTCAACACTATCTCTCATTGGGAAGGGCACCACTTTAGGATGTCAAAGTGTGACAAAGAGGTTTTATGTTTCTGCATCTCAGAAACTATATCAAATTCTATGTTATAGCTTGTATTGCTTTTGAAAACACCAGATGAATTACCTTTGTTATGGGAGTTAGGTGGACCCTTTGGTGGAGGAGGGTTATACTTAGTACTTTGATTCAGAGACACCATATGATTAGGTGGTGTTGATGTGGTGAATGGACCCTTGTTCTAATTTCTTAGGAAGTGTCCTCCCTTTCTCTGAAAAGCTTGGGCATCATACATATCTTCCTCTGGTTCATTTTCACTCTACATTGGGAATGAAAGTTTCTCTTCAAAGAGGTCATATGTCATGGCTGTATCCACTGAGTCACCTCCTCTATTCGAATTCCCTTGAAACGTGTGGGCATCTACCTATGCCATCTTGACAACTTTCTCCATTTCAGGTTAGTTTACCTCAGAATGAGTTGCAGTATCATGTAGCTTGCACCAATTAGTCATAAAATTAAGGTCAGCCACATTTGTAGTGTGTGACTTGTCTTCATTATCTTGATAATCATGGGAAACTCCACCATTATTTGGTCCTATATTCCATTTTCGATTGTTATTTGGCCTCTATTTGTATCCTCTATTTTGATTTTGATACCTTTGGTTGGAGGAATTTTGGCCTTGGTAACCCCTTTGGTTATAATTGTTATGATTCTGGTAATTACCCTGGTTGTTATTGCTCTGATTGGGATAATTACCTTGGTTTTGAGAGGGATTCAATCTAAGTTGATCCATGTCATTTGTGACTTGAGACAATGTTTTCTTTAAGGTCTCTACCTCGTTTGTGAGTTGAACTATCTTTTCACTTTCAATAACCTTAGTAACAGGTGGCTGACCACCATGATTTGGTGTTCTAGTTTGGTTATGATGACTATGGGGACTTTGAGGAACCTGCGTGATTGCTGAAAGAAGTCAGGAGTTCCATTCCCAAAGAATGGAATAGGAGGTTGATTTTGCATTTCAGATAGAGGTCCATAATGTTAAGGAGACATTCCTTAGACAGTATTGAATAGAGGGGTTGGGCTATACATATGATATCCTATTGAAGGCAAACCCCCTCCCAAACTTCCTTATTGAGAACTAATTTGTTGTTGCAGCTTGATAGCCAAATGATAAACTTTAGATAAAGAATCAATATCAGCTGGTTGATAAGTTCTTTGTAGGAACAAGCCAAGAAAGGGGCTATAACTCTGAAGTGAGCTTGAATGGAACTATTCTCAGTGACTAGATAGGGGTCTTGCAATCTCATATACATTCGTTGGAACTTGGTATTAAACAAGGGAAAAGGTTCACCTGTATCCTTCCTAATAGTAGCAAACTAGTGGAAAAAAATGGCAGGATCCACGTAAATTCTGAACTAATTGATGAAAACATTCTCCTAGTCTGTCCAACTTAGAATAGAACATTGAGGAAGATTTAGGTACTAGTTGTATGCAATATCTCCTAAGGAATAAGGAAACAACCTACAAACTACATCATGGTGAGCTATCTGAGCTCTGGTACAAGCATCCTTAAAAGCTTGTATGTGCTCTTTAGCACTCTTTGATTCACCGTGAATGTACTTGGGACAAAATTTCTCAGGATTCTTAGGCATATCATGAAAACCTCTAGGAATAGTTCCTAATGGAGAGGGATTATTATGAAAGAACGCCACTGGTAGTGGTGGTGGTGGTTAAGCCAGCTGTTGTATGGGTAGAACTAGCTGTAGAGACAATTGGGATGGATTCGGTGATGGGTTGATGGGAACCCACTAGGGCACTGGTGAAAAACCTGGTGGGGTGAGCTGAGCTAACAAGGGTGGTGTGATGGTTGCCCTAGTCTTGTGACTCTTATTACTTATTGGGGACTTGAGTTCTATCAAGGGTGGTGGGTTTTTGGTTGATCGAAGAACTCTATGGGGCCTTTCTAAGGAGGCTGACCCAGCTTTATCCAACTTGCTCTCCTAAGCCCTCCTTCTAGCACTAGTTCTCTGTTGATGCTCCAAGTGGCACAACAACAGTTAAATAGAATATTGCTATTCTGTTTCTCCTGAAAGAGAAAGAAACCACATGGATATATTTGCTCCCAAGGTCTTTGTAGTTGGTTCTCAACTGTGCTGACGTTGCTCAATGGTTAACGCAATGGTAATATTCAAGAGGCCTGTTGGTGTTGAGCTTTTGGATTGTTTTGAGATCAATCATAAACTTAAACCTACTTTAACTGAGGTTTCAAAAGAAACAACAAAAGATGGATCAAAGTTTGGAACCAAAAAGAATGAAAATTCATCTAACTTAACCAGACTTGTTACCTTTCAAGGAATTTGTTAACTAAAACTGTAGAACAAAATTACTTGTGATTGACACACAGTTTCATTCATTAGCAGTGCTGATTTTAGTAAATTTCAAGTTACTATTTAAAAAAAACACAAAATAAGATCTCATTCCTTGAAAAATTCTCAAATCAAATGATTAAGTCAAGATAAACACCATTCTGGAACACAATTTGAAGTAGATTTTGATCTAGTTGCTTCTACTATTAGTGAAACAGATAAGCAACATTTACAAAGCTGGCACAATCACCAGCATATAGAAAATCTATGTCTTCAGATTGTTTCCATCTATACTAAGAGAACTTAAGAAATACCTTACAGTCTATGCTGAATCTAACTCCTAACCAGGAAGACAAAAGAAATTCCCATCACAAAGAATTAAGATGTAGCTCTGTCTCCTCTATCCTTCAAAAATTTCCTACTCTTGAAAATCTATACTTGGAACTAACTACTCTATCATCTTTCTAACTGTCTCTATTTCTTCTAATTTCTGACTTCTTAACTTCTAACTTTTCTAACCCTTTACAAAGAGGCAAGAATGCCATATATACAGAGTGTACCAAAAGGAATGTGTTGTCCCCTGCCTTAGGGTTTACAAAAAAAAATATCTACTTTTAGGAGGGTTGGCCCTTAGATCTTTATGAATATAGTTGATGCAGCATTCAATGTGAATCCTTGTTGTCCATGTTGCTGAAAGATTGTTTCGGGGATGATCTCAGATCTTTTGTAGCTGCAACATTTACTTCAGGCCTATGTGTGCACCTTTGAACTCCATCAAGGCCGCCTTGAGTGCTCAAAAATATCACCATTAATACCAATCCACCTTCTTGCCAGTAGACCACACAGTTGTCCCTAAGACTCGTGGTTCTTCCTTTCTCTTAGCCTTCTTTTTGCTCTAGATCTCTCTATACGTTGACCACCTCTGGAAGTAGAGCATTGAGCTTCCCTTTGGATTTGAACACCATCGTTCCCGAGTTGGTTCATTAGCTCATGACCTCATAATGAGTCCATCTCATTCGCATTCAATAGATTTCCTTTATAGGAGTAGTCAATCAGTCAAATGACCAATGGGCCACTCCTTTAGCTTCTTCTGATTGGTGAAACAGAGGCCACATAAGACTTAGGTAGTCAAAAGTGGTTTGGATGGAATTGCATATGGATGAGACACTAATCGTGTCTCCCCGATGTGATTATACCTTATAGCAGCTATCGATGTAGCATATGACAGTTGGAAAGACCTTTTAGCAAGCTACAGAAGTCATGTTGATACCACTAAAACTATCGGCAAGACAATTTTTATTGGCCAGAAGTCATGGTGAGCTCCATTGGTTACATTGATATCATTTTCCCGTTTACAAATCCATCGCTATCGGCAAGACTGCACTCCCTCGGCAAAACCTCTCAGCGAGCCTTTCTTTCTTTGGTGAGCACACCCAAGTCGGGGAGACTCCTTCATGTTGGGGAGACCTTTCAGCGAGGGGATTATCTTTTGGCGATCCTGTTTCATTTCAGGGAGACAATCTCCCTTCATTGTGACCTTACCCCAATGCAAATTCCTCCTTTTGAAACCTTCATTTTATTTCAGTGAGAGTCCCACTGGTCGGTGAGACATCACATTGATATCATGCCATATCGGCTAGACCTCATGCCAAATGCAAATATCATTCGCTGAGCTCATTCTATTATCGACAAGACCCTCTGTGGTCAGGGAGACCTTATGTCGAGAGTAAACCCCTCTCCCCGAACTCAAGGCTGCCCCACTTCTGCAAGAGTCCACTAGATCCGTGAGACATTTTTTTGAATCTACCTCACTGTCGCCGAGACCTCTCCTCCTTGGCTAGACTTCACACCAAAGGAAAGACCCTTGTGCGATGGAACCAATTCAGTGAGACTTTGATGGATCGGTAAGAGCTTATGTCGATACTATCTTGTGTCACTGAGACCTTACTCCTTCGCTGAGACCTTATACTGAAGTCTCCCCACTTTGCTGAGAGTTCATTTTACTTCAGAGAGAGCTTGTTTGATTGGCAAGACTTCCTGTCAACACCACCCCCACCTTTTTCACTGAGACATCACTTGTTGGGAAGACTTCTTAGTGATGCAAACCTCCTTTTGACGAGCTTCAAGACTTTCGATGAGACCTTATCTATTCAGTGGGACCTTATGTTGATATTAGAATCTTTTGGCGAGGGATCCTCCAGTCGGTGAGACACATAAAGACTCATGGTGACAGGGATGTTTGGACGACCGATGAGTCTCTTTTGATTAGAATGCACTGCTAGTCGGCAAGACAACTGCAGAGTCTTGCCAACTTTCTTCTCAGAGGAAATTTATGACCAACTGGATTGGAGAATGCTTCCCAACTGGGCTGCTTGAGAAATATCATCATGTGCATGATCTAATCCTATGAAACAAGGTCTCCATTAGTCCTCTAAAGCATATAAAATATATCACAATAAAATACACTATTGCTTATGATTATTTCATTAAATTTCTATTAAGAATAAAACCAATTCCAGTTGAGACAGAACCAAAATCAAATTAGATAGAACAAAAGACAAAAATAGGAGGAAAACAAAAGGATCCCAAAGGTCAAAGCAAATAACAGAGGAAAATAAACCCCCAAGAAAAAAGGGGGGGCCCATTTTGTTTGAGAATAAAATGGGGTGGTTATGCAGGGAAAATATGAATTTATAACTATGAAGCCTAGAGGAATCAAAGAGTACAAACATAGGACTAGAGGACCATGAAAAAATATTTTCAATGCCTGTAACTTGACCTATTCACCCTTGGGTGAATGAGTCTCAAAAGACACTCAACAACAACATTTTAGTGACAGGTGCAAAAATACTTAATCTTCTCAAATCTATAATTTCTTTTTGGATTCTATTAGATTAAGGTTTATTCTAGTGATTTCAAGTGTTACTTTGCATATTTCAATTTATTTACTATTTTTATTCTTTCTCCTAGAAATGTTACTTCAACTAATTCACCCCATCCTAGGTCATGAGGAAAACAACAAAATATCCACCAAGGTTGACTAACCTAAGGGCTGAAAGTCAATCTTGACCCAAGAGATCTCTTTGTCCTAATGAACTAAGGAATATAGGTGCATCATAATCCCCCTTTTGTCATCATTATTTATTTGCACCTAATTTTTTGATGTTTCATTTTAATGAACTCGACATTGTACATCAAAAAATTTAAATTTGGATTCTATTCAAATCTTAGATCTAGGATTTGCATTATTTTGCATTATATTGAATTTACTTTGTATCTAATTTAGGTTTATTAACATTGCATTAGTTTGAATCTCATTTACGACTTTA
>VDFB02058242.1:470303102-470386153 GCA_007258455.2 Sequoia sempervirens
TGAAAGACATGCACATTTATTATTAAATTAAAAATTGATGACAATTCTATATAAATTAAAAATTGATCAAGTAGATCTCTTGGATGACAATTCTATATATAAATTAAAAATTGATCAATTCATATTTAATTGTACTGGAAAGATGGACCAAATTACAAGACTAATGAAGTTATGTTCATTCCTAGAGAAATATACTAAAAGTTACATTTTATAGGCATAAAAATATTTTATATATAAATAAAGTACTAAAGATGAGAGGAATAGAGATTACATCCTTATTTTTTAAGGTTGGACTATGAAATCACAAAAAAAAGCTATAAATAGCTTGATAATTCAAATTGGGTTCTAATATAGAAACCTTATATTTTTGTAGATGTTACTAGTGTATTAGCATCTTGGTCTTGGAGAAGGAAATATATATAATCTCTCATATATGAGTTTTGAATTAAAAATAAATATTTAAATGAGTGTATTGTGTTGGGATAAAAGGATTTTATAAAAATATTTACTAAATAAAATCTATTTTATCAAAGAAAGAAAAGTTCATGTATATTAGAACAAAACAAAGATTCATCTTTTAATCAATAAATGACAACACAAGGTTACTCATATTAATAAATTTATAATTTTCTAGTGATTGATTGAAATATTTTAAAAATAAATAAATAAGCTATAATATAATGAAGCTTCAAATAGTATTTTTGGTGTTATAGATGGTGGCATGTCTCCTAGAGAGATAAACTTCTTCTAGATCCACCTCTAAAACAATTAGAACTTGTTGTTGATGATAATGGGATATGGAATTTCTACATTTGGGAATTAGATATGACTTGGAAGATGTAGGTAGCTCATGGTCTCAAGCTATACATGGTAAACAAAGCTAAATTGATGCCAATAGGATATGGAATTTCTACATTTGGGAATTAGATATGGCTTGGAAGATAATAATAGGATATGGTAAACAATTAGAACTTGTTGTTGATGATAATAGGATATGGAATTTCTACATTTGGGAATTAGATATGACTTGGAAGATGTAGGTAGCTCATGGTCTCAAGCTATACATGGTAAACAAAGCTAAATTGATGCCAATAGGATATGGAATTTCTATATTTGGGAATTAGATATGACTTGGAAGATATCACTGTGATTCACTACAATGTTCATATATTCCAATGCACCTTAAGGTGAACAAGAAAGGACAAACCAAGAGAACCTGGATACAATCTAACATTAACAAAATGGATAAATAATTTAGTTCTATACTTAAAAGATAGGAGCTAATATTCTTAAGTAAATTTGGATGTATGGTTGAGATGGATACATGAAAATCCAAATGATCATGTAAAATTATTGAATGTCGTGCATTAGTAATGTATAAAAAATAAAGAAAACTAGAGACAACATTTATGTCTAGATTCTTCACCACTTGAAAACACCAAATCAACTAGATAATTTTATACAAGTTTGTGGAGTTGAATGTTCAAATGAAATGAAAGATTTGAATGTGAACTTAAGAATTCCATGGAACATAAATAAATTTAAATGCAAAATTGGAACATGTATATAGGTGGAGTTGAACAAATATTTAAATTCAAAGATTTGAAAGTGAGTTTAACAATTCCATGTGTCAAACATAAAAATTTACAATCAAGGAATCTAGAGAGATGATATAAAGGAATTTCTAGAGAGATTCTCAAGAGTGAAGGTTTAAAAGAATGAACCATGTCCAACATGTAAAAATGCAATTGGAAATTTAGATGATTTAAAGGAATTTAGGCAAAATGTAAATTAAAACATTTTTAAAGTCACTGGGTTTTGTAGATCAAGCATATATATGATCTAACATACATGTCACATTCTAAAAAAAAAACCATTCTAAATCATGTCACATGTCCAATCAATACAAATATATAAATTATCTAGATTTGGAGTCATAAATGTGTACACATGTATCCAAAAAACAACTTAAAGCTCCTGGTACATAAAATCTGGATCCTCTCTATCTTTAATTATCTCTAAAATCTTCTCATGATCTTCAATAGGCAACCTCCACTTTTGTTTGGCACGTCCTCTTTTAGGTAAAGTTTCTAAATTTATTTTTGTTGCCAAAACTAAGTGACTGTAATGTAGAACCTTTTGTCCTAGCCTATAATCAACAAATATAATACCATTTTTATCTATCTTTATTTGCTGATAATATGTGCCTTCAATAATGACTGATCCAATGGGATACTCTTGTCCATCACCATCTGTCATCGATTCGAACAATTTTCTTTTTGGTTGTGTACATCTTAGTGGATAGTAATCTACACCTTCCACATTTTTAGGGTCTGCAACTATAGCGAAAATATCTCCTGTACACACACCACATATTTACATATTTAAGTAAATTATACATTTAAAAGTTGTAAAAAATTATATTTTATATTTGAAACTTACTTAAACATAGAATATATATATATATAATTTAAATCTTGATTTTAACTAAATTAATCAATTTGGACATACCTATAACAACTAAATCAGATACACGTTCGTAATCAGCTGAATATAGTGGATCATAGACATCAACATTGTCATCTTCAACAAAAGGAGGCATTGATATTAATTGTTTCATTTCCCATTGTGAAACATACCCATCTCTAATA
The DNA here is from genome assembly GCA_007258455.2 of Sequoia sempervirens. NCBI lineage: Eukaryota > Viridiplantae > Streptophyta > Pinopsida > Cupressales > Cupressaceae > Sequoia > Sequoia sempervirens. Next base: position 470,305,754 of record VDFB02058242.1, read on the forward strand.
TTCTCACATTGATCAATATTTGCATTGTCCTCAATGCAATCAGTACAAAAACATGATTTTTCTCTCACATTCATTGCATAAGGCCTACTACTCCCCGTTGTCATGATTTGATGTAGATTTCTAATACCATGAATTGCTTGACAATTATAAGGATTTGATCGATCAATATCTGTTTAAATTCAAACTTGAAAATTCAATTTGAAATCATGTATGTACTTGAACTTTGAAATTCAAATTTTTAAAACAAATTTTGACTAGACATACATACCTGTAACTTCCCAAAAATACCGTGTGTTGTATGTTGAGTCGCGAGCAGAAAAATGACTTTTGCACCATTCAACAATTTCGTTTGCATTCGTATGGCATTACCTACAAGTTACAGACAAGTTGGCACAATTTGTCACCTATTACTTTCAAAGAACTTAAAAGAAAATTTAATTTAGTTAAATTAATATATATATATACATATCTAATCTTTTAAAAAGTATGAAGCTAAATTGGACATACCAGCAAGTTCATGTTGACGAAGTGCACGCTTCACACATGCTCCTGCTCCATCGTGCTCTCCTTTTCCATGTCCACTCTCATAAAAATTCCACAAAAATTTGGTGTTGCATCTAGCATGTTGACTACATAACCAAACAAAGGCTTTTGCAGACTTAAATTGTCCTGTGAAGTTACAAATATTTAAACAATTGAAAACCTTGAATTATCTTCAAAAAACAATTTAAGTCTCAAAGTTTTAAAAGTAAATATAAATTAATTAAAAATAATTTAAAAACTAATGTACTTACCAGCACATCCATCAGACCATATCCAATGTTGTTCTTGATTTATGCCACATCGTCTTAGGTCTTCAAAAAAAAATTTGAAACAATAAGCTACATAGCTTCTATCATGATTCGTATCATCACTGATATAAAAGTGAACCTCTTTGATGATAATTCTATCATCTTTGCTACTTTGTATTCCATCGACCGCTAACTCTGCATGCCTATAGCAAACTTGCACGAAGATTGCAACTTGCTCTGAATGATAATATTGACTTTGAATCTCAGTTTGAGGACTAAATGTATAGTTCTCAGAGAAATCTACAATAGAGAGAATACAACCTGGTGGAAAACAATTCTTTGAATAACGAAATTGCTTAGATTTCCATCTTGCACCATGACAATGTTGGATATGTGGATATATGATATTGCGAAATTTACTCATGAATTCATTGTAAGGCAATCCACTCTCTTTGACAACAACTTTTTTGGCCTCAACTCCTGACTTCGTTAAGTATGTCTCATATTCAAATCTCTTCCAAGTAACTTGCATTTCATTATTGTCAACATGTAAAAGATTCTTCAAATATCCACAATCATTACATACATTTTTTATACACTGAACTTTGAATTCATTCAATTTTTCTGATTTTTCACATAGAAGAGACTTCACAAATTGTGTTGTGCTTCCAGGGATGGCTAAATTTTGATCAATTGTTGCCATAACTTTTCTATATGATTGTAGGTGTAGATCAAATTCAACATGATTTCGACAACAACAAGTTTCACGTACTTTATTTATACGTACAAATGATGGTCGTAGTGTTTCAAACATCCTTTGACAAATCTTCACATTTAAAAATTCTTGTTTAAATGCTTCAAAAAGTTCACTTTGTGTTGTATCTATAAAATGTTTTGGATGAGAAATTTTTGTACCATCATCACCTATTATTTGTATAGTATCCCTTCTATTGGAAGAAACACGAGAGTGGGTGGTCCAATATTCAACAACTTGTTTCTTTACATCTTCTGAAATTCTATCTTTTTGAGGAACCCTACAAATATTTACCCAATTTTTCTCAATTTTTCCATCTATTTCATCTCTCTTTTCAATATATCTTTGAACAGTTCTCCTAGAAACATTTAGTAATTCAGAAATTGCTTGAACTTGTCTTCTATATGATAATTTCTTACTAGAAATTACAGTCATCAATGCTCTACGTGCAGCACTTAAATCACTAGACCGACTCTTCTTTTCAATACATTTTAATGCTTCTTGCAGGTTTTCAACAATTGTTTGTTTTAAATCTGATGACTTTTTCCTATTATCAACCCCTAACAACTCCAAAACAGGGGTCATTTCTTTTCGTCTAAATAACTTTTCAATTAACTGTGCTCTTCCAATTAAAGATTTCTCTTCAAAAAATTCATCCCATATTTTTTTAGAGTGTAATTTCAATGTGCTTTCAGATAACATATCTTCAGATGAAATATTATTGAAAAGAGAATCTTCATCCATCTCCATCAAATTTTCCATACCATAGTCCAAAACATTTATATTAGTATTAGGTTCAGTTTGTTCTTGTACCTGTACGTCACCTTGATCATCAATATTTTCCATGGTTTGTTGTTCAGTAGATGTTCCTTCATCCGCTTTTCTCTTTCTTTGTCTTACTCGTGTTCGTTCATACTTCCTCGATCTAGTCCTTCGATTTGCCATCACAAATTACACTCAAATTTGAATGATTGCCTACATAGAAATTTGTACACACATAAGCTTTCCATGAAACATGTACATGTAATATAGCATAAATATTTTAAAAAACTTGTAACTAGATGCAAAACATAAAATATTTTTAATTGAATAATGAATATATTTCTACATATATTTATTTGATGTTAATATTTTAATAAAGAAAAAGTGAAAACAAACTTCAAATGCATTTTCAATAAAAAAACATAATCAATTAAATAAATTAAAGATCAACACACCTTAAAAATATTTCTCCTCTTCTCCAAATGCCTTTTTTTTCGTCGAAATACGTCTTGTAAATTGCCTTCCAAAATGTTGAAATAAAGCTTTTTTAATTGAAAATAGTTGAAATTTTTTTGAAATATTTGTTATTTTCTAATTTTTTTAATTTGATAAATTGGGAAAAAAACAACTTTGTTTTATATCATTAATTTTCGGCCGAGTAGTTATCGACCGATAAGTTTTCGAGCGATTAGTTTTCGGCCGACCAGTTTTCGGCCGATAGGGTTTCGGCCGAAACCTAGTCGGCCGAAAACGGGTCGGCCGAAAATGTCTAGTTGGCATCCTACATGGCAGCTTACTCATCATTTTTTAAATTTTTCTAAAACATTCATTTTTGGCAGAGTATTTCTCTAGTCAGATTGATGTTTTTGCAAAAAATAAAAATACCCTTTTGTAGAGCTTGAAGTGTAGAATCCAAATATAGAATTTTTATAATATTTTGATTAGTTTTGATATCTTTTATTATTAAAATAATGCAAGTAGGTTTTAAAAATTAAAAAAGAGGCTGATTTGATATTAAAAAAATGATAGTAAAATTTATTAAAATATTTTAAATATTATATGAGGCATAAGAGGAGAAAGTCTACTTCAAAAGGGTATATTTTTTTTTTTTAAATGATTGAAAAATTTGAAATTAGTTGACGGTCCGTCAAAACTGTCAAATTCTGACATGTTTGACTTTAGAACGTTATTACGGGAAAAATATACATCAAAATGTGATTTTTTTTTTCCATGCACAGGATATTGAAATTACCTATTTGGAAAAAAAAAAAAGGGAGAAATGAAGTTTTTTTCATTTTATTTCTTGACGGTCCGTGAAGTCACTCTTTTATGAAATTTTCAGCATTCCAAAATTTGTCCTTAAATTGATAAAAACATAATAATTTTTTATTTTTTTTAATTTTAAAAATTACAGAAATAAACTACACCAAAAGTTCTACATTTTATTAGTTTACACCATTTTGAAATTCAAAACATAAAGACCACTTTTATGTGGTCGAAGTTCAATTTTTTTTTTGCTATTGGCCGATTCCTTTATAAAGTGTGACACAGGTTTGTGCTTTTACCCATGGATCCTCCATCATTAATGGCTTCATTAAATGCAAGTACGATAAAGCATAAGGTTGGTGAATTCAAATTCACGGTTGATGGTGGGAGGCCTGGGACCCAAAGTTTGGGAGGATGTGGGATGACAATAACTTGGGATTCATTTTGCATACCGACGGCCAAAAGGATCCCGGGACCTGGAGGGTGGAAGTCCGCCACTAGTTTTTCATTTTAAAATTCTTGTTTGGAAATCATCGGCGGCAAAAGGGAAGTTGAGGCCCGTAGGGTGGAGTTTCGCTAGAGGTCCATCATTGGGAACAGCAAAGCCCTCGTGGACTTTCAAACACGGAAGTCCAGAGGGTCAGTCCTGGAGGGCACGAAAGCAGCCAAAACACTTGCAAATTTCAATGGATGGAGAACAAGGGGCTAAGACCCAGGGCTCGGGAAGGAGGAAGCCTTCCACCGTTTGGGATGATGGACACGAAGGGGAAACCTAGCCTAGGAAACCCGGCGGGGCATGCCCGATAGGCCCCAAAGCCGCTGGTAGAGGAAAACTACCAAAGAGACCTCGCAAGGTGCTAGAACTTGACAAAATTAAAAGGGAGCAACACGGTGAACTCAAGATGAGGCTTTGGAGGTACATTGACCACTTGAGACACTAAAATGAGACACACAAAATGAAGTGGCGACAAAAACAACCTAGCAAAACGAAAGAAAAGAGGGTCCCCATTCCAAACGGGGCATGTGTTCTAAGGACACAACAGTTCCAAAAGCAAAGAGTTTGCTGAGCAAGCTATATTCGGTCTTTGATGAAGACCTAGCCAAAGTAGAGATCGAAGATCAGGATATTACTGCCCAAATGACAAAAAAGTTCATCCATTTCCACTTGATCTTCTAGTGAACTAAAGTGGCTACAACTACTTTGAACCAGACGATGAATAACATGTGAGAAAATTTCTCCCAATTGAGCGAGATGGGTTTGCCATCCCCATTTCTTGAAGATGGGTCAATCGCCATAGTCGAGTAGATTGCACAAAGAATTGAAGAAAAGGAGCAAGACTCAATTTTTTTCTAGAGTTTTGGCCATCCTCCTATCGTAGCAAACATTGAAGGTGTTATTCATTCTCTTGCACAACTACTTTTCCATTGTGAGGCGAGGGTCGGTTTACCTGAGGTACTTTGTATAAAGAAACACTTGACCTGGGTGGAGCCCAACATAATTTGTGCAATATAGGAAGACCATCCAAGGACAACTAGCCACCCCTGCAAGCAGCCCTTTCTAGGCTCTAATTCTATCGCCAATGGATGGCACTTCGTTCTGTGAACTAGAGAATTTTTTTGGGTTCCCTGTTCCTCAAAGCGAAACCCCCTTGATAGTCTCTAGAAGCTATGAATATGAAATTGTTGACCATGCTCCCTTTGGGTTTTGGTTTTTGGCTAAGTATTGGCCCATGCCTTCAAATAAATCCATTGATCCCCTTTTTAATGTCACCACAACCTCTACAACATGTTCGCCCATCGCTCTCCAAAGGAATTTTCTCCTTGCCCATCTATGAGTCCCCGATATGCTCCCACGTGTCTTCACTGCTAGTTATTTTGTTTGTTTCCTTTGACTTCCTCATTGGTCCCCGTTCATGTGCCACGTAGCTCCTAATCACAAAAAGGTTTGGTGGGCTCCATAGGCAGCATCTATATCAAACATTATTGCTATGTGTCATCTCAATGCAAGCTTTCAATAGAGGAAGGGTAAATCGGTTGCGAGTAGCAATATGCTGCAATTCATCCCTTCCTTACAAGCTTCTTTAGCAAAAGGAATGAACCAAACAAAAGGATACAATATGTTGTCATGTGTTCTTACTGCCTATCCAAAGATGCGACACTTGTCTGCATGATACTTTGCTAGGACCACTGCCATCATTCGCAGGGGATACACCTGAATGGAGGGTGATTAAATACTGTGTCTCAAATCTTTTCTATTACAACAGGCAAGGAAAATCATTGCTCAAGATTTTGAATCTTTTTGGTTGTTGATCACTAAGCGGTGGGAGGCTTGCTATAAATACTGCTCTTTTCTTTTGAAGAAGGGTTCTAGAAGTTGGAGGTTTCGAGTTTGAAGATTACATGCTATATGTTTTTCAAGCTTCACTAGTTTTAGAATTACAATATTGTTGGAGAGACTAGGCCTTTTATTGTTTAGATTATTTCACTAACTCATAGACTATGCCATTGTTCGGCCTCTATGTTTCTTATGCTATTGATAAACTTTATACTGTGTCATTATTGTTTGAATGGTTTATTTTCTGTAGTTCTATAATTTGAATGCACATTTATTGGTTTAGATTAATTTCTTTCAACTCTTTATTAGTAAATGGGTATGATTATTATTTGATGTCATTGAATGAGCTATTCATACTGTAATCCTTAATTTATGTTATTCTAAGACATGGTAAATTGCTAAGCAGATCCTTAGATCATATCCAAAAGATAGGTTTATTGTGTTTTTTATCTAAATTCTAGCGCATCGCCTTAGTTAGATTCTTTATTTTTATATCTACTTCTATTTCCCATTCTAAAACTCCAATTATAGAAGAATGTCTTCTTTAAAAATATAGAGGTCACTCAGTTTAGCGCAATAAGTCCCCCATAAACTGAGTTTCCCACAAAGGGTTGTTACCTTGCCAATTTTGGCATCAACACTTTTCTTCCCCCCTCTCTCTTCTTTTTTATTCAATTCTTCGTTTGTAATCATTCATTTTTTCTCCTTATGCTCTTTGATTTCCTAATGATGGATCATAGAGTGTTATCTGAAACATTGATTCAAAAGCTACAAACACAATCTAAGCTAGAAACATTCAGCAAAATAATCTAATCCTATTAACTCGCTAAATGGACAATGATTTCCACTCTAAATAAATATGTTTCTTGAATCATTGTGAGCTCAAGAAATCTTTTGTTCGACAGATCAAACCCATAATGTGGATAAAATCCTTGAATAGTTACTTACATTTGACTTTTAAACATTTAAATTTGACAATTAGGTGCACATTTTCTCAGAAATCATAAAGCACTTAAAACATGAATGATACCTTGTGCCTTTTATGAAATTCAACAAACATTAGTAAATTATGTCTTTCAATTTTTAATGAAGATCATTAGTAATATTGTGAATTTAGTGGTAGAGTCAAAGTGTGGTTGTAATCCTGCATTTTAACACAATTCCTATTGTGGGTTTTGAGAGAAACTCAGATTGTGAGGGTTGTAATGGCATCCCACTTTGGCAAAGCGGGATGGAAGTACCACATGAGTAAGTTCTCTGTAATGAATAACTAAAGAGAATGTGGCACCAACCACATATCAGGCTCCAAACATAGGTTGGATTGTGAGTGATCCCAATATGAAATAATCATTGTAAGGTAAAGGGCAGTGAAAATGTGCAAGCACAAAGATTTGTAAAGATCAAACGTTATGGAAAAATTTAGTGCAAATTAACCAACTTAATATCACCAAGTCGATAGGATATCTGTAGACACATGTAACTGCACTGGTGGTGCTGATATTGTGAACTTTATGCTTATATTATGCGAAAGATGAGAACAAACATAATAATTTCCACCTCCAATCCTAAGAGAGTTTTTAGAGTAGGCCGTAATAAATGTGGGGTGAATCAACTGGATTTATCCATGCTCACAAACTAAGAGGGCAGTTTTTCCATGCTATCATACACATTGTATACAGAGCCAACTCTTCTAGTGGATTCGATTCATACAGTAGTTTGAGTGCAAAACTGATGGGCATAGAAAGAAAACTTAACATAAAATCAACAATAAGTGGTTTCTTTAAAATAGTAGTGGAGACAACCAAATTGGCCATGTTTACGTAGTTAAGCCATTAGCCTCTACCACTATCGTTAGTTACATTTTTTATGACCCTTCGTTTCAGAGCACACATTAACCGTTCCTTACATTCCACCATTTCACCAAGTCTTTGTTGTGACTGTAGGAAGCCTCTCCGCTTAAATATAGGTAAAATACGTAAGCCTTCAATAATTTAACTTCATATGTAATTTTAGAAGGAATATAAGAGAAAAAATTAATAATAATACTGATTGTGGTTGGAGAAAAAATATATTATAGATATGTTATTAAAGGTAAAAAAAATCATGTAAGTTTTTCTAATTTCTTTCAAAATTGTATTATATGTTTCTTAATTATATAATATATAATATATATTTATGTTTCATTATTTTAATATATTACATAATTATAATAAGAGGTAGGTTAATATATATTTAAAAAAATTAAAACTATCAAATTAAAAATATAAAGATGGTAATTCTAATGTAAGTAAAATATGTAGTAAACATGATAATTCTATAGTAAAATTAAGAGAAGAGATCAAATTTATATTTACTTATATTTAATAATCTTAGAAAAGAAAATTAATTTTGAAAAGGCTTTTTGATATTATATTTTTCAAGTTTTTGAAATTAAAATATTTTGTACTTTATATTAAAATATATTTGATTTTAAAATAATTATAGCATGTTATTACATAAATTTATGTGAAATATGTCAAGATATCATTCAAAATATTTTTTAATTATACTTTTGATATAAATGAAATATGATTACATATATTTATTCATATTGTGTGATCTTTAGTTATCATTACTAGTGCATTCTTTTATAGAAATTATGACTTCAACTTGTCTATATCTTGAAAGATCTATATCTAAACATTTTCAATTAAATTTATCTTTTATATACTAATTCTCCTAAATATAATACCATACCACCCACTTATTTTTTAAATTAATATATACTATTTTATATATAAACAAGAGTTGGGTTGTAGCTGGAGTCCCTGCCAAATTGGAAAAGTACGGCTGAACATAATTTAAACTCTTATGCATAGAGTGATATAAATTGTCATGTGACTATTGAAAATGTAGCTCGAAGGTGTCTCTAGCCTAGAACCGTGTCACCCACACTAGAGCAGTTGTGGAGATAGACATCTCCAAATTTTTCCTGTCTTTTTCTTTATCTTCCTTATCTACATTGCAATGCACCTACCAAGTTTGGAAAATTTCCTTTTTAACAAAATAGCTTTGCTTTGTTTTCTTCGTTAATCTCTAATGCACTGTAGGTGATGAGAGGTTATAAAAAGGAGATCAATGTGAGTGTTTAGATACACAGATGAAGTCTTTTTTGCAGGATTGACACAAGACAAAGGGAGATTGTAGTGAGTAGAAGAAGGAATTCAATATTATCCAAGTTTTTAGTTTCATTGTGGATGCCACGTTCTGGTAGTTATTGTAAATTTCTTCTTTTCTGGTTTAATAAAATCTCTCTCTTTGAATGTTGGTTTTTCCCCAGAGTTAGGGGTTTTCCAGGGTAAATCATTGTGTCAAAGTGTGATTGGTTTTCTCTACATTCTGTATTTTAGTGAATGGTGTTGTGCATGCATTAGTTCAATGTTTCAGTCATTTGATTTTTGTTATTCAAATTTTTGAGAATAAACAATAGTGAATTTATTGATGGGTTTCACAATACCAATAAGGGAGATGTATTTTTCACATGGTATCAGAGTGAATACTTTGAAAGAGAAAACTAGGGTACACTTAATTAGACAACTACAAGTTTCAATTTTCTTTTTGTGTTCACGGAGATTTAAGTTCAAGGGTTTCAGCAATGGCAGCAGTCAGATTAAGAGATTCAGACATACTTGAGGGGGCTTCAAACTCTGGCATGTGGAAAGCAATAATTCTTCTGTTACTAGAGGAGAATGGTCTAAAGGAATATGCAACCACTACCATTTCTGTTTTGACAGATGCTACGCTACTGGTGACCTAACGGAAAGAAGATGCCAAAGCTAGATGCATCATTATGGATGGGATCAAGGATCACCTTGTTCCTCATATTGTAGATTTAGACACCTGCAAAAAGATGTATGATGCCATACTCAACCTATACCAGAGTTCAAATTTGAACAGGCAGCTGATTCTTAGGGATAAGCTGAGAAACACTAGAATGAAGAAAGGGGAGAGCGTTGTGGACTACCTTACCATGATCAGAATAGTAAAAGATGAGCTAGTAACTGCTGGGGTAGCAATAATAGATGATGAGGTTGTCAGGATTGTATTAGTAGGATTCACAAAAGATTGGGACATCTTTGTCAAAGTTGTATCCAGACGGCAAGATATTCCTGATTGGGATCGTTTATGGACTGATTTCACTCAGGAAGAATTGTGAATGAGTTATGTTAATGGAGGTAGCATCAGTGGTTGTAAGGGTGAGGTGGAAGAGAATGTTGCTCTTGCCAACAAAGGAAAAGCTAAGAAAGGCTCAAGCAGTGAGTCTACCTCAAAAGGAGACAAGAAGAAAAAGAAAGACCTGAGTAAAATTAAATGTTATGGTTGTGATCAGCTAGGACATTATGTCAGTCAATGTCTGAATCGAAAGAAAGGAGACAAGAAGAAGAAGCAAATAGCAGCTTCAGCGGATGTTGAGCTATACTCTAAACTAGAATATGAGTTCGCTCTTCTAAACTGTTTATCTAGCTCGAGCACTATAGGGGTTTGGTATATTGACAGTGGTGTGCCATGCCATATGATAGGAGTTAGAGAAAAATTCTCCAACTACAAAGTAGAAGAAATAGGCTTCCAGATAAAAATGGGAAACAAGTCCACATGCACTCCAGTTGGGAGAGGGACTATTTCATTTTAGAGGGATTCAAGCAGTGATATTAAGATCACAGATGTATTGCATGTGCTAGGGATGTACATGAATCTGATTTCAGTATCTGCCCTTGAAGAAAAAGGGTATAGCATACTCTTTCAAGGACAAAAGGTGTATTTAAAACACAAGGACTGGAAGAAGGCAAAGAATATTGGAGTTAGAAGTGGCAATTTAAACATATTGCAGTTTGAAACTCCAAAAGCACTAGTGAGTAGTAATAGCAACAGGGAAATAAGAGAGCTATGGCATAGACGAATGGGACATATACACCATGGGGCATTGAAATTGCTCAGAGAAACCGTGATAGGAATTCTAGAGTTGAGTGTAGAGCACAGTGATACATGTAAAGGGTGCACACTCGGGAAATTTTCAAAGGAAGCCTTCCCTAGAAGTGACAGTAGAAGTATAGATGTTCTTGACTTGATACATTCTAATATTTGTGGTCCCATGTCTACTCAGTCTTTGAGAGATTATCAGTATTATGTAACCTTCATTGATGATTTCTCCAGGAAGACCTGGATATATTTCTTGAAGGCCAAAGATGAGGTCTTCAGTCACTTCCAAGAATTCAAAGCTCTTGTGGAGAATATGACAGGCAAGAAGATCAAGGTTCATCAGATAGACAATGGGGGTGAGTATAAAAGCAAAGTCTTCTAGGATTTCTATACCAAAGAAGGAATCAAGAGAGAGTGGATTGTTCCCTACAACCCACAACAAAATGGGGTTGCTAAGCGTAAGAACAAGGCAATTGTTGAAGTAGCCAGGGCCATACTGTTTGATTAGGATCTACCTAAGTATCTTTGGGCAGTGGCTTGTAGCACAGTGGTCTATATTCAGAATAGAGTACCTCATAAGATTTTAGGAAAGATGACACCAGAAGAAGGCTTTACAGGGATGATGCCTGAGGTCGGGCATTTTAGGATCTTTGGCACTATAGCATACTATCACATACCATCAAAGAAAAGAACCAAGTTAGATTCGACTATAGAGAAAGGTTTCTTTGTTGGATACAATGAAACTCCAAGGCATATAGGATCTTTATTCCAGGGATGAGGAGGATCATAGTGAGACGTGATGTGAAGTTTCTGGAGGAGAAAGCCTTTAGAAAATCTCAAGATTTTCTAGCAGTTGAATAGAGTCAGCAGATTGAAGCTCCAAAAGTGGATCAGGAGTCTTAGGTACAGGGCACTATGACAGGAACAAATATAGATACAGGTACCTTGGGTGAGTTGAGTCAACAGGATCATGAGCAGAAAAATAAGGAACAACAAGCTCCATCTATTGGTGTATCTCCTACTGGCGAGAGAAGGATTAGTCGAGTGGAAAATCAGATTGTGTAAGATGCTCAAGAGTTTATGGGAGATCCTAGAATGAGTGACAGGGAGAGGATACCACCAGCTAAATATTCAAATTATGTGGCATTAATAAGAAAGCTCGTTGATAGTGAGCCTTCCAGTTATCAAGATGCTGCACAGTAGCAAGTTTGGCAAGATGCTATGGTGGAGGAATACAACTCCATCATGAAGAACGATGTCTAGGAGGTAGTGCCAAGCCCTATAGATAAGGCAATGGTTGGTTCTCATTGGATCTATAAGATCAAGCATGTTGTAGATGGTAGCATAGAGAAATACAAAGCCAGGTTCATGGCCAAGGGGTTCTCTCAGAAGGAGGGAATCGACTATGATGAGACATTCACTCCAGTGGCCAGATATACCTCCATATGAGCTATGATCTCATTAGCAGCACAAATGGGATGGTAGATCCATCAGATGGATGTCAAGATGGCTTTCCTAAATGGAATCATCGAGGAAGAGGTGTACATCAAACAACTAGAAGGTTTTGTGGTGCATGGGAGTGACTCTCATGTTTGCAAGTTAAAGAAATCACTATAGGGACTTAAGCAGGCACCCAGAGCATGGTATGGGCACATAGATAGCTACTTGCAGAGCATGGGATTTGTGAAGAGTGAGGTGAACTCCAACCTTTACTATCTCATGATGGGGGTTGAACCACTCATCCTAGTTTTGTATGTGGATGATTTATTTATGACTGGTTCACCGAGGCTCATACATGATTGCAAGAGGGACCTAGCAGCAGAGTTTGAGATGAAGGATTTGGGGTTGATGCACTATTTTCTAGGACTAGAGGTGTGGCAGATAGAGGGAGAGATTTTCCTTGGTCAAGGGAAATATGCTATGGAAATCTTGAAGTGATTCAGAATGCTGGACTATAGACCCATGTCTACACCAATGGTTACAAATTGGCAGAAGATCAATGCATCAAAGTAGGAGGCAGTAGACCCCACCTTGTATAGATAGCTTATTGGGTCATTGATGTATCATGTCAATACAAGACCAGAAATTTGCTTTGCAGTCAACTCTCTTAGTCAGTTCATGGTAGAACCAAAGAGAGTACATTGGACAGCAGCAAAGCATGTGATGAGGTACCTGCATGGTATAGTTGAGTATGGGTTGAGATATACTCAAGGTGATGGTGTCAAGTTGATTGGCTACACTGATGCAAACTGGGCTGGTAATGCAGTAGACAGGAAAAGCACTTCGGGGTATTGTTTCAGCACGGGATCATGGGTTGTCTCTTGGTACAGCAGGAAACAAAAGTCTGTTGCATTAAGCTCTATAGAAGTAGAGTACATGGCAGCAAGCATGGCAACATGTGAGGCTATATGGCTTCAGAATCTATTAGTAGCATTGTTTGGTCAGGAGCTACAATCGACCATCATTCACTATGATAATCAGAGTTGTATAAAACTCTCTGAGAATTCTGTGTTTCATGATAGGTCAAAGAATATTGACATTAGTTATCACTTTATTAGGGATTATGTACAACGTGGATTAGTTCGACTACAGTATATATCTATAGATGAACAAGTTGTAGACATCTTAATGAAGGCCTTGATGAAAAACAAGTTTGTCTTCTTCAGGGACAAGTTAGGTGTAGTAGAGAACACCTTCCTTGCTAAGAAGGAGTGTTGAAAATGTAGCTCGAAGGTGTCTCCAGCCTGGAACTGTGTCACCCACGTTGGAGCAGTTGTGGAGATAGACATTTCCAAATTTTTCCTGTCTTTTTCTTTATCTTCCTTATCTACATTGCAACACACCTGCCAAGTTTGGAAATTTTCCTTTTTAGCAAAACAACTTTGCTTTGTTTTCTTTGTTAATCTCTAATCCACCGTAGGTGATGAGAGGTTATAAAAAGGAGATCGATGTGAATGTTTAGATACACAGATGAAGTCTTTTTTGCAGGAATGACACAAGACAAAGGGAGATTGCAGTGAATAGAAGAAGGAATTCAATATTATCCAAGTTTGTAGTTTTGTTGTGGATGCCATGTTCTGGTAGATATTGTATATTTCTTCTTTTCTCCTTTAATAAAATCTCTCTCTTTGAATGCTGGTTTTTCCCCAAAGTTAGGGGTTTTCCAAGGTAAATCATTGTGTCAAAGTGTGATTGGTTTTCTCTGCATTTAGTATTTTAGTGAATGGTGTTGTGCATGATTTAGTTCATTGTTTCAGTCATATGATTTTTGTTATTCAAATTTTTGAGAATAAACAATAGTGAATTTATTGTTGGGTTTCACAACGCCAATAAGGGAGACATATTTTTCACAGTGACTGAATTGCTCTGGAGTCAAAACTGTATAAATTTTTTAGATTTCTCCTCTTGAAAGGAGATGTTTAAAGAAAATCACTTTATGTATAAAATTGAAATGTTATCCTTCCTTTCATAGTTGAACTACCAAAAGGAATACGAGTCATTGGAATCACTCAATGAATGGCCTTACAATGAATCTAAGAAAAATGGATATTGAAATGAATGAAAACTTGTAAAAAAAATGCCTACTAAAGTTGATGGAAATGAAGATGGTAAAATTAAGGAATAAGCAAGGATCCAACTATAAGGAAGCTTCTAATTGATAGATTGTGAATTGTGACCAATTGACCAAAAATTATGTTTCAAACTATCTGATGGAACATGACTAACAAACTTATTCTCCTAGATGACTGCTATGTGTATTCATGTTTATGAAGCATTTTATTGCCACTACGTTTTGGGAGATAAAATACTACAATATTCTAATTGAGCTAAGGAAGATAGACACATAAGAGTCAAGACACAAGACCCTATTTTGGTTTTTTCCAAGTATGTCATTCCATAAAATACATAAAACATAAAGAAAAAGCTTTTGCACAAAATTGATGATCCATTTGTTTTATTAAATCTCTCATCTTATATCTATTCTAAAAACATTGAGGCTATAAATGCTTCCATTAGACCTATAAGACCTTAACAACCAAACATGAAGAAACAAACCAATTTTCCTTCTAATATAACAAAATGCTCCATTCACATGGAAACTATTTTGTGATTTCAACTCTAGTGCAAATACTTATGGACATAGCATATCTATATGAAAATTATGATATGTAAAAGAACATCTAAAAATATAATTATAAAGTATTCTTTATATATCTTGGAAAATTCAACAACCTTCTCATTCCACAAGATCACTCACCCTTCTCTTTCAAGGGAAAAAACAATGCAATTTTGAACAGCCTATAAAATTGAACAATTGGACATTGATGAGAGTGAAGGTTAAGTTGGAATTCATAGCAAAGCAAAAAAATTGAAGGAAATATTTTTATATCTTGTAATCTAAATGTGATCTCATCTATTAGAGAGCTTCAAGGATGTGGCAAGCCCAAATATCCTACAAGGAACCATTCTTTGTGGCTATACTTAAATTTTAGACCACAAATCTGGTCATACTGACCGTAGATATACAACAAAACAATAACAAAAGAGAAACATCATTAATTTTTTAGTAGGAATTTGTTATGAATTTCTACATGTTAAATTGTTGCAAGACTATCATTTAAGTACATAAATTTTGATTAGTTTCTTTAACAAGATTCATCAGTGTCCTAGTTTCATATACTATAGCAAGCAGATTCTTTGTGGCTATACTTAAATTTTCAACCACAAATCTGGTGATGTTGACCCTAGATATACAACAAAAAAATACAAAAGAGAAACATCATTAATTTTTTAGTAGGATTTTTTAATGAATTTCTACTATCATTTAAGTACACAAAGTTTGATTAGTTTGTTTAACAAGATTCATTGGTGTCCTAGTTTCAGATACTATATCAAGTAGAGGGAATCATGTTTGGCATGTGGAGTAATGTAGATTGTTGAAAATACATCCACATGGCATGCATTGAACATGAGCGTTAAAGTAGATATCACAACTTGAATTTTAAAATATAAATAAATAAATAAAACTTAAAACAACATTGAGAACTAAATGAAGCTAAAATTTAAACAATAAGTACCATAACAAGTTATTAATTCCCTAAACATTTGATAGAATGATAGTCATAGAAATAATATAAAGCATGATTTATATTGAGAGATTCTAAAAAAAGTAATGTGGCATCATGCATAATACAAAGGTACAATCAACAAAAATCTCAAAAAACAATGTTATCATTTCATTGACTTTAGAAACTAAGGGTTCCAAAACCTACATAGTTCCATTTGACAATCCAAGGGAAAATTGGTTTGGCTCTTTAGGGTGAGCTACCACAACAAGTGGGTATGCACAAAGCTGTAGAGAATATAAATACTTGACATGAGATCTAAATATTTGAAACAAACAAATAATTACTTCCTATAGAAAGTGAAATTATCCATGGGCATTACACATGTTATCTTTAAAACCCTAATTTATTACATAAATAATATGCCTAGAAATTAGTTTATAGTGTACATGGATTGTAATTATCATCTACAATTATAAATTTTGATTATATCAACATTAAAAAATACACTCAATCCTTGCTATGGAGATTCCACAACAACTCACCTAATATTTGAAATAATATAAGTAGATTGAGCGATGTGGGATCCAGGTTTTAATGTTTGAGAATGGAATATGTCAACAACACCATCAAAGAAATAGGAAAATATTGGCTAACTATCACAAGAGTAGGTAGCATTGGATATTTAAGTAGGAAGTGAGACAGATGGTACCCATTGCAAACAATCATCAAAATGCAAACTCCTGGTTATGCAAGTACACAAAAAGGAACAATTAATACAAAATGAGACAGAGGAAATGCATACATAAGATTGGAAATTCCATTCAATACAACAAGATAATTTATGCATACCTGGATAATGAAAAAAATAATAAAAACATTAGGTTAAACTTCCCAACTGACAAACATGAAAATATTTGAGACAATTATGCAAAAAAATTTTGTCATTTTGGCCTATTGTGTAGAGTTTTTCAACCTACTTTGTAGGATATATTGGCCAATTTGGCCCATTTAGAGTCACGACTCCACTTTTTTGAGGTATCATTTAGTTCATGGGTGAAAATTTGTAGAGATTTGGCCTATTGTCTCAAATTGAGCCCCATTAATTAGGCTTAGCATTTAAATATTATTTGTTTTCAATTCAAAACACCTACAAATAGTGTGGTGCCATAAACTTGTAAATTCTCACCTCTTTAAAGTGAACAATATTTGGATTCCTAAGAGATTGTAATGACATTCCATCACCATAACACCACATTTCTTTGAGGATTTTTTCAAATATTTTACTATCATGTATAAGAAGGTAAAAAACATGGTGAATATGTACCAAAAAATTTGATCATAGACAATTGAAATCCAATCATGAAGTAAGTGATTAGTCCATACATCACTATCTGAAAGAATATGTAGGGAATTTCAATAACAATTTGAAATGTAGAATGATGTAACTTAGGTTTCATTATGGTTATTAACCTGGTTAAGATATTAGACACAATTGGTCCTATGAAAACTTTATTGGATGAATATCATTTTACTTTTATTATTGTTAGTTTCCTATAGGCTACTCCATAGCCTAAACCAAACAAGATATTAGTTTCCATTCTAAATTCAAGACATTAGTTTCAATTACCTACCTATGATAGATCATATGGTAAAGGAGAGTATATTCCAACTACTTTCTCCCTATACAACACAATAGTTCAACAACCAAAATGGGTTACAGTACAGAGGAATTAGTTATGCCAAGAAATAATGTTGAACCATTTGAATTGTAATGTAGTCACAACACAATTCACTACATATAAAAAAATGTTAATTATTGCTAGACATGATTAAAAAAAGGATCAAACCTCAAGCATATGAGGGAAATTTTATTTTCTTTCACTTATGAGGAGAACATAGCAATTAACATTGTCTCTATGTTTGAATATCTTTCCTCTAAGATATTTGAATGAAATACAATCAAGGAAATGAAATGAAATAAAAACCATAGTGTTAAATCCAATTGTATATGTAGAGATGGAGTTTGTAGCTGCAATGAAGTGTTTAATAACACAGATAAGACATTGAACTATTAGATACAATATCTTAAAGAAATATGATCTCATGGAATGTCATCACTATAGTATGTACACCAAAAGGATTTCTAAAGAGGATTTGGAAACTTACAAGAAAATGCAATTGGTAGATGTATCCCACCTAATTGCAACCTTTGCTAGTATCCTTCTTGCATACGCCAAAATTAGAGCTTTGGAACACAATACGAAAATATATCAAAGATAAATAAGTATTTTTTTCATATGTTTCCATTGAAAATCTCATGGTGATGGAATGACATGACAATCAAATTGCTATGGATTGTGATGGCATTCCATCACCATGAGACCAGATTTCTTTTGTAGCATTTTTTCAAATAGTTCACTGCCTTGTCTATGCTACCACATTTTACATACATGTCTACCAAAGAATTTTATCTTGAACAGTTCATTGCCTTACTGCTATGGCTAAAAGCCTAAAATAGGTCCTTTTGAAAAAGCTACAAATGCTTGGAAAAAATATATCAAAGCATAATAGTAAGCACTCATTTTAGGCTAGGAGAAAGCACAATCTATAAGGGCATATAAAGCAACAATTTATCTTGAACCAGAGGCATATGAAGCAACAAAGGCATGGGAAGGAGTTGGAGCAGATCCTGCAAATCGATATTGAGATATAGTACCACCCACTGGAGAGCCAGTGCTAGTTGATGAACCAATTGTTGCACTTTATTTAGAGCCATTTCGCAATGGAGATTGAGACAACTAATTTACCTAGGTTGCCTACCAGAACAACATTTAGCAATTATTTCTAGGTTTGAAATGATGCTTAGGAATATATACAACATGTGGTAACAAAAAAAAGCCACATCAGTTGCTTTCATGAATGCCACCTACCCACTAGATCTCTCATGGTGAAGAAATTTCCACAGCCTTAAAACATTAGAAATTCCTGAAAAATGTTTCTCCCGTTCATCTTTGATTGGTGGCAAGAAAAATTAAAAAGTTAAAAACCATTAGAAAAAAATTGAATTTCCAATCAGAATATTGTAAAAGTCATGTGTGTTAGTGTGAAATTACCATTCACTTAGGTCAATATATAGAAAACTTCTTGTCTAACTGAATGTACAACCATTGATACCTCTAGACGTTACCAAGTTATTTGGTAAATCTTATCTCTTTTTGAGGTTGCATTTATCTCTCAAAGGTCACCACTTGGCACACAAGGTTGATGACTGTTGGAAAAACAAGGACACATAACTGTGAATTAGTTGTGATAGAAACTTAAACTTTTCTTACTTAACTTAATCTCAGATCTAATGAATAAACAATTAACACATCAGATAAACAAATAACACAAAATTTTTTACGTGGAAACCCTATTAGGGGAAAAACCACAGTGGATATTAGTCGACAAGATTGTACCCTATTAAAAGTATAATAAGAGATAATAAGGGGAATGCACATGCATTCCGGCACATTGCCTAGAGCTCACTGCTCAAATACAAAAGAGAGGACTCACTATCCAACAATACATAATAAGATTAAAATCCAAAGAATGCAAACTAAGAAAATAGCTTCTACACAAGCTTGATTACAGTTCCAATTAAGCTCAGAAAACCTTCTTCACACTTCACTCAAACTTCTTCACACTCTACCCTACAATAGAATGATAGAAACACTATTCACACATTTACACTTTCTTTGGCATACATTCACACTTATGCACAAACTTACTTTTCTCAACCAATCACTCTTATATATCTGCAACATGAGATTTCATCGCAACTTAGTTGGCTAGAAAAATAAAACATGTTTGCAATGTCAACCCAAATTTACAAATAAATTTGAACAATGTGAATCCCCAAAGGTTGGACACAACATATAGTGGAGACCCAAATTAATATCTCAAACACAAAAATACTTTAATTAATTTCACCACGAAGATCCACAATACGCTACCACCAACATGTTGACCGGGAACATGAAAAACTAAACATGCACAAGAAAAGATCTTCAACCACGAGCTCTTTTAATAATTTGGACATACCACAAAGATAGAGAATTATCTAGAGACATTAAAGAATACCAAGAAACAACAAAGAAGCATCCACAACAAATGATATTATCAGAATTACACAAACTTCATTCGGGAACACTGACAAAGACCACAAAAAACACTGTCAGACCATAACACAATCAAAACTTCACACAGACCTCTAAAAATTTTAGTAGTTGATCTAGAAACATAAAAAAAAAAATCCCTTTAATCCACATGAGCTAATCTTCAACATACATAACAAGAAACCTTCATGACCTACATATTTCCTCTAGGAACCTAGAATAATTTCTTTTACAATTTTCTCAGTATCTTCAACATATACAACCTTTAATACACCAAATGCTAATAGTGTTGACATCAATGGCAACCACATATCAACAACCATATCCACAACATCCAACAATCTCCCCCTTTAGAATTGATGGCAACACATGATGTGAAAAATACCATCAACCCAACACACTAACTCCTTCTTAGCTACACTTCTCCCCACAAGGCTCTTCTGTTTAGAAATATTTTTCACCAAACACTTCTCCCCTTTGACATCAATGGAAAAGGTAACCATGACCTTTCCACATATAAGCTTTGAACCAAATATATGCACATCTGACTACTCCCCTTGAGTAGCAGCCACAAAAACATCAATTTGGATTAGAATATAGCAATGAAGCTCACAGATTGATGCAAAAATATGCATCTTTAGTTATTATCTAGAGGGGTAATCACCCTTAGCATTCCTCTAAGATACTCAAAAGTATCCTTGGGAAATGTCTTACTAAACATATCCACAATCTGTTCTTTGGTAGGCACATATTCCAATTTGACTTTTTTCTCATTCACTTTCTCTCTCAAGAAATGAAACTTGATTGATATATGTTTAGTATTGGAATGTAACACTGGATTCTTTGAAATATTTATTGCACTTGAATTTTCACAATATACAGGTATAGGTTCTTCATATACCACCCTAATATCTTTCAACATTTGTTTCATCCATATCAATTGAGTATAGTTATTTGTAGAAACAATGTATTGTGCTTTAGTAGTAGATAGAGAAATGGAATTCTACTTTTTCCTCAACTAGGACATCAACTTCTTCCCTAGGAAGAAAGCACCACCACTAGTAATTTTCCTATCATCTACATCTCTAGCTCAATCCACATTAGTATATGCACTCAAAGTGAGATCATCATTCTTTGGATACCAAAGTCCAAAGTCAACTATTCCTTTTAGATATCTAAAAATTCTCTTCACAGTAGTCACATGTGATTTTTTTGGATCAGCCTAAAATCTAGCAACCATACATACAACATTCATAATGTCTGGTCTAGTCGGAGTTAGATACAACAATCCACCAATCATTGACCTGTATCTAGTTTGATTCACCTTAGGAGAATCATCATTCTGTGTTAACTTACATCTAGTCACCATGGGGATACCATTAGGTTTTGAATCATCCATTCTGAACTTCTTTAGCGATTATCTCACATATTTGGAATGAGATATGAAAATTTCCTTGTATAGCTAAGTAACTTGTAATCCTAGAAAGAATTTCATCTCTCCAATCATACTCATCTCAAACTCATTCTTCATCTCATCAGCAAACTTCATACATAGATTGTCATCTCCTCCAAAAATGATGTCATCAACAAAAAATTCTATAATTAACTCCTTATCATGATCTAATTTGAAGTATAAGTTTTATCAACAATACCTTTAGTGAATCCAAGGTTCAACAAATATTTTTCCAATCTAGCATACCAGGCTCTTGGGGCTTGCTTAAGTCTATATAGAGCTTTCTTTAGTCGGCAAACCATATCTTCTTGCTCAGTTAGCTGAAATCCATCTGACTGTTCAATATATACTTTTTCTAATTCTCCATTCAAAAATTCTAACTTCCCATCCATTTGATAGACTTTGCAATCCGTGTATGCAACATAAGCAAGTAACAACCTTACAACTTCAATTCTAGCAACAAGGGAAAAGGTTTCTTCAAAATCAATACCTTCCATTTGAGAATACCCTTTACATACTAGTCTTGCTTTATTCTAGATCACTTCACCTTGTTCATTTAGCTTGTTCCTAAACACCCATTTAGTACCAATCACATTTTTTTCTTGAGGCCTGGGAACTAGTATCTATGTGTCATTCTTTTCAATCTGTGTCTACTCTTCCTTCATAGCTTCCAACTAGTATTCATCTTGATAGGCTTCAGTGACATTTTTAGGTTCAATCTTGGAAATCAAACAATATTCTTCTACAATATTTCTTCTAGTCTACACTCCTTTATTCTTATTTCCTATGATTTGATTTTCAAAATGATTTAGCTTTACATACCTTGGAGTTCTGGGACATTCTTGACCTTCTGATTTTTCTTCTATACTTGCACTTGTCTATGCTTCTCGACTGACTTGATTTACTAGAACCAATTGAGGTTTCTTTATTAGAACATATGGAATAATCTGAAGTAGATTCTTTGTCTAAGAATTATTGTCTTCATCTGATTCATATCCACAATATTTGGACGATTTGACAGAGTCCTCATCAACTCTAACATTTTCAATTTCAACCATTTTTCTTATTCTTTTGTTATAGCACTGGTAGGCCTTAATTTTAGTGGAGTAACCTAGAAAAATCCCTTCATTTCTTCTTGCATCAAACTTACCTATATCATCATCTCTCTTGATATAACACTTACTTCCAAAGATCTTGAAATACTTAACAGTTGGCTTGTAACCAGACCATAACTCAAAAGGGTCTTACCAGAATTACCATTAACATTTACCTGGTTCAAAGTATACACATAAGTGCTTACCGCTTCACTCCAGTACACCTAAGATACATTTCCTTCCAACATCATTGTTCTGGAAACATCCATAATTGTTCTATTCTCTCTCTGCAACTTTATTTTGTTGAGGGATTCGAGGAGCAGATAGTTGTCTTTTAATTCCATGCTCTTAAAAAAAGAGTTGAGCTCCCTTGAGGTGAACTCACCACCTCTATCATATCTTAGGCACTTGATTTTTAGACTTTTCTAATTTTTTGTCATAGCCTTAAAATTTTTGAACTGTTTAAATGCTTCACATTTCTCTCTTAAGAAGGAAACCCATATCATTCTAGAGTAATCATAAATAATCAACATAAACTACCTTTCTCCATGAATAATTCTAACTCTGGAGGAACCACAAAGGTCAGTATGTAGCAGCGCCAACAAATTACTTGAATGAAACTGTTTGCTCCAGAAAAAGACTCTAGTTTGTTCACCCATCTAACATTCCTTGTAGATTGTGTTAGCAAGCTTTACTAACTTAGGTAGATCTCTTATTGCTTGAGTATAACTTATCTTGATAATGTTATCAAAATTTACATGCCACAACCATTTTTCATCTAATTGAGAAATTAAACAACTCCCACTAGTAGTATTCAAGTGAAAGATATTACCTTATTTGTCTATTTGCTTGTAGCAATCATATTGCTAGAACTTCCTCGTATCTTGCATCTTCAATTTTTGAATTGAAGATCATAGCCCTTGTGCACCATTTGTCCAACACTCAACAAGTTGTGCTTCAAGCCTTCAACATAAACAACATCATCAATGCTATCCTTACCACCAAGACAAATAGATCCTCTACCACAAATCACACTAGCCTTGTTATCTCCAAATCTTATAACCCCACTGTCATACTTCTCTAGACTCACAAATTTTCTTGTATCGTGTCAATCATATGATCTAGAAACATTCAGCAAAAAAAACTTTAATCCACATGAGCTAATCCTCAACGTAAAGAACAAGAAACCTTCATGACCTACATAGTTCCACTGGGAACCTAGAATACTTTCTTTTACAGTTTTCTCAAAATCCTCAACATATACAACATTTAATACACCAAATTCTAATAGTGTTGACATCAATGAAAACCACATATCAACAACCATATCCACAACATCCAACAGGAGGTTGTTGGTTTGCACACTCCAAGTGTTCCTAAGGTTGACACCTATAGGACACTTATCTACTCATTTGTGCCACCTTATGGGACACTTGTCAATTCACCTCATAGGTGGACTACCTCATCCTTTCCTATATAAGCAATGTATTGTACTCATTATCTATTGGGTCAACTAATACAATCTTTTTCATTGTTCATGTGCTTGTCTCTTATCTCCTAGATCTTCCTAATTCTAATAATGTCAAATTTCACTTTAATGATGAAATTCCCATAGACCTTAGGATAAAGCTCCTGACACTATTTCCTAGAAATTAATTAATAGGCAAAAAATCCTAGCAAAGACATTTGTCTTCATTTATAGATAGGTAGGTAATAATAAGTATGTATTCATCAATATGAAAATAAAAGGTACACATCTACATATCATTGTTAGGAAAGAGTTTCAGAAACAAAAGAAATCTCCAACTATCACAAACATTGGCCAAATCATATAAAATAGAAAATGCATTAATGCACTCTTATTTTGATGTGCCTGTGAATATTAAAGTTATCAACATATTTATAAAATAAATAATAGAGCATTCTAGCTCTCCAAACACCTAAATAAAGGTTTCAACTACATGCGATATGATTTTTCATAGCTAGTGAAATCATTTTGAATATGATTGCATAACAAATAAAAATGCTCTTAGATACTAGAGTACATGGCAAACATACCAGATCTACAATGAATTAATTTCATTTACCCTTTGCGTGTATACTATATACATAAAAATCACCCAATACTAAAGATCACCTTGTACAAATTGATAATGTCTACAACTAAAAATGTCAAATCAACACACATTTTAATATGCATTATCTAGAAGTAATTGTAGGATAGAAAGCCAGCGCGAGGTAATCAAAGGTTGGAATTCACAAATAAATGCATATACTCAGCTGGAAATATATATAATAGAGCTTCACTTTTACAATGAATAGAAAGGAGATAAGGCACCAACAT
The DNA here is from genome assembly GCA_007258455.2 of Sequoia sempervirens. Lineage (NCBI taxonomy): Eukaryota > Viridiplantae > Streptophyta > Pinopsida > Cupressales > Cupressaceae > Sequoia > Sequoia sempervirens. The sequence goes on from VDFB02058242.1 coordinate 470,330,735, forward strand.
ATGTTTTCTTGACAAGACTCAACAACTACAACAAATACATGGCTTTCACTCATTCTAAATATTTGGAAAGAGATTGACAGAATAATAAAGTGTGATTAATTCAATTACAACAAAAAATCGCCTAAATATACTTTACAAGGAATGAAAACTAATTTTGATATTTCATGTGTACCATAAACCAACTAAAATGGACTTAATTGTAATGTATTTCATCCACACAAGTAACAAAGGCCTAGTTTTATGATTATACATCTTTTTATTAGACACAAATGTCATATTTATAATCTTCATTAGGCCTTTATTATTAGACTCAGTTAACCCATTCATTTGTGGATGATAGGAAAAGATAAGTTTCTTGAATATTTTAAGCATAAATTAGAAAAATCAATGGGATCTAAAACACAAGGAATTGTTATCAATTTAATCCTTATAGGAACTCTTAATCTTTTAATCACATGACATAAGTCTCATGCACCCATATCATTGATGTTAGGCCCTTTATGTACAATTGGTCTACTAGTTTTCTATTTCTTCATTTAACGAGGCCATTATCTCTTTTTTCTTTGGAATCTATTCTTACAATAGTAAAGATTGTCTTGCATGGAATCCATTAATATTAGTTAAATATGGTGCATGATTTTGTGGTAAGCACAATTTAGGATGATTTTATAATTCTTGATAATATTGATAATAAGTGAGAAATGATTTGTTACAATAAAGTAAATTGCATTCATCCATGCAATTATTCTTGGTTTAATACAAATATTTTAGACTTTCATTACACCATTTTCTAGTAATTTTCATGCCACTAGTTATGGGACCCTTTATTATGTGTTTGTGTATTCTCATTTTTTTTCCGATAATGTTTGCATTAGTGCAAAGGTGGGAATTTCCCAAATGCTTAGTATGTTGGGATGATACCAAAAGATACACATAGTCATTATCATTTACTAATCTTGTAGGTAATATGGTTGGGAAATCTCTCAAGAAAAACTTTGTGAATTATCTATATAGGATATTCAGGGTCTTTCAGTGTGTTTTAATACAATGACTCTAATAGGCACTCTAAAATCTTAATGAAGTATGATATGTTCAAGATCCACAATTGGTTGGTGTATTTTTAGCCAACATGATGAGACCTTATGTTTTGACAATGTGAGCTCATTTTAAATTTTCCATAGCATTTTCAAGAAGGGTTCCATGAACTAAGATTGTTTTGGAGTAAATGGATAAGGGCACATGGAGATTTAATTGAGTCAATGAAGGCTAATCAAATACTATTACTTTGCTTTATCAATTAGAGGAAGTAGATGTATTTTTGGTCTTGGAGATGCCTCATAATATAGAGCCTTTTTTTTCAAATTATCATTATCCTTTTTCTTAAACTACAAAATTTGGTCTAAATTTTATTAATTGTCTCCATCTCCTACTCCACACCTTCAAAGTTTTTTTTACAATAACCCCTTAGTTAATTCCATTTCCACATGGTCGTATGCATAAATGGAGCAACAATAGTCAACATTCTCATTAAATTCTCCATTGAACTTCCTCAAGCCATATTCAATGGTTTTAAGAATGCTTATCTCCTAAAACTATAGGATAAAATGGGATAGATGAACCTACACAAGAGTAGAGGAGAAAATTTTTCTTTAGTGACAAAAAAAATCATGAACAAAATTCCTAGTTTTAACACATAATCAATGTCATTGAGAGACTCAAACTCTAGAAAAAAAGAAACTTGTGACACAAGGATGGATGTGATTTTTATTCTCCATTAAATTTTTCCATTTCTTTGTGATCCAATCATGTAGACTACATAGCTTGGGCCATAATTTAGAAAATTTGTAGATGACCACATGCTTCTATAAATATCCCTTGAGTTCAATAGCTTCCTCATCAATATAGATTTTGGGAATGTGAGATAATTGGAAAAATTAGAGAGAGGTCTCACATGGAAAGGAAGTAGACTTAGAGAAAGGCATGGCTCATGTATTTCAATGTGTTTTTTTCTTGAGTTGGAGTAAGAGGTTGTTTGTGAAGCATGTGGATCCTATACTTTATTTAGAACTTCGGAATTCATTCTAGAAATGAAAGTTTAGATTGAAAAGGCGCACTAAAATTTTGGGAGGGCCAAGTAGTAGTTGACAAATAAGTAGCAGCATTATATGTTTTAGTGTGACCAAATCTAATGCACATCTATTGCCATCCAAATCTAATGCACAAATGCCAATGCCATCCAAATCTACCACAAATGCCAATATATCTTTTGAAGTAAAAATAGCTTCTCTATTATTCTAAGTAGGATGCAAAAAATATTAATAATACAAAATTTTCAATCGATAAAATATAAGAATAAAAATGTTTTAAATTAAACTTATTTCACAAGATTTGATCATGGATCTATAATTTATTATCACATTTCAATAAATGAAAAAATTAACATATGAATAATATGACACAGAATATTATCAAATATTTTCTTCAAGAGATAATTAACAAAAATAATTCAATTTATATAATACATTTTTATAAAATAAAAGATATAAACAACAAAACTATTTTAAAAAATTAAAATATTATATTATATTAATAAACGCAACATTTGTAAGTATGAATTCTTTTTACGTAATAATTAAAGTTTCCATCTTTTTTATCTATTATATATTTGTACTTTCCTCCTACAATTGAACAAGACAATTTCTAAAGAGGAACTGCAGCTCAAACCCAAACTGAAAAAGAGCTATCAATTTTTCAGGGCGAATAAGGCGCTCAGGAAGACGCCCTGAAATTTCCAAGAATGTACTCGCTCAAAAGCTTCAACATAGTTTAGGAATCTCAATCCTTGATCGAGAGATGATAAACTTCAATTCTCCAATATTTTCCACGAAAGTCATCTGCACTGTCCAGTGAGAAATGTTCGTAGCTTGTAATAAATTAAAAAAGAAACTTTCCGTGAACATATCTTCATTCTTCTTTTAACTTCCTTTGACAGGATCATCGCAGCAGGATTTTCCGATTTTAAGAAACTTACCTTGAACATATCTTCATTGCCCTGGAGAGATTATTTTACAGAAACTTTAGATTTCAAACTAAAAGCAAAGACAGTTGTAGCAAAGCATCGCATTGCAATGGCAAGCTGGGTACGGAGAATCATTGTGGATCTGGCCATTCGTCTTAGTAAGAAATGGTACAATTCCATCTGCAGGAAGCGCCCTCGTCAAGAAGTTGAGGAGGAATTTGTGGATGGTGGAAATGAACAAAGCAATGTGCAAACTGCAGAGCAACAACAACGGAAAAAGCCAAGGACAGAAAAACGTGTCCATTTTTTCGACAATGGCATCTGTCCTGTTACTGAAAATGTAAGTTGACACATTTTGAAGGTAAATTATTCTATTCAAATTCATAGCATATATGTAATACGAAACAAGAGCTGCGGAGCAGCGAAGTTCTTGCCAAAGTGTGTAAGAACAGTTCTGGTCTGGTTTGGTTTTGTATTGTATTTTCAATTTCTATTGTGTAAGAACAGTTCTAGTCTCGTTTGGTTTTGTATTGTATTTTCAATTTCTGTTGCAATGTTCCAAGGTTTAGAAATAAAGTAGGAAATCTTTAAAATGCTCACATTGCCACTGAATCCTAAATCAAGGAAACAAAAGCATGTTTTCATATCATTAAAATGAAATATACCAGTCTAACATTAATACAAAGTATCAGAAGACTAACAGAACTCTACATATTGCTTTTTGTTGGTTGTAATTGAAAATCAGCTCTTATTCTCAAATTTTCACTCAATGCAGCCAAATTTACACCATATTTGTCTTTTTAGTAATAAAGAGAAAGGTATCATTAAAGCAAGGAAAGTGTATCTGTTTCCTTACATTGTGCAAGAATTTTAAGCAAATAACATAAGATTTGTATAACTATATGTATCTTGCTACTGAAAACATTCGAACACAGTCAGCAACTTAAAACCATCATAAATTTTGAGGAAAGAATAAATTGAACTCTACCAAGTAATTTATGTCAGCCGATGACAAACATTTGTTTCAAATGTTTCAATATTTATTAATGTGTGCATATGAGCATGTGATTAGAATCATTGCTCAGATGATATAGAAAAAAAGGTTGGTATTCATGCGTTTGAAATTACATCCTCATCATTTAGGTTCATCCTTGAAAAACTAGACACTACCTGAAAAAAAGGTCTACTAAACAGATAATGAAGACTCAAGAACAGATAATGAAGACTCAAGAAGTCTAGAGCATATGTATTAAGTGAATCTATGGTTTTATTTCTCACCTAATAGCATGTAATGTGCTGAACTATTGTTTTGGTTTCTTTCAAGGATTTGGAACTAATGAGAAGGTAGTCATAAACATATTGGCTCACAGAGGTATTTGTAGGCGCAAGTTGATAAAGGAAACATATAAGAAAATTTACAATGAAGGTCTTCGAAAGTGGCTAGAATCAAAGCTTACAAGAAAATTTGAGGTTCTGTTTTTCATGTCCTCATTACTGTTTGTTTCTTTTAATTCCATTTTTTAAAGGATACGACTTAATGTCAATTATGTATGAAGAGAGTCTATTTCGTAATTTTTTATATTTGGAAAGAGAGCTATGCTTATGTGGATTTTGGGACTTGTTGAGCATGATGCTGTTTTAGCACAGGAAGCCATTAAAAAGTGGAGTTCAAAAGACATAGTTCTGGTAGAAATTTGCTGCTCTCGATCCAATGCTTATCCAGGGGATATGGCCCCATGTAACCTTGTTATCCTTTTCTTTCCGTGGGAATGCTTTTGAAATTCAAAATTGCATTGAGATCAGTGTTGTGCATGAAATTTATTTGAATTTCTTTTCATTTCTTTCTCCAATCTAAACAATGTTCATCAGATTAACTTACTTTCCTCATAGATTAAAACAATAATCAACAAATTATTAATTTTTTATTCAATCTATAAATAAATATGAATTAAATTCAATGTGGTAATAAAAACTTAAATATATTTCTCAATCCAAAAAATTGTAAATAAAATCAAATGAGTACCACAAATTCTTATTTTCCAATCATTTAATACGTCCCTCATCTACATCTCCCATCTTTGAATCAAAGACAAGATACTGATAATATGACATAAAACTGATTGAAAAAGATTGATTGATATCGACTAAGAATTGTCCACAGACAACAGCCACCCACTTTTATTATACACAAAAAACAACACAAGCATAATCTGATGAGCAATACTAAAACAAGACAATAAACACACTCTACTAGTGAACAGTGAACAATGGTCACTGCTCACTCTCTTTACTCCAAAGAAGGAATTCTTCAGTCTTTGTTGCTCCCTTCACCTTCTCCCCAGCCTGTGTAAACATACCCATAAATTAAAACAAGAAACAAACATACTCATACTACTACAACAATGGAAACACCAACAATGAGAAACCAGAGAAGAATTAAAATTTGCAAAATGTTTACCATCCAACCGAAAAAATTTGACAAACCTATTTGGAATATAGAGCCAGTTTCTTCCTTGCCCTGCTGAGCATTTTGAGCAGCAGTCTGGGAGGCTTGAGAGGTCTTCTCCTTAACCTTTTCAGTAGTTCCTCCAGCCTTCTCCTTGCTCTGGTTGTAGACTTGGGAAACCTTCTGTTCCGCACTCTCCTTCACATCCTGAAAGTTTTTAAACACAAAACAGTATAAACACAAATTCACACACATCAAATACATTATAATGATATTCATTAATGGTGGTACTTGGGCATATTGTTGAGCTTGGTCGCTCTTCTCCTGCCCAAAAATCTTTGCACGATCAGCAACATCAGAGGAACTATCCCTGTATGACATATTGCTTCTTCTTCTATAGATATAATGGTACCTTGGTCAAACAGCATGGTTACTAGATCAATTTCGTTCAAATCCATCCAGACCTGAATTCTTTGCACTAGATATATTTGTCCAATTTGATTAAGAATTTTCAATTTCAATATAATTTTGTTGAAATGTTTTGACCTCCCAGACGAATCAATGTTTTGAACCTGGCAACTATATGGGTAGGTACGACTCAATTAGACAAAACAACATCAAATAGATCCAAACCTTAACTATGGTTACATGCAAGCCCGATATATATATATATATATATATATATTTAATAGGTTCTAAAATCCTAAGAATAGGGTCATGATCACTGCACTTTACTATTCAATATTTGTCATCTGGAACAAATATATCAGCTTTTTGTACAATTGATTCATTGAACATGTCAGTGGCTTTTAATTTTAGACCATCCTGATTTTTGATTTGTATAAAATATACTAATTGCTTCTATTTAATGAATCACTTTCCAACAAAGATATGGAAAGTAAATTACATAAAATGCAGAAGGAAACAAGGGGAATGTAGTGCTAAAGAAGGTAGAAGAATTAGACCTTTGAAATGTGCACACCAAGGCTTCTGTGTATTCCTGAACATTGAATGCACACAAAGATACCCAGGTTCATGCTTGCCCACCTTGGGCCTCTGTATTCAGTTAAATACATTTTCGTTAAAATACAACCTAAGGTAATATAATAAAATATTAAAAATCCATTTGAAAGCTTGCTAATGAGCAGTAATGAAGCTTTATGAAGCTCCAAGAGGAAACACTTACAGTTCAACTATCCTTAGCTGAACGAAAGGAAAAAAAAAAACTATAATCTTTAATGGATCAAAATTTGCATAAAGCATTGACTAAAATGAATGAGGCCACAGTCTTCAGGAAAAATAACAATAATTGTCTAAATAAGATATTTATATTTAATTAATATTACATTTAATAGGTTCAGAGGCAATACTGCCTATTTGGACGGACCTTCAAACATACATTGGATCCTTCACAAAACAAAAAATTTAATAACAGAACCTTATTGAAAAAGGAAATCAAACGACTTAAGCATACTTGCAACATCACAAAGGTCCCATATGACATACAAAGCCTTACACAATCATAATAATTATAGATGGCTATCAGATAACAAGAGCCATAGAAATTCGTTATTGACAAATAAAGTTAACTTTCATCTTGGGTTGTTGCTTCAATTACCTGTGTGAATGGAAACAAACTTAGGTCTAGATGAAAGATCTCCATCTGTTTGCCACTCTGGGGGAAATTCATATTGCTTTTGAGGCATATACAACCTCCTAAAACATATCTCGTTGGACCCCATTCAGCCAAAAATAGAGCCAACTGTCTCATTAGATCATGTTGGGAAAAGGAATAACTATTCATGTAGTCATCTGTGCTTTGTGGGGTCCTGGCATCAGACGTCAGGAAAACAGGTTATTATAACAAATAGAACCACCGGGAAAAGCTTTGCATACCTTAGCATTTGAGTCTGTTCACCTATGAAGAGCCTTATAGGAGGAAGGCTTAATGCTCAAAACAGCATTCATGGGATCATGTTCAAGCCCTTTTCCGTATGTTGTGCGTGCTTCAAAATACTTGCAAGCTTTGAGCAAAGCATTACCATTCTTGCAGGCATCAGCTATAGATCTAGCCTTTCTAAGCAATGTAGCCACCTCATCATTATATAGATCCATACGAGCTGCTCTCTCTGCATTTGTGACTGCACTTTCAAACTTGCAGACACCACTCTTGATTGGTCATGCCTCTTGCTAGATTTTGACTTCAATTCTACTTAATAGTCCATTAAATATCCCACTAAGATAGCATTCGTAAGTAATTGAAATTTCTGCAGTAATACATTTTTAAATATAATTCTTTGGGATTAACTATGTGGAGCATTTATTTCTCTTAACCAATTTCACATGAGTGGTCATTTCTTCTATGATAAATCTCTAATGAGCTTGAAGCCTTAAAATACTAGCAGTGCTTAGGATGAGAAATTGATTCATGCAAGTTTGAAATGAATGCTACATTGCGTTGAAAAATCATTTGTATGCATTTGAATCCTCTGATATTAGGAAAATCGCCTAGAAGAATGAACCTATTTATTTTCGTATTTCCTAACAAAAGCTTCAAACATTATAGTTGAGAAACACCATACAACAGAAATAAAAATGAGAAAATTTTGATCAAAACTGATTCATACTGACTCACCTTCCCAATGCCATGTTAATCTGTGCTTGAACCACTAGCAGATGAGAATTTCCTACAATCCCAAAAAATCTCGTAGATGTATCAACTATTATCTTGGGCGCAACCATCAGAACCCCATCTGCTTCATCTAAACTTTGAATCTTTAGTATAGCTTCAGCTTTAGATGCAAATAACTGCAAGGAAAACATGAAAACAAAATCAGCTGAATAGAACAACCCTCAATGCAATGCAACAAAATTTGGAAAACAAAGATTCTCACTTAAAAAAGGGTAAAGCTCCTCCAGTTTCCTACCTGTGGTACAGAATTAGCACCTGCCATAATAGCTGCAGTGCTCTCTCTCAAAACACTTCTCCAATCTCCTATCTTCCTAGCCTCTGCACATTTGATTAGGCAAACTTCTACTGCTTGTACTGTCTGCATTTCACTCCAATTTGACAGCTGCCCAACTATCTTCAAGTGCATTTTGGCATTTGCTATTTCCCCCAATCGGCTTTGCATACCCAGAATAAATTAATCATCATTTCATTTGTGGTTTGATTTCTTTTACTTTCTAGTTTTTCTAAATTGCTATGTGATTCAATGTTAACCAAGGTGTTTAATTTCTCAAGCCAAATGAATTTGTTAAAAAGTGGAGCATTTTGTCTTCCCCTGCCCCTGGTCTTTTGTTTTTTTTTTGCCTAAAAATGAAAAGGAGGAGTTGATAGATAAACAAGTGTTCCTGAGACAGAGGGTTGAAAGTTTTTGATGAGCATGAACACAGGAAGGATCAAGCTTAATTGCCTCCAAGTATTCCTGAACCGCTTCCTTCAAACAGCGTAGGCTTGTAAGTCCGGCACTCTTATTGTTATAATCAGTGTCTGTTGGAAATGAATATCGCAAATAGAAAACCACAATAGCGAAATAAGAAGTCTGTGAATTTTTATCAAAAGATCACGAGAAAATGATTAGATTGCTTACCGTTGTTGCTATTTGTGAAGCCTGTAACTCCAAAGCATAAGGAACCCTAATCGCCAACAACACTGGCCACGTCTCCTGCCATGCAAACACCTTAATTGCCAATTGTCCAAACCACTCGTTACTTGCAGGCACCTCCCTCAAAACTCGTGCGGTCTCTTGCATTGGAAGCTGCAAATGCACTTGTGAGCCATATGCACTGCCAATCAGAGACCGCCAAAACATTCTGCATAAAAAAATTGGTTTAAAAAACTGCTACTTGTTCATAGTCATAGTTCAAAATAAATCTACTGCAAAAAAATGCCAAACCGTGATTGGTTGAATAGGAAGAGTTTAATCACTGTTTAACTTATGAAGCCTCCTTCCCGGCAGGAACTAATAATAATAGCACATGTTGTAGGTTTCGAATGAGTCTAATGCAGTAGAGATAGCAAAAGCTTATATGGCTCGAAATAAAGTTCAGCCCCGGAATAACCCTTATGTCAGAAATTCTCGTCAGCAGGCTCGTCATCCTCTGGTAAGTAGCACATTTAATTCATTCTTAAAATTTATAAAAATTGAATCTGTTCTGTTCTAATAGCCCATGTTGTAGGTTTCGGCTGACTCTCTATTCCGAGATGTGTCCACTGCTCAACAACAAAGACCAAGAACAACAATAGGTGGATTGTTTGAGAATAGGCACGTTGAAGATAGATCGAATACCCTGTCGAACAGGCTTAGTGGCTTGGAACATCGAAGAGCTCGAAATAGAATTCAGCCTCTGAAGTATACCCATTATGTCAGAAATTCTCGTCCCCAGGCTCGTCATCCTATGGTGAACTACTTAGCACATTTATTTCAGTCTTAAAATTTATAAAAATTGAATCTGTTATGTTCTATCATCCCATGACTATTTTTTATTGTGCTCGCAGAACATAGGTGATGGGACTCGAATAAGCATCCGAGAATCGCAGTGGACACCAATACAGTTTCCACCTAAGGGTGGAGGACAGGTGAGAATCCATGTTTGACAACTTTTCTCCCAAGTTCTTAATGATTTTTTTTAATTTTCGGTTTCAGCGATAAACCGCTGGTTATTTACATGACATGACTTGCTACCCAGATGTTTAAAAAGAGGAGCATCTCTGTGTTAGATGAGGGTCTGACATTGGGAGGCCCTATAAGGAGCACCCGTCAAAAGACCAGCTTGTCATTACATGCAAATAAATCTAGACAGAGTGTTCCATCGACATTTGAATTGCACGTGCCACGACAATCCAGAGAAACAGGTCGTAAAATTTTAGAGCATTTGGAGAGGGTTGAACCATTTCCTAAAGAAAAGTCTCTCAAAGCACAACTGGCAATTGCAAGGGCTGAGTCTCCTCGGTTAAACATGAATGCTGATAATGCTCTAGCTGAGGCTGTGTCTACTTTGCCCTTTCAAATTTCATCACGATCTTCAGAACATTCGGCTTCAACATTTAAAAGTGTATCTGCCTCAGGATTCTCAGGCATGTAACTTCAATCTTCATCTCTCTCTAAATCTAATTCTATGGGATATTTTGGTTGTGTATAAGCTAAATTTTGTGTATACAATTATCAACACATATTAAAAAGCCTGCATGTTACAGCTAGAGAAGCGTACTTAGCAGGCAAGAACTTTTTGTTTTGATTATTTTTTTCTGCACTTGAAGAACTATACTTTATTTTTTTTCCAGTAATTGATTACCGTTTGTTTGGCAGAAAACTTGACCCCTGTATCAAGTTCAAATGGCCTCCTCACATCAACTGTTTCAACACCTACCTTGGGCATCCCAGTATTTGGTGGGCCTGTTTCATCATCTGTTGTCTGTACAAAAAACTTAGAGAGAAGTTCTACCAGTGGGGATCAAAGCATCATAGAATATGAAAATGTTCTTAGAGCCAGCAATTTATCTCTTCTTGGTCTAACTAATACTGCTGAAAGTACAGCAATGACTACAATTAGGATACCAACTTCAAAAGGCTTTCGAATCAGTGTTCCTGAGGTATGTTGGGTTGATACTATATTAATGTTACAATTCATTTGATCATTTGCTAACCGTTTTTCGACTCACATGTAACAGGAGTCTGATGATGAGGACCATGTGAGCAACAATGCTACTGGAGATGTAGCTCTCCATTGTTCTGATGTAAGTTCTTCAAAGGCGGACATATGAATTCTGAAAAAAATCTATTACACATTTTTCCACCATACACTTTTGATTTGTCATTTGTCATTTCTTCTGAAAGTCTACGGTTTATTTAGAATGTTAGAAATGATTTTTTTTTCATGAAAGTAAACACACTAACTTTTCTCAAAAAGTCATAATATCTTTAATTGTTAATATTGTTTTTATGCAGGTGCATAACAAAAGTGATGACATCGAAGAAAGATCAATTGTTGATACAGATGTTGTTCAATGGGGAGTGGTAACCCCTGATGATTTGTCATATGACAATGACGGTTGGCCAATTCAAAAACAATGAACTTATATGCATAGAAGGTTCCTGATTCCCCACTATGGATTTCTCTGTTCCTGTTTCTATTGATTTCTATTGCTCTACATTGTTTTGATGTAACTTCTTCAAAGACGGACATATTGTCATCTCCCGGTGAAAAGGACAGAGAGAAGGCCAAGGAGACAAACTGAATTTAAGAGGAGTCGTCCATGTCATTAAGAGGGCAGCATTGGGTATTATTCAATCCAGGAGGAGGAGTTTGCGGAGATACAAAGAGGAAAGGTGATCCGCTCAGAGACAACCTTCTTTCCAGATTCATGCCAGCTTTTGGCACAACCAGTCACTATTCGGTTGAATATGAAGAGAGAGCTGTCCACATTGAGAAATCCGATCTATTTCTGAAAGGTATGACTGTTAATTTTATGTTGACAGGTAGGGATACATTGTCTACTTCTCTGAATTGGCTCTTCTGAGTGTTGTCCTCTTATCCCACGGTGGAAGAAGGCATTCGCCAGTAAATTTTGAAGATCTTAGCAAAAAGAAAAGAGCGCAGCAAGATGGATACAGATGCTGCTAAGGGTGTTGTTTTCAGCTACGAGGAATTGAGAGATATGCAATATCTACACACAACTATGTGTGAGTCTATGCGCTAGGCATAGTATATGAGTGTATGTTAAACGAATGATATATTCCGGTACTCTTAACATATTAAGTATGCTATAAATCTTTAATTAGTAAGAGGTGCATAATGATTAGTTTTTATGGTTTAGAAAATAGTTAATAGTTTACTTAATTGTGTTTTGTTTTGTCAAAAATTATTAGATTGTAGTTTAATTGTTATGTTTATTGTAAGAATAATTAAAAATTTATTAAACATGTCATCTTAAATATAATCTTCATTTCATCTTGAACATAGTCTTCCACTAATTTCTCTTTTTTTCCTAATATGGTGATATCATATTTTTATTTTTATCATCACAAAGGGCTTGTTCATTCAAGCAATCGATTAAGTTATTCATACATGGTAATGAAAATTTATACTTATTGGTGATTCTATTGATGGCCCTAAAATTAGTCTATATCTTCCACTCTCCATCCTTCTTTAACACTAATATTATAGGAATTCAATTTAGGCTCAAAATCTCTTTGATCAACCACTTCACAAGTATCTCATCTACTTTCCTCCTTATCTTCATTCTCTTTATCAATACCATTCTATATGCCACTTTATTTAGCAATTTGGATCTAAGATTTAGATCAAAAACATGAATGTTTGTGCATTTGTGTGTGTGTGGGGTAAACCATAAAGCATATCCTTGGAAACAATAACCCTTTTTCTCATTTAATATCTATCTTTCTACACTTGGTATGTTATCAAGTTTTTCTTGGTTTGGCATAAGCACTAGACAAACACACTTTCTTTACCTCCTAGAATTTATTTCTTGCTACTAATATCATCATCATATCTATTTCCATCTCCACAACCATACCATTTAGAGAAACCAGCTATTAATTTTGACCACCCTTTTATAAGGTGTATGCATTTTCATCCATCATGAAATCTCCTTCTATCATATAACCAACATGAACCCTAAAACACATAGCAATAGTTGATTATAATGATGTCACATAGCAATCCATCCTCATATTGTATTTCTTGAACATGACCTTACATTTCTCACTCACTAGTATTTAGTTTCCCTTCAACAATTATGATACCTTATATGGATTAATATGTTCAATCCTTTCTAATCCAATTTTATCTACCATTTTTACAAAAAAAAATTACCTATGCTACTGATTTAAAGTGATCTTGGACAAAACTTTCCTTTTAATTTAGAGATGGTCATAAGTATAATTTTCCTCTATGTTGGCACATTTTCTCCCTCTTCACTAGCTTCACTAAATTTATTAGAATTATTTTCATCACAAATGCTTCCCCACACTCTACTCCTTTTGCACCATTTCTTAATGTGATATTTCTTATATTTCCTTCAGTAACTTGGTTTCTAAACCCTCTATTCTCTGCATGAAAACATAAGTATGCACCATGTTTCTCTATATATACACCATATTTTTGGACAAAACTCTTCTAGATTATTGATTTCCCCTTTTTCAAAAGGATCCTCTTTCTCTTTGTGCATGCTCTTGACCCTATGATTGTTTACTATTTCTCTAGATTCTTGTGTCAAATTTTCTATTTTACCAAATAAAAAAATTTCCTCTTAGATTGATAACCTTTCTTTTCACTTCAATGCATATTGATAGGCCCCCTCCATTAAATTAAGATATATAATACCAAATTCATCTTTAATGGAGATGTGTAGTCCATTCACAAACCTTGAAACCCTTTCCATTCCATCTACCATGTTTCCAACATGAATCCATTTCAGGAAATATAACTCCTTTTATGTAGCCCTTGAAACTCATTTGCTTCTGCCTCAGGTTGTGAAACTTCTTGAATAATTTCATCTCGTAATCCCCAAGTAGGAACTTTGCCTTCAATGTTGAAACCATCTTGTTCTATATTCATATCTTACCCTTCCTTTTCTACCACCCATCCTTGTAAATATGATCCCACCATACTAATGCATTACGCTTTATCTTGGTGCATTTAAATAACACTATGCTAAGAAATTTAATGGAAATATGCTTAAAAAACTTCTCAAGCTTCATAATTTACTTGACTAAATTTTCTAGAAAAAAAAACAAGAAAATTGGAAATATCCATGTGTGGTTTTTCCTATCTTGAAGATAAATCTAAATGATTTGTCTTTTACTAGAAATTTCTATATCATTCATGCACACTCAAGGTACCTTTTCATCACTTAAATATACATCCAAATCCTTTTGTTAAGAAATATCCATAGCTTCACATCTCACCTAGATGCTCCTGATCATGTTTTCTAGCTTTGCAAACCTTTACTATGTTTTTCCATTTCATTTCATTTAATAACCCTCTACATGAGGAACACACATTATACCTTCCACCAAACAACCTCTACATTGGAGAAATTTGTACTACCTTGTATACATGTCTCCTAATGTGAAAGACATGGCCCACTCAGAAGTGAAAAACTCTTCCCGAATTCTAGATGATCTCTCTAATAGTTCACCTACCCATAAGGACAACAATATTACTCTAGTACACCATAATGATATATAACTATGTTTCATTAAGTAAAATCCTTACACCACACAACCCATAGAGTTACATAGCGGGATACAAACACATAAAGATGAAACATCACAAAACCAATAAATATTATTATAATATTAATGAAAAGCTTATAAATTCTAATGGTTAGGAATATAATACCTAAAATAATGATATCGATACAATAACAAAAAATACAATGATTTTACTAGCTCATCTCATACTTTATCTCTCACACTTGTAGACTCTAGATGAATATGCCTAGTGTAGTGTCGAAAAATGTAATCCTTTAAATTTTCACACTATGTTTGGGTCCCTTTAAAAATTGGACATAATTAAGCCAGTAATTGAATAAATTATACATATATACAAGCCTTATTAATTGTAATTTACCAAAGGGGAATTATGATTAATTAATACAATTATCATTTTTAACACCCCAGAATGAATAGGTCTTGGCAATTTTGGTCAAGACCCATTCACCCTTGGGCGAATGGGTCCCCTTTAAGATCATAAATTTAAATTTTAAAGATGTTTTTGGTGGCATCTTAAGGTCCTAAGTTCAAGTTTTAAGTGTCATCTTGTAATGTTTAATTTGATGGAAATTAGAAAATTGTCTATAAAAGCAAGGTGTTTTTATCAATTCAAATCCTATATCTTGTATTCAAGCATTCAAAAGAGCTAATATCATTGTCAAAGGTTTTCAAGAGCAGATTTCTCAAGTACTTGTTGCAGCATTAAAGATATCAAGCATCATGTCAAATTTATCAATCATCATCCATGTTTTTGGAGCTAGCATTGTGATGTAGGCTTCAAGCATTCAATGAAAATTTCAAGCATCAAGATCACAACATCAATCAATCCATTTCATGCAAGATCAAGACCTTCAAGATATCTACTAAGTTTTAGTCTTTCAAGGGTTTCAAGTCAAAGGTTTGGTGGGTCGCAACATTGCTAGTGTTCATTCATCCTTCCTTTCATGTTTTACTGTTTCAATTCAAGGTTTAATTACCAAAATTTTGTTTCACCATGGAAAACCACCATTCACCAAAAATAAACATTTTTTCCCTCTTGTGTGTTTTGCAGATCTTCTAGGTTGAAGAAGAATTGAATATCTTTCAAAAGTTGTCAAAGTTGTCATCAAGCCACGAAAACTCACTTTTAGAGTTTATATGTAACATTAATTTAATGGTTGAAATTATATATTTTTAAGGGGAATATTTTAGTTTTTCTTTTAGTTTTACTTGTTTTACCAAGTAAAGCCCACCTTTTCCTCCTTAAAATTTTCCCCAAGTAAGCATGCACATGGGAGGTAGGTGTGGTTTTTTATTTTTTCTTTTTCCTTGTTTTAAGGCTTAGGATTAGGTGCATTTTTTTTTACATTGTTATTATTATTATTATTATTATTCATCTAGATTTTTCCACATGTCATCATATGATTGTCTGATGATGATAACTGGATATTGATCATACCATGTTGATGTCAGCAAAGTCAACCCAACTTTTATTACTCATATCTCATGTAAACAAACTCTGATTCGCATGAAACAAACGTCACCAAAAATGTTGTGATGAGCTCTTTGCATTGACACAAGTCTTGACTACTTTTAGCAACATCAATTTTTGACCCTTTTTTCTCTAACCTGGGTTTTGGGTTGACCAAGGTTTGACCAAGCATATCTTGGACTTTGTAGCTCCGTTTGACTCTGTTCGAGTTGCGTTTGAGTAAGAATTTCACCCTCTTTTTTATGATGCCAATTTTGAAGATAAAAGAGAAACTTCAATTTTTGGTGAAGATTCTCTGGGTCAGTTAATAAGCCCTTTAGTTCAATTTCCAAGCCTATTTAATTACATTTTCGAAAGGGGAAACCCAACAAAAATAAAATTCCTAAACATAACACTTTACCTTGAGAAATGTGTGTACTAGGTTTAGGGACCTAGGACCCATTCACCCTATAAGATTTGATGAAAAACAAATCTATTAAGCCCAAGAAACCTTCATGCAAAAACCTGTCACCAGGAAGAAATCTGTAGGAAACAAAACAACGGTTTTGCTCTGACAATATGAAGAGTTTATTATCGGACTAAAAAAGAACATCAAGAAGTGAATACAATACAAGAGATCAATCCTTATAAAAGGAGATCAAAATGGAAAGGAAAACCTAACCCTAAGGTGAGTGCATTTAATAATTAATATTAATTATTAAATGACTAATATGTGTGCATAAAGTGAAATCTTAAGAGGATAGTAAAGTTAATTAATTACTTTACTCTAACACCCCCCCTTAAGATGAGCTACAATGCAGCTACAAACAATGCAGAAGAAAGCAAAGGAACTACAATGCAATAGAGGGTCTTGGCAACATGGCCTGATCAGGTTCCCAAATACAACAAAATCTCTATAAAGCATAGTAAAGAAGAAAACCCAGTGGGAAAAAACTCCTCTCCAAAAAGAGATAAAGAAACATGCTGAAAATAAAACATGAAGGAAGGAATGCCTCATTAAGACCCCCCAAGGACAACTTCCTTCACCCCAAGCATGGAGTACAACTGAAGATAGCGAGGAGATACCAAAGGTTTAGTGAAGATGTCTGCAACCTGCTCCTCTGTAGGAATGTACTCCAAGATGAGAGAACCATCCTGAATCAACTGCCTGATGAAGTGCATGTGGATTTCAATGTGCTTTGTCTGCTGATGCTCCACTAGGTTGCGAGAAATGTGAATGGCACTCTGATTGTCACACCAAAGAATAGTGGGACTATTTGGAGGAAACCCAAACTCTATCGTCAACTGCCGAAGCCATAAAACCTCTTGATTGGCTAACACTGTTGCATGGTACTCAGCCCTTGTAGATGATAATGCAATAGTAGACTGCTTCTTGCAAGACCATGTGATAGGACCAAAACCAAGGCAAAAAAAAAAAGCCAGAAGTAGACTTCCGATCGTTGACATCACCAGCCCAATTGGAGTCAGTGAAGCCAATGATGTGAGGGGATCCTGAAGTGTAGTGAATGCCATAATGAGTGGTGCCTCGAATGTACCTCAAAATACATTTGGTTGCTTGCCAATGGCTCTCATGAGGATCATGGGAAAACTGAGAGACAAGACCAACCACAAAGGAAAGATTAGGATGAGAATGTGTCAGGTACAACAAATTACCAACCAACTGCCTGTATAAAGTGGGATCTACTGAAGGAGTTGAGCAAGTGGAAGACAAAACAACACCTGACTGAAATGGAGTGGGGGCAGACTTGTAATCAAGCATGCCAAATCGCTGAAGCATATCAAGAGAATACTTCTCCTAGAATATGGAAATCCCATCCGAAGACTGAATAACCTAAAGACCTAGAAAGAAGTGTAAGAGACCAAGATTTGTCATCTCAAAATGCTCCATCAAAGCTCTCTGAACACTCTGAATCATGGAGGATGAGCTACCTGTAAGGATGAGATCATCTACATATAGCACAAGAATCAAAAGATCACCCTCATGGCGCTGAATATACACTATGTGATCGAAATGACAGCGTGTGAAGTGAGAGGAAAGCAAGAAAGATTCCATCTTCTCATACCAAGCCCAAGGGGCTTGTTTCAGACCATACAATGAACGCCAAAGTCTACAAACAAAAGAAGTGTCCTGCACAAATCCATGAGGCTGCTCCATATAGATCTCCTCATGTAGGTCTCCATGCAAGAAAGCACTCTTCACATCCATCTGAAACACTGTCCATCCCTATGAAGCTGCAAGTGAAAGTACAAGGCGTATAGAGTTCATCTTGGTGACAGGAGCAAAGGTCTCAGAGTAGTCAATACCCTCTACCTGAGAAAACACCTTCGCAACAAGACGTACCTTATACTTATCAATAGAACCATCTATAGCATACTTGGTACGGTACACCCACTTGCACTGAACCAAATTTCTTCCCTTAGGAAGAGGACAAAGATCCCAAGTATGATTCTTCATCAAAGAAGAATACTCCTCATCCATGGCCCTATCCCACTCAAGGTGACTTGTCGCCTCTGAAAACATTTGAGGATCATCCAAAATGGAATGACTCAAAAGACTAGAACCAGATGTCTGAGCACGAGTACGAAGAGTATCTGAAGGATCACCTGCCAAAGAACCAGCTACATCAACAGTGACACGGGCCCACCTAGGCAAAGATAGATCAATTGGTGGTGGTGGAGATGGTGGATCATCATCTACATCATCCTCAAGAGATAAGTAATCCTCAAGAGATGAAGAGGGAGGAGTAGGCAATGAGGGAGAAGCTGGTGATGAAGAATCCATTTGAGGATAGCGCTCATCAAACTGGACATCCTGCCGAAACAAGACCTCTCTAGAATCAGGATCAAACAACCTATACACCTTAACATCCTCATAGTAGCCAACAAATATGAGTGGTCGACTCTTCCTCTTCATGGATTTCCACTGAGCATCAGGAATAAATGCCCAAGCCTCACTACCAAAAACTCAAAATGTAGAAACATCAGGCTTGACATGGGTCCAAGCCTCCTTAGGAGTCATATGTCGCAATGCCTTATGAGGCATCCGATTCTGAATATAATTGGCATAATTGACTGCCTTAGCCCAAAATGAAGAACTCATAGCTCGAGACTATATCATACAATTTTCCATCTCCCGTAAGGCTCTGTTCTTTCTCTCAGCAACACCATTCTGCTAAGGGGTGTAAGGGACTGTAAACTGATGCTGTAAACCATGCTCAGTACAAAAATCTATAAAATCATGATTAACATATTCCCCCCCATTATCTGTGCGTATCCTCCTGATAGAAAGTCCAGATTGCTTCTCCACAAATGTCTTAAAAGTCCTGAATGAGTCAAAGACATCAGACTTGTACTTAAGAAAGTACACCCATGTACGTCTGGAGAAGTCATCAATAAAAGTGAGCACATAGCAGGCCCCTGAAAAGGAAGGAGTCAGAAAGGACATAAGATCATTGTGTACCAACTCTAGGGCTGCCCTAGCACGAGTGGCTCGACCCTTAGGAAAAGGATCGCGATGATGTTTGCCAAGGACACATCCACGACATACACCATCAGTTCAAGAAATCTGTGGAAGCCCAATCACAAGTTCCTAAGTACTCATCTGTTGTAGATATATGTAATTGACATGGCCAAAACGCTCATGCCAAAGCCTGCTCATTGAATCTGTATGTGCTATAAGAGAGGAACCAATAGTGTCTGAACTTTCAAAGCCATCAAATTTGTATAAGGAAGATCCAGAATCCACACTCCCAGTAGCCACAACCAAGTCAGGATCATGAAGGTCTCAAATAACCACATCATGTGGTGAGAACTGAACTATCTTACCAGAGCCAGAGTGGCAAATCTGATAAACGGATAGAAGGTTTGTCAAAATGTCAGGAACCAAAAGCACATCCTGTAGACAACCACCATCCAATGAAATAGTACCTGAACCCTAAACTGAAAGTTGTGCTGAGTCACCAACTGCAATATGTCTAGTGCCTATAGGGGCAAGAGCAGTGACCAAATCCTCTGTGTGTGTCATATGGTGAGAGGCACCAGAATATAGAATCCAAGTGGATTCTGAGGACAATGCTCGTGCAGAAAGAGCATGACCTTTCCCTATGGGCTATGAAGGAGGCTGAGGTGCACTGATATTATGCTATTGCATGGCTTCCTCCAAAGCCTCTAAACGTTTCCAACACCTAGAAACTGGATGTCCTTCCTTGCCACAAAAACTACAAGGATCACCAGATTTCTTCTTAGTCTTGGAGGAAGACTCACTAGACTTCGAAGATTTTCCCTGTTTAGAATTGGACTGTGTTTTTGAATTAGACTTAGGTGGTGGCTTGGAGGAATTCTCACTTGCCCCTGAATCTTTCTTAGGCTTCGGTTTCTACTTCTGTTTTTCTTTGGAGGACTGGGCTACCAATGCTTGGTTTTGTAAACCTGAAAGTGAATCCAACTGCTTGAGCTTAGCTTGCTCACAAGTTAGATGATCACAAAAGGCCTCAAAAGAAGGCATGACATGTCAAGCACCCAAGGCATCCATGGTGGAATAAAAGGTCGAAGAGAATATCTGAAATGGACCTCCAAGCTTGGAGAGAATTAGGAAGATGCACTCTGTATCAGTCTTAACTTTTCCACAACCCTGCAAGATAGATCTTTGCTGTTTGAACTTCATCAGAAAGTCCTCAATGGAGGGAAACGAATCAGGTACCAAAGAAGTTAACTTGGCCTCAAGCTGCAAAGCTCTAAATTGATTGACAATACCAAAAATTCCATCAAACTTGGTCCAAATGGCTCAAGGAGTGAGAAAACCCTCAAGATGAAACAAGAGACTGTCGAAAATGTGTAAAGCCATCAATCCCATAGCCTGATCCATATTGTTCCTGTGCTACATAACCTCAAAGGCGTGAGTCAACTGAGGCTGAACCTCATCCAAACAATACCATAACCCTCGAGACTGGAGTAGAGTCAACATGCGACCCTTCCAAGTGTGATAATTATGCGGTGTGAGAGGTTCAATAGATCTGTCGGCCATCCTATGAATTGTGCCTCAATTGCTCTGAATTTTTTTATTATTATTTAGTGGTCTTTTAGAACTAGACAAAAGATGCAGAAGGGGTTTGTTTGTTTTGTTTTGGTGTTTGTAGATTCTATTTTTCTGATGTAGATGACAGAAAGAAAGAAAAAACATCCCCCCCCACAATGCAAAAATCCAATCCCCAGTACAAACTGAAAGCCAAAAAATAATAGAAAGCAGTAGATGATTGAGACAAATCTCTGTGTACCTGAAGAATTTACTGATGAAATAGACTATAGATCTGGATAGCAATTGTAGGTAAAAAACTTTCAAGTCAAAGTACGGTGTCCGTGGGGGTTTGAAGTTCTACCTTTTCAGATCTGCCAATGCAGACATCGGCTCATGCACGACATTCAGAGGAATAAGGTGCAATACTGGTAAATGATACCAGGAAGGACACCACTATGAACAACATAGAGGACACCCAAAAAAAAATGCCAGATCTAATGCATGCGCTTGTAAAAGACGCTAAAATAGAGAAGGACACCCAAGAAAATGCCAGATCTGATGCATGCGCTTGTAAAAAACGCTAAAAAAATTTCAATTTGTTTTTTGACAAAAAGTAAACAAAAAATATCGTTGGGAAAGGAATACCAGATCTGAAAACTACACCTAGAACCTTTCAAATTAGCTGAAGAATCCCAAATTTCTTCTGTCAAACCCTTGCTCCCTTTTTTCTTCAAACATGAACAAGCTATAGCAGATCCAACTCTAATACAATGTAAGATTTGATGAAAAATAAATCTATTAAGCCCAAGAAACCTGCATGCAAAAACCTGTCACAAGGAAGAAATCTATAGGAAACAAAACAAGGGTTTTGCTCTGACAATATGAAGAGTTTATTATCAGACTGAAAAAAGAACATCAAGAAGTGAATACAATACAAGAGATCAATCCTTATAAAAGGAGATCAAAATGGAAAGGAAAACCTAACCCTAAGGTGAGTGCATTTAATAATTAATATTAATTATTAAATGACTAATATGTGTGCATAAAGTGAAATCTTAAGAGGAGAGTAAAGTTAATTAATTACTTTACTCTAACACTCCCTAAGACCTAAGTTTGAATTATGTTGTTGGTGGTATTTTATTTTTTTCAAATCTATATTTTAATGTTGGCTTGTGAAATTTCAATTTTGAGAAATTAAGGACACGTGTCTATAAATATAATGTTATTTCATAAAGTTTCATCTAAGCACCTAACAATCTTTCATGAGAACTTAGAGTTTTCAAGAGATAACCGAGAGAAATTAAACAACATCCAAAGGAATATTTATCAAAGTTTTATTGTAGCAATCAAGATCTAATTGTCATGTCAAAGTCTTCTTGCATCATGCATGTTTTTGAAGCTAATATGGTGATGTAGGTTTCATGATCTAATCAAGTATTCAAAGCATCATTTCAAGTCAAGATCCACATCAACTGAAGCCATTTCATTTAAGTTGCAGACCTTCATTCAAGATCTTATCTAATGATTTTTGAGTGGTAACATATCTTTTTTCATCTTCATTCCCTCTTTCATATTTTTATTCATTTCAACCTTTGATTACCAAAATAAGGTTTGACCAAGGAAAACCCCCATTCACCAAAAATAAAAATAAAAATTCGCTTGATTCATGATTGTAGATTTAGGTGTAAGAAACCTTGAAGAACTTTTGAAGATCAAATTTGGAGAACCTTGCATAGTTGCATAAGTTGTCAAAAAAGTTGTCATCTCATGGAAACTCACTTATAGAATTTATTTCTTTCTTTTTGAACCTAAAACTTGGGAAAATTGAAAGACTCGGATTTGTAGAAGAGGTTCCCAAGAGTTGTAGAAGAACCTTAGCTCATGACAAATTCACCCTAGGGAAAATGAGTCCTAGATTAGCTTCCAAAACTAACTTTTGGTGACTACTAAGCATCATTCTCCCCTTCTTTGATCTGTATTTTATTTTTTTGTTATGTTAGTTTTATACTTAATCTTTCTATTCCAAGTTTTAGATGGCAATTTGGTGTTGATTTACTATTTTTAGATTTTCTCCCAAAAGCATTCTTTGACTAGGACCCTCGCTCTGACACAAAAAAGGAAATCTAAAGATTCCACCATTGACTTGACTCACCTAAGGGTTGTAAGTCAATTCATTCGAGGGATCTCATTTCCTAAATAAAATAAGGAAGATAGGTCCATCATAACCCTATTTTCCTTTGTTCCTATTTGGTGAACCTAATTTTCTTTGTTTCAAGTCTCAATTTCTTTAGAGTATTCACCAAGCACATAACTTGAAACATCTACCAAATATCTTAAGGTTTTCCATATATTACTCATACAAATGTCCATGATGAGTTTTCATGCAAATTTTTAGATCTGATATATGAAGATTTTGTTATTTTTTAATGCAAGATATTGAAAATTATATATTTTTAATTCCAATTTTGATTTTCAAACAATGCACTCAATTTGACCATTTGAACCTTTAACATAAACAATGTCAACTTCTTTTGGTTTCTGAAACTAAAACCTAGATTTAGCAATAGATCATAATGAAGAAAGAAAAGACAAATCACTGCCAAAAAGTTTAAAATAACACATATACAAAGAAAGATTCACCCTAGTTTGAATGGACTTTAGCATAGGGCTTATAAAAAATTAAATTTAAGTTTAAAGCTTGGAGCTAAGGTTTCCTATTTCAGACTATAAACTGCACTTTCAATGATTGATCTTTTCACATTTTGATGTCTAAATGGACAAATGTTTTGAATGAAAAATGATGAATAATATATGCCACTTTTTGAAATTAAATTTTGAGTCAATATGTGAATATGAATGATTGAACATGCACTACTATGTAAAATCAATGTAATATGCATGCAGATGTTTGAATTTTTTAGATTTTTAAGGATGAATAATGTAAACCTAGAGTCTTAAATGAGATTCAAACTAATGCAATGTTAATAAACCTAAATTAGATACAAAGTAAATTCAATATAATGCAAAATAATGCAAATCCTAGATCTAGGATTTGAATGGAATCCATATTTAGATTTTTTGATGTACAATGTTGAGTTCACTAAAATGAAACATCAAAAAATTAGGTGCAAATCAATAATGATGAAAAAAGGGGGATTATGATGCACCTATATTCCTTAGTTCATTAGGAAAAAGAGATCTATTGGGTCAAGATTGACTTTCAGCCCTTAGGTTAGTCAACCTTGGTGGATATCCTATTGTTTTCCTCATGACCTAGGATGGGGTAAATTAGTTTAGGCAACATTTCTAGGAGAAAGAATAAAAATAGTAAATAAATTGAAATATGCAAAGTAACACTTGAAATCACTAGAATAAACCTTAATCTGATAGAATCCAAAAAGAAATTATAGATTTGAGAAGATTAAGTATTTTTGCACCTGTCACTAAAATGTTGTTGTTGAGTGTCTTTTGAGATTCATTCACCCAAGGGTGAATAGGTCAAGTTACAGGCATTGAAAATATTTTTTCACATTCCTCTAGTCCTATGTTTGCACTCTTGATTCCTCTAGGCTTCATAGTTATAAATTCATATTTTCCTTGCATAACCACCCCATTTTATTCTCGAACAAAATGCCCCCCCCTTTTTTTGGGGGGTTTCTTTGCCTCTATTATTGGCTTTGACCTTTGGGATCCTTTTTTTTTCCTCCTAACTTTGTCTTTTGTTCTATCTGATTTGATTTTGGTTCTGTCTCAACTTGAATTGGTTTTCTTCTTACTAGAAATTGAATGAAATAATCATAAGCAATAGTGTATTTTATTGTGATATATTTTATATGCTTCGGAGTACTAATGGAGACCTTGTTTCATAGGATTAGATCATGCACATGATGATATTTCTCAAGCAGCTCAGTTGGGAAGCATTCTTCAATCCAGTTGGTCATAAATTTCCTCTGAGAAGAAAGTTGGCAAGACTCTACAGATGTCTTGCTGACTAGCAGTGCATTCTAATCAAAAGAGACTCATCGGCCATCCAAACATCCCTATCACCATGAGTCTTTATGTGTCTCACCGACTAGAGGATCCCTCGCCAAAAGATTCTAATATCAACATAAGGTCCCACTGAACAGATAAGGTCTCACTGAAAGTCTTGAAGCTCTCCAAAAGGAGGTTTGCATCACTGAGAAGTCTTCCCGACAAGTGATGTCTCAGCGAAAAAGGTGGGGGTGGTGTTGACAGGAAGTCTCGCTAATCAAACAAGCTCTCTCTGAAGTAAAATGAACTCTCAGCGAAGCAGGGAGACTTCGGTATAAGGTCTCAGCGAAGGAGTAAGGTCTCGGTGACACAAGATAGTATTAGCATAAGCTCTTGCCGATCCATCGGAGTCTCATCGAACTTGTTCCAGCTCGCACAAGGGTCTTTCCTTTGGTGTGAAGTCTCACCAAGGAGGAGAGGTCTTAGCGACAGCAAGGTAGATTTGAAAAAATGTATCACGAATCTGGTGGACTCTTGCCAAAGTGGGGCAGCCTTGAGTTCGGGGAGAAGGGTTTACTCTCGACATAAGGTCTCCCCGACCACGGAGGATCTTGCCGATAATAGAATGAGCTTAGCAAATGATCTTTGCATTTGACATGAGGTCTGGCTAATATGGCATGATATTAGTGTGATGTCTCACTGACCAGTGGGACTCTCACCGACATAAAATGAAGGTTTCAGTAGGAGGAATTTGCATCAGGGTAAGGTCACAGCGAAGGGAGATTGTCTCCCCGAAATGAAATAGGATTGCCAAAAGATAATCCCCTCATCGAAAGGTCTCCCCAACATGAAGGATTCTCCCTGACCTAGGTGTGCTCACCAAAGAAAGAAAGGCTCGCTGAGAGGTCTTGCCGAGGGAGTGTAGTCTTACTGATAGCGATGGATTTGCAAATGGGAAAATGATATCAATGTAACCAATGGAGCTCACCATGACTTCTGGCTGATAACGACTGTCTTGCTGATAGTTTTAGTGGTATTGACATGACTTCTACAGCTCACTAAAAGGTCTTGTTGACTATCATATACTACATCAATGGCTGCTATAAGGTATAATCACATCGGGGAGACACGATTAATGTCTCATCGATATGAAATTCCATCCAAACCACTTTTGACTACCTAAGAGTCTTACGTGGCCTCTGTTTCACCAATCAGAAGAAGCTGAAGGAGTGGCCCATTGGTCGTTTGACTGATTGACTACTCCTATGAAGGAAATCTATAGAATGCAAATGACATGGACTCATTCTAAGGTCATGAGCTAATGAACCAACTCAAGAACAATGGTGTTCATATCCAAATGGAAGCTCGATGCTCTACTTCTAGAGGTGGTCAACGTGCAAAGAGATCTAGAGCAGAAAGAAGGTTGAGAGAAAGAAAGAACCATGAGTCTTAGGGATAGCTGTGTGGTCTACTGGCGAGAAGGTGGATTGGTATTAATGGTGATCTTTTTGAGCATTCAAGGTGACCTTGATGGAGTTCAAAGGTGCACACATAGGCCTGGAGTAAATGTTGCAGCTGCAAAAGATCTAAGATCATCCCCAGAAAAATCTTTCAGCAACATGGACAGCAAGGATTCACATTGAATGCCACATCAACTATATTCATAAAGATCTGAGGGCTGACCCTCCTAAAAGTAGATATTTTTTTTGTAAACCCTAAGGCAGGGGACAACGCATTCCTTTTGGTACACTTTGTATATATGGCATTCTTGCCTCTTTGTAAAGGGTTAGAAAAGTTAGAAGTTAAGAAGTCAGAAATTAGAAGAAATAGAGACAGTTAGAAAGACAATAGAGTAGTTAGTTCCAAGTAGATTATCAAGAGTAGGAATTTTTTGAAGGATAGAGGAGACAGAGCTACATCCTAATACTTTGTGATGGGAGTTTCTTTTGTCTTCTTGGTTAGGAGTTAGATTTAGCATAGACTGTAAGGTATTTCTTAAGTTCTCTTAGTATAGATGGAAACAATCTGAAGACCTAGATTTTCTATACACTAGTGATTGTGCCAGCTTTGTAAATGTTGCTTATCTGTTTCACTAATAGTAGAAGCAACTAGATCAAAATTTACTTCAGGTTGTGTTCCAGAATTGTGTTTATCTTGACTTAATCATTTGATTTGAGAAGTTTTCAAGGAATGAGATCTTATTTTGTGGTTTGTTTAAATAGTAACTTGCAATTTACTGAAATCAACACTGCTAATGAATGAAACTGTGTGTCAATCACAAGTAATTTTTTTCTATAGTTTTAGTTAACAAATTCCTTGAAAGTTAACAAGTCTGGTTAAGTTAGATGAATTATCATTCTTTTCGGTTCCAAACTTTGATCCATCTTTTGTTGTTTCTTTTGAAACCTTGGTTAAAGTAGGTTTAAGTTTATGATTTATCTCAAAACAATCCAGAAGCTCAACACCAACAGGCCCCTTGAATATTACCGTTGCATTGACCATTGAGCAACATCAACACAGTTGAGAACCAACTACAAAGACCTTGGGAGCTAATATATCCATGTGGTTTCTTTCTCTTTCAAGAGAAACAAAATAGAAATATTCTATTTAACTCTTGTTGTGCCACTTGGAGCATCAACAAAGAATTGGTGCTAGAAGGAGGGCTTAGGAGAGCAAGTTGGATAAAGCTGGGTCAGCCTCCTTAGAAAGGCCCCATAGAGTTCTTCGATCAACCAAAAACCCACCACCCTTGATAGAACTCAAGTCCCCAATAAGGAATAAGAGTCACAAGACTAGGGCAACCATCACACCACCCTTGTCAGCTCAGCTCACCCCACCAGGTTTTTCACCAGTACCCCAGTGGGTTCCCATCAACCCAACACCGAATCCATCCCAATTGTCTCTACAGCTAGTTCTATCCATACAATAGCTTGCTCAACCACCACCACTGCTACCAATGGTGTTCTTTCAGAATAATCCCTCTCCATTAGGGACTATTCCTAGAGGTTTTCATGATATGCCTAAGAATCCTGAGAAATTTTGTCCCAAGTACATTCATGGTGAATCAAGGAGTATTGAAGAGCACATACAAGCTTTTAATGATGCTTGTACCAGAGCTTAGATAGCTCACCATGATGTAGTTTGTAGGTTGTTTCCTTATTCCTTAGGAGATATTGCGTACAACTGGTACCTAAATCTTCCTCAATGTTCTATTCTAAGTTGGACAAACTTGGAGAATGTTTTCATCAATTAGTTTAGAATTTACGTGGATCCTACCATTTTGTTCCACCAGTTTGCTACTATTAGGAAGGATACAGGTGAACCTTTTCCCTTGTTTAATACCAAGTTCCAACGAATGTATATGAGATTGCAAGACCTCTATCTAGTCACTGAGAATAGTTCCATTCAAGCTTATTTCAGAGTTATAGACCCCTTGCTTGGCTTGTTCCTGCAAAGAACTTATCAACCAGTTGATATTGATTCTTTATCTAAAGTTTATCATTTGGCTATCAAGCTACAACAATAAATTAGTTCTCAATAAGGAAGTTTGGGAGGGGGTTTTCCTTCAATAGGATATCAGATGTATATCCCAACCCCTTTATTCAATATTGTCCTAGGAATGTCTCCTTCCCATTATGGACCTCTATCTGAAATGAAAAATCAACCTTCTGTTCCACTCTCTGGGAATGGAACTCCTCACTTCTTTCAGCAATCACGCAGGTTCCTCAAAGTACCCATAGTCATCATAACCAAATCGGAACACCAAATCATGGTGGTCAGCCACCTGTTACTAGAGTTATTGAAAGTGAAAAGATAGTTCAACTCAAAAACAAGGTAGAGACCTTAAAGAAAACATTGTCTCAAGTCACAAATGACATGGATCAACTTAGATTGAATCCCTCTCAAAATCAAGGTAATTATCCCAATCAGAGCAATAACAACCAGGGTAATTACAAGAATCATAACAACTATAACCAAAGGGGTTACTAAGGCCAAAATTCCTCCAACTAAAGCTATCAAAATCAAAATAGAGGATACAAACAGAGGCCAAATAACAATAGACAATGGAATATAGGACCAAATAATGGTGGAGTTTCCCATGATTATCAAGCTAATGAAGATAGGTCACACACTACAAATGTGGTTGACCTTAATTTTATGTCTAACTGGTGCAAGTTGCATGATACTGCAACTCATTCCGAGGTAAACTACCCTAAAATGGAGAAAGTTGTCAGGATGGCATAGGCAGATGCCCACACGTTTCAAGGGAATTTGAATAGACAAGGTGACTCAGTGGATACAACCATGACATATGACCTCTTTGAAGAGCAACCTTCATTCCCAATGCAGAGTGAAAATGAACTAGAGGAAGATATGTATGATGCCCAAGCTTTTTAGAGAAAGGGAGGACACTTCCTAAGAAATCAAAACAAGGGTCCATTCACCACATTAGCACCACCTAATCATATGGTGCGTCTGAATCAAAGTACTGAGAATAACCCTCCTCCACCAAAGGGTCCGCCTGACTCCCATAACAAAGGTAATTCATCTGGTGTTTTCAAAAGCAATACAAGCTATAACATAGAATTTGATATGGTTTCTGAGATGCAGAAATAGAAAACCTCTTTGTCATACTTTGACATCCTAAAGTGGTGCCCTTCCCAATGAGAGATAGTTTTGAAATCTTTAGAACAAGCTGATAAATCAAAAGGGCAAAACAAGGTGGCACCTACTATAGACATGAACATAGCCTTGTACAGAAACAAGGTAGGTACTCCACCATTTCTCTTAAGTTTAAGAATTTGTGGGAAGAATCTATATAATTGTTTATTAGATTCAGGGGCTTCAGGCAATGTTATGCCATTTTCTATATGCAAGAAATTGGGATTTAACCCTCTCCAAACAAACAAGAAGGTAATCCAACTTGACAAAACAGAGGTTAATATAGTGGGAGAATTGAGAAACATACATGTACAAGTAGGATCAGACACTAGGATTCAAACCAATATATATGTTCAAGTGGTAGACATCCTCGAGACTTATGGTATGCTATTGAGCAAAGATTTGATGAAAGGTATAGGGGGGTATCTCTCCCTTGAATTTTCACATATGTGGCTACCATGGAGAGGAATTCCTACATAGATTAGGATTGAAAGTGAGCCTCGCTTCAAGCATGTCATCACTGAATATGATTGCCCCAATGAGGTAGCTTATTTTGAAACCAAGATAGGGGTTTATAAAAGAGAGAAAATTCTAACCCTTTCAATTCTTGATTCTAAAGACATGTCAATACAAAAGTTCCCTAATCACAGGATTAATGAAATCAGCAGGCATTAATCATGAAGCTGCAACAAGATCAGTTGGTCTTAGGGGAAGATGTAGATCTACAAATCCTTCTACTCCCTAATTGGTGTAGGGTGCATTACCAAAATCATTCTGAATGGACTTTCCAACCCTACATCAACATTTTGAATCATGTTTCCCAAGCTGAGGAAGCTAGCTTAAGTCACCCCGAGACCGTTGCAAATCACTTATCATTTGAAGCCAAGGAAGTAATAATGTTAATCAGGGATAGGATACCTTCAAAGGAAGTTATTTCTCAAATTGAACCTACCCCAGACACATTTCTGAATCAACATATTGATGAAGAGCAACCCCAAGGTTTGTTTGACACCCTTGCACTCGTAAATGTACCAAAGCCCAATGGGTTAACCAAAGGCACAAGTGACTGTCATCTAAGGATAGCCATAGATTATATGATATGTTTAAGAAAGAATTGGAAATTACACCCAAAGAACCCATTGAACACCTTTTACTAACATTTGATGCAAAACATCAAGTAGCCCCACCTATGGCTCATCTAATCCAAGCACCCACAACCACTTCAAAAGGATCAACCCCAACTCATGACCAGCTTTGGACCCTCATGTTTGATGGATCCAAGTCCAAAACAGGTTGTGGGGTTAGGATTGAACTAACCAGCCCCAAAGGCAAAACATTCTTTACTTCTTATAGGTTGTAGTTTGGGTGCACTAACAATGTAGCAGAATATGAGGCATTAGCTCAGGGGCTGATGTTCACACAAAAAGGTCACTGCCTTGGTGGTCAAAGGAGATTCAAAAATTGTTATCAAGAAAGTGTGTAGCCAATACACATGTCATAATAGAAGGCTAGCAGCTTATAGAAATTGGGTATGGAACCTAATTGAAGACTTTGATGCTTTTGGGATTAGCTTAATCCCTAGAGAAGAAAATCAAATAGCTGATTCGTCAGTTGTTGCAGCAAGTAGCATGGGACCCATGCAAGACTCTAAGCTTAGAAGATTCTTAGTAGAATTGATTGCTACCCTAGCTATTCCTGAAAATGTCAAAAAATTTCAAGTCTTTGATGATGACCGACATATTCTTTCTTTCCTAGCAAGCTCAGATGTTTTCAAAAGATAGATCATTGATGAGTCCAACAGGGACCAAGGAGATTGGAACCCTAAAGATTTTGATATATAAGGGCTCCTCAATTTAAAAGGAAATAGCATTCCCAAGGGAATGGTGGCCTTGGAAAGAATTTTTGATTCAGACCCTAGGGCTCAAGAAAAGATATTAGCTGAAGATAAAGGGGGTGAATATGAAATTGTCAACCAGGCTGATTCTGGCCCTGAAAGAAATGTCTACATAGGAAAAGCTTTCCCTGAAGCAATCAAAAAAGACATGCTGAGGGCACTAAAGAAGGATATTGCTCCAATAGACTAGGGATATGAAGACCTAAAGGCATTTGATGCTTCTGTAATGACTCATACTATTCCTTTGAAGCCTGAAGTTAAACCATTTCAATAGAAGCAACATCCTGTCAATGCCTTGATTGAACCATTGATCTTTAAAGAAGTCCAGAAATCACTTTCTGCAAGGATAATATTCCCTGTACGCCATTCGACATGGGTGGATAACTTAGTTCTAGTCCATAAGAAAAATGGAGAGATTAGACTATGTGTCGACTTCAAAAATCTGAATAGAGCTTCAGAAAAGGATAACTACCCACTTCCTTCACTGGATGAGGTCTTGCAGACTATCAACGGATCTGAAATGATATCATTCCTGGATGGTTATTCTAGATACAATTAGGTGATGGTCAATTGTGAAGACAGGATGAAGACAACCTTCACTACCAAGTGGGGAACATTTGCTTACAAGAGGATGCCATTTGGTCTAATAAACGCTAGAGAAACTTTTTGGCATGCCATAGACATAGCATTCAAGGATCTGATTGGTAAATGCATCATTGTTTACATGGATGACCGGACAATATTCTCCAAAGATCGACTGAACCATGTTGCCAACTTGGCTAAAGTCCTTGAAAGATGTATCCTGTATGGCATCTCCCTGAATCCTAAAAAATGCATGTTCAAAGTTTCTGAAGGGAAGCTCTTGGGACACATAATCTCAGAAAGAGGAATATCAATCAACCCAAATCAAGTTGAGTCCATTCTAAAGATCAGTAGGCCAGAAAGCAAGAAAGAAATGAGGTCTTTCTTTGGAAAGATCAACTTTGTGAGAAAATTTATCATGGACTTTGTAGAAATCATAAAACCCCTAAATGAAATGATGAAGAAAGATGCCAAGATAGAATGGAGTGATGAGGCAAAGGTTGCATTTACATAGGTTAAGTGATCCATTTCAAAAGCGCCAATCCTCACCAGCCCTGACTATGTAAAACCGTTCTATATTTACTCTTTTGCCTCTGAGCATTCCTATGGAGTTGTACTAACTCAATGAAGAGAAGAGGCAAAGGAGAGACCGATTTCCTTCATGAGCTCTTTGTTTAAGAATGTTGAGATCAAATATCTACCTCTCGAGAAGCAGGCTTTTGCGCTGGTCAGAGTTTTCAAGAAGTTCAACCACTACATTCTCTGAAGTTAGATTATTGTTGTAGTCCCTGATGCAAGTGTGAAGTTCCTACTCATGCAGAGTGAGCTGGGAGAATGGAGAGGGAAATGGATGGCCATTTTGTAAGAATTCGACCTGGATATATTCCCTATGAGACTTGTCAGAGGTACAGGCTTGTCCAAGTCCATGGCGAATACTAGTGACAACATCATTTTTCAGCAATACACAACACAATCCTTCTCCAACGACCCTCGGTATGTTGATATTGTTTATTTTATGCTCAACAATCGGTACCCAGATGGAATGAATACTACTCAGAGGAGAGCACTAAGGATGAAGAGCTCACATTATATGCTCAAAGGAGGATTACTATATAGGAAGAACTTCAAGGGAGTGTACCTATGATGCCTTGATCAGCACGAGGCTAAGCATGTGATCATTGAATTCCATGGGAAACACGACATAGGCCATGGCTCTGCAAATTCATTAGCACATCAGATCCTCAGATCTGGTTATTATTGGCCATGTGTGTTCAAAGATTCCCATTAGCATGTGAGAACATGTCACATATGTCAAATTTCTACATCAAAAGAACGCCATCTAGCCATGCCATTGCAACCCATCTACGAGGTAAGGCCATTTGCCCAGTGGGCACTGGATTTTATTGGGGTAATTAACCCAAACTCTTCTACATGACATAAGTTTATTCTGACTGCCACTGATTACTGCACAAGGTGGACAGAGGCTATACCCTACAAGAACAACACAACAGAGGTAGTGATTAAGTTCCTCACCAAATGCATCACAACCAGGTTGGGGGTACCCTTCAGATTGGTATGTGACAATGGCTCTTCCTTTTCTTCTACTGAATTCATTTCATGGGCATATGATCACAAAATTGTTTTAAAATATTCCTCAAATTATTACCCGCAAGGCAATAGAGTTGCAAAATCAACCAATAAGAATCTTTTAGGGGTAATTAAGAAGTTGCTAGAGAACAACCCTAGAGATTAGCAAACCCAACTGAGATTCGCGTTATGGGAAAATAGAACTAGGATTAAGACTACTTTAAATACCTCACCATTCAAGTTAGTGTATGGCCAAGATCCTATGTTCCCTATCCATCTGCAAATACATATCCTTCAGTTCATGCAGAAATTCTACTCTAGTGACAATAGGATAGAAGTAAGATTAGCTGCCCTCTTCAAATTAGAAGAGCAAAGAGATGCCACCTTGCAACAATTCTTTAGACACCAAGTTGTTGTCAAATGATGGTTTGACAAAAGAGCCAAAATCAAGGCTTTTCGAATATCAAACCTAGTGTTGTTATGGGATAAAGCTAGTGAAAAGAATGGAAGTCACTAGAAATTTGACAAACTCTAGCTAGGTCCCTATCAAGTTGCAGAGATCCTAGGGGAAAATGCTTTCCAATTGAACAGTTTAACTGGAGAACTTGTTCCATTGCCCGTCAATGGATAGTTCCTTAAACACTATTTTGAGTCATGAGGTTGGTGTTTCTATTGAGCTATGCATTTGTGTAAATAATTTATGTGTTCTAGTTGTAAATAATCTCTGTATGTGAGTAGTTTTGTTCTCTGTATGTGAATAGTTTGCTGCTCTTTATGTAAATAATTTTCTTTTTTATTTGTAAATAGTTTTGTTGTTGTTTGTTTGATCTTTTTTTTTTCTATTCTTTCCTTCCTTTGTTGTTTGGTTTCTATCTTGCGTTGTTCTTTGGGATTTATCTGTTCTTTCCATTTTGAAGTAGTGGGTTGTTATTCAAGGCATACTTTGGTCATTAGGAGAGAAGTGGTTTAGGTATTTTCAGGCTTTCTGATTGGGTGATTTTGTCCTAAACTCTTTGTTTCATGCCCATTGTCAATAAAGGTTGTGGAAAGTCTTTAAAGCAAGGTGCAAAGTAAACAACCTTCATTAGATCCCTCTGAATCTTTCACAAATCATTAAGATCATCTCCTTTGTACTGGTATATTTGTCCTAGGGTGATAGTGCTACAAGGTTTGAGTGAAAATTCGATCTCCCAAGTGTTGTTATGAGGTCCATGGTAGTTTTCAACCCAGAATAGATGTTAAGCATCTAACATATTAAAAAAAAAGAGTCTCTGAAATATCTAAAACCCCCAAAAAAAGAGAAAAGAGAGAATTATCTAAGAAGAGAATATGACTCAATATGAATGGGTGATTCCAGTATCTCTACTGAGGTGATGGACACCTGGCTAGCAGTAGAGCAATGTTGTGAGAAAACTAGAGGTATCTCCATCAGGGCTATGGATGCCTGACTGGCAACGGAGCAATGCCCAGGATGTCATTGCATGACAACTAAAGGGAATCACCTCATGTAGTTCAAATCACATTGTTGTTCAAAAGATGAGGAAAACTATATTAAAGAATGATGCACCATCAAGCACACACATAGATTCAGGGCTAGCCATTGATTGATTTATATTTTGAGATTCTAGCTCAGCCTTGGTTACTAAAACTGACCCAACTAAAGTTGTGATGTTCATAAACTAGGAGTTCTAGGTAGCTGAATCCTTCAGTTTCTTGAAATGGTTAAACCATTTCCCCAGCCGAGTTGCCATTTTTTATGCCTTGCATAACCACCCCATTTTATTCTAGAACAAAATGGGTCCGCCTTTTTTTTTTTGGGTTTCTTTGCCTATGTTATTTTCTTTGACCTTTGGGATCCTTTTGTTTTCCTCCTAACTTTGTCCTTTTTTCTATCTGATTTGATTTTGGTTTTGTTTCAACTTGAATTGGTTTTCTTCTTACTGGAAATTGAATGAAATAATCATAAGCAATAGTGTATTTTATTGTGATATATTTTATATGCTTCAGAGGACTAATGGAGACCTTGTTTCATAGGATTAGATCATGCACATGATGATATTTCTCAAGGAGATTAGTTGGGAAGCATTCCCCAATCTAGTTGGTCATAAATTTCCTCTGAGAAGAAAGTCGGCAAGACTCTGCAGTTGTCTTGCTAACTAGTAGTGTGTTCTATTCAAAAGAGACTCATCGGTCACCCAAACATCCTTGTCACTGTGAGTCTTTATGTGTCTCACCGACCAGAGGAGCCCTCGCCAAAAGATTCTAATATCGGCATAACATCCCACTGAATAGAGAAGGTTTCACCGAAAGTATTGAAGCTCGCCAAAAGGAGGTTTGCATCACTAAGAAGTCTTCCTGACAAGTGATGTATTAGCGACAAAGGTGGGGGTGGTGTCAGCAAGAAGTCTCGCTGATCAAACAAGCTCTCTCTAAAGTAAAATGAACTCTCAATGAAGTGGGGAGACTTCCGTATAAGGTCTCAGCGAAGGAGTAAGGTCTCAACAACATGAGATAGTATCAACATAAGCTCTTTTCGATCCGTCAGAGTCTCACCGAAGTGGTTCTAGCTCGCCCAAGGGTCTTTCCTTCAGTGTGAATTTTCGCCGAGGAGGCGAGGTCTCAGCGATAGAGAGGTAGATTTAGAAAAATATCTCACCAATCCGGTGGACTCTTGCCGGAGTTGGGCAACCTTGAGTTCAAGGAGAGGGGTTTACTCTTGACATAAGGTCTCCCCAACCATGAAGGGTCTTGCCAATAACAAAATGAGCTTGGTGAATGATTTTTGCATTTGACATGAGGTCTAGCTAATATGGTATGATATCGGTGTGATGTCTCAGTGACCAATGGGACTCTCGTCGACATAAAATGAAGGTTTTAGCAGGAGGGATTTGCATCGGGGTAAGCTCACAGTGAAGGAAGCTTGTCTCCCTGAATGAAACGGGATTGCCAAAAGATAATCCCCTCACTGAAAGGTCTCCCCGACATGAAGGATTCTCCCTGACCTGGGTGTGCTAACCAAAGAAAGAAAGGCTCGCTAAGAGGCCTTGCTAATAGCGATGGATTTACAAATGGGAAAAGGATATCGGTGTAACCAATGGAGCTTGCCATGACCTCTAGCCAATAATGACTATCTTGCCAATTGTCTTTTTGGTACCAACATGACTTTTGCAACTCGCTAAAAGGTCTCGCCAACTATCATATGCTATGTCAATGGCTGCTATAAGGTATAATCGCATCAGGGAGACACAATTAGTGTCTCACCGATATGTGATTCCATCCAAACCACTTTTGACTACCCGAGAGTCTTATGTGGCCTATGTTTCACCAATCAAAAGAAGCTAAAGGAGTGGGCCATTGGTCTTTTGACTGATTGACTACTCCTGTGAAGGAAATATACATAATGTGAATGAAATGGACTCATTCTAAGCTCATGAGCTGATGAACCGACTCGGGAACGATGGTGTTTAGATCCAAAGGGAAGCTCAATGCTCTGCTTCCAGAGGTGGTCACCATGTAGAGAGATCTAGAGTAGAAAGAAGGCCGAGAGAAAGAGAGAACCATGAATCTTAGGGATAGCTGTGTGGTCTACTGGTGAGAAGGCAGATTAGTATTAATTGTGATCTGTTTGAGCATTCAAGGTAGCCCCGATGGAGTTCAAAGGTGGACATGGAGGCTTGAAGTAAATGTTGTAGCTGCAAAAGATCTGAGATCATCCCCAGAACAATTTTTCAGCAACATGGACAGTAGGCATTCGCATTGAATTCTGCATCAACTATATTCATAAAGATCTAAGGGCCGACCCTCCTAAAAGAATATTTTTTTTGTAAACCGCATTCCTTTTGGTACACTCTATATATATGGCATTCTTTCCTCTTTGTAGAGGGTTAGAAAAGTTAGACATTAAGAAGTTAGAAATTAGAAGAAATAGAGATAGTTAGAAAGACAATAGAGTAGATAGTTCTAGATATAGATTTTCAAGAGTAGGAATTTTTTGAAGGATAGAGGAGACATAGCTACATCCTGATTCCTTGCGATGGGAGTTTCTTTTGTCTTCCTGGTTAGGAGTTAGATTCAGCATAAATTGTAGGGTATTTCTTAAGTTCTCTTAGTATAGATGGAAACAGTCTGAAGACATAGATTTTCTATACACTGGTGATTGTGCCAGCTTTGTAAATGTTTCTTATCTGTTTCACTAATAGTAGAAGCAATTAGATCAAAATATACTTTAGGTTGCATTCCAGAATGGTGTTTATCTTGACTTAATCATTTGATTTGAGAAGTTTTCAAGGAATGAGATCTTATTTTGTGTTTTGTTTAAATAGTAACTTTCAATTTACTTAAATCAACACTGCTAATGAATGAAACTATGTGTCAATCACATGTAAATTTTTTCTGTAGTTTTAGTTAACAAATTCCTTGAAAGGTAACAAGTCTGGTTAAGTTAGATGAATTATCATTCTTTTCAATTCCAAAATTTGATCCATCTCTTGCTGTTTCTTTTGAAACCCTAGTTAAAGTAGGTTTAAGTGTAGGATTGATCTCAGAACAATCCAGAAGCTCAACCCCATCAAGCCCCTTGAATATTACTATTACATTGACCATTGAGCAATGTCAGCATAGTTGAGAACCAACTACAAAGACCTTGGGAGCTAAGATGTCCATGTGGTGTCTTTCTCTTTTAGGAGAAACAAAATAGCAATATTTTGTTTAACTGTTGCTGTGCCACTTGGAGCATCAACAATTAATAATCCTAAATTTAAAAAAAAATCCTCTAAAAGGATGAAACAAACAACCTCCCATAAACAATATAATCCTAGATGTGACAAAATTAAGGGGCTTAGGGATTTTATATGTTTTTCTAAAATAATGTAAAATGAGATATTTGAATATTTTTGTGTAAATATAGGGGATTTTTAAGTTGTATTTGCAAAAAATGGAGATATAAGGTTGTTATGTAAAATCAATTGGTTAGTAACCATATTGATTAAATTTTAAATATAAAAAGAGGGGTTTAGAGGCTTAAGGATTCATTGATTCAGGTGTTGAATACTTACGAGAATTTTGAAGAGACAAATTGTTGATCCTGTATGTCAGGAGAATGTTGGAATTCTATCATGCTTGAAGGGAAAAGCTTGTAAATAGATGTAATGCCAATTTTTTGAAGATTTCAATTGGATCACTCTACTCTTTAGAGAGGGCCCCAAAGACCTAGTCTTTGTTACGATGAACTCTGTTATCAAGTTGTTTTCATTCTCTTTTTCTTGTCTCATACTGAATTTTGATTCTATTCATTTAAATATGTGTTGTTGATTCCATTTTAGTAATTTGGATCTTGAAACTGTAATTGATATGCGTTCTTAAAGAAATCATCTTGGATCCTAAAACATATCAAATTAGTATCAGAGTTGTGTTTTGACTAGTATTGAAGATTTGAATGCTTACACATTCAAAGCTTCAACAAGGAAAAGGAAAACTTGAAGAATACAATCCTGAGATCAGCAAACAAAGGACTTCACCATCAATGGACAAAACTGAACCTAGGAAAAGCACTAAGCAAGAGCTTGATGATAAGTCTTCCCAGGGAGTCTTCCTCAAAATGAAGGCTATGGTGGAAGAGTTGTATGTGGAAAAGATGAAGCGTGAAAAAGGAGATTCGTCAAAGCAAGCAAAGAAGGAAGATCGCAATGACAAAGGAGGAAAAGATCTAGAAGCTCCATTTCCTCCATCTTCCCCTTCTTCTCCATCTTCCCCTTCTTCTTCCTCTTCTACTACTGTTAATCCTTTAAAAAGAAAGTCTAAGCCTATTATCAAACTTGATGTAAAATTTGAATGTTCCTAAGTATTGTGGTGAGTTAAATTCCAAAAAATTAGATGATTGGATCTAGTAGATAGAAGTGTATTGTAGGATTCAAGGCCTAATAGAAGATAATTCTATGATCCAGTTAGCCATTCTCCAGTTGGGAGGTACAACTCTCACCTAGTGGGAGAGTAGAACTCGAGAGGAAATTGCTTTCCATGGTAAGGTCAATATGAGTTGGATGGAATTTATTGCTTCCCTTAAAAAATGGTTTTATCCTTTAGGTTATATGCAACAATTGACAATGAATTGGAAATCCTTTAGGTAGGGTAAGGGTCATTTTGTCCAAGATTACACTCATGAGTTTAGAAAATGGGCTATTGCTTTAAATGTTCCATTCTATACTCAAGATACATTACTCAGGTACATAGGTGGTTTGCATTCTTACCTAAGGCATACTATTCTAATGTTGATTCATAATAATTTGGATGAAGTGTCAGTCCAAGCTACTCATTTAGAGTCAAGGGGTAAGAACACTTTTAGTGATAATTTCTCAAAGAAACCATCTAAGTTTGGGGGGAAGTCTAAGGGTAAAGAAAAAGATAAAGATAAAGGAAAAGGGAAGAAGATAGCTATAGTTAAGAAGGACGGTGATAAGCCCACATGCTCCCATTGCAAGAAAGAGGGGCATGATGATTCGAAGTGTTGGAAGCTTTATCCTTAATTGAGGCTGAAAAGATACAAAAGTAATAAAGGAAAACAAAAGACTTTTGTAGTGATTCAACAAGATCTTGGATCCAACTCTAGAGATGAAACTCAGATTGTTGTTGTTGGGGTCCAAGGTAAAGTGAAAGTTATAATTCTCTCTTCTGATGCAAATGTTTCCAATGCAAATGCAAGTACAAGTAAATTATCTACTCCTCCTAAAGTTGATAAACAATTAAATGAATTGTTTCATATTCAAGTTGTAACTAAGCACACTAAGATTGATACATTGTTTGATGCAGGTTCTCAAGTCAGCTTAATATCTGAAGAAGTGGTAAAGAAACTAAATCTAGCTACAAGACCTCATCCAAATCCATATCTACTTGGATGGGTTTGTAATGATGCTCAACTGTAGGTAACAAAATAGTCTAAACTAAAATTTTCTATCACTGCAAACTTTGCTGATGAGGTTTAAGTAGATTTTGTTCCTTTGAATATTTATGGGCTTGTGTTAGGGAGTCCTTATTTGTATGAAAAAAATCAAACTTTTATAGGGGGAAAATAAGTATCATATCTTTAAGGATGGGATAGAATACATTTTATGTGCACACAAAGTTAAGACTAATCTTCCACTAGTTAATGTTGGTCAGATGAAAAGGTTGGTCAATTCTAGTAAGAAATTTGTGTTAATGCTTGTAAAACCCAAAGAGGATGAAAAAGATGAAGCATTTAAGGGGTGTGACCTTAAGCATAAAACTAAAATTGTCAAAATAGTTTCTACTTATGATGACTTATTTCAAGAGCCAAAGGGGTTACCACCTAAGAGAGAGATAAAACATGAAATCTAGTTGTAGCAGGATGCGCCTCTTCCAAATATTGGCATGTACCATTTATCATTTTTGTAGAATAAGGAAATAAAAAAGTAGGTCCAAGAGTACATCTCCTTGTGGTTCTCCAATTGTGTTGGTTCCAAAGAAAGATGGATCTTGGAGAATGTGCATTGACTATCAAGGCTTGAACAAGATAATGGTAAAGAATAGGTATCCTCTTCCCCGAATTGATTATTTACTTGATCAATTAAAACATGCAATTTATTTCACTAAGTTAGACTTGCGTAGCCGATATCATCAAATAAGAATTGTAGAAGATGACATTTGGAAAACTACATTTAGGACAAAACATGGACTTTATGAGTGGTTGGTCATGCCCTTCGGGCTTTGGAATGCACCAGTTACATTTATGAGAGTCATGAATGATGTCTTTCATCCTTTTATTGATGATTTTGTCATAGTCTATTTAGATGATATTCTTGTATTTAGTCAAACATGGGATGATCATGTAATTCATGTAAAGAAAAAAATTTATGTTTTGAGAAAAGAAAAACTCTATGTAAAGATGTCTAAATGTGAATTTGCAAAGACATCTCTAGTGTACTTAGGCTATGTTATAGGTGGTGGTCAATTTAAAGTAGACCCTGCAAAGGTCGAAGTTATTGTAAAATGGCATAATCCAAGTATAGTCACTAAAGTTAGAAGTTTCTTAGGTGCAGTCCAGTACTGGAGAAAGTTCATTGAAAACTTCTCCTACATTGTACATCACCATTGCACATGTTGAAAGTACTTACGAAGAAATTTTTTTAGTGGGGACATCCATAGTAGAAGGTCTTCAACACTTTGAAGGAAAAGTTGAGCACTACACTAGTTCTAGCTTTACCAAATCTACATCATCCATTTGAGATCGAAACAGGTGCAAGTGGATTTTCCATGGGATAAATGCTAATACAAGGACATAAACCAATTTTCTATCACTTTGAGACTTTTTTAGGTGCACTTAGCTATCCTACTTATGATAAGGAACTTTATGCATTAGTTCAAAGTGTTAAAAAATGGAAACACTACTTAATGGGGAAAGAGACTGTAATCCACACTGATCACCTGCCACTTCAGTACTTGCACTCATAGTCTAAACTATAGCAAAGTAGGCATTTTAGATGGATGAGATTTTTACAACAGTTTGACTTTGTAATTAAGTACAAGAAAGGTACCCATAACAAAGGAGAAAATATGCTTTCTAGGCCTCCTATTATGAATGCTTTGATTATCCTTAAAGGTAGTTCAATGGTACATGAAAGTTTTCAGGAACAATATGTTAATGATGAATAATTTAAGGAAATATATCTAGCTCTAATTGTAGGAAAACATGTAGAAGAGAAAGATTACTATGTGTAGGATAAACTATTGTATCACTTGGGAAAGTTATGCATTCGAAAAGATGAACAAAAGAAAGTAATTAGAGAAGCAC
Organism: Sequoia sempervirens; assembly: GCA_007258455.2. Classification (NCBI taxonomy): domain Eukaryota; kingdom Viridiplantae; phylum Streptophyta; class Pinopsida; order Cupressales; family Cupressaceae; genus Sequoia; species Sequoia sempervirens. The sequence goes on from VDFB02058242.1 coordinate 470,373,427, forward strand.
ATACCTCATTAATTACAGGACATTTTGGGGTAAGCAAAACAATTACTCAGTTGTAGAAATATTGTTATTGGCCTCGTATGCAAGAAACTATATCTAAGTATATTAGAGGTTGTGTCATGTGTGCAACTAGTAAGCCTAGTAACAGAAAATTGGGATTGTACACACCTCTACCTGTACCATCCTGTCCATGGGAAAGTGTGTCAATGGATTTTTTTGGGGGGTTACCTATGTCTAGGAAGGGACCTGATTATCTGTATGTAGTAGTTGATCAGTTCAACAAAATGTGTATTTTAATGCCTTGTAAAAATAGGTCATTGTTGAACTAACAGCTCAAATGTACTTCCAATTTGTATGGTTCATTTTGAGTTATCTACTTCTATTGTATTGGATCAAGATTCTTGATTCCTATAAGAATTTTGGTCAGCTTTATGGGGACTCATGGACACCAGACTAAAGAAGAGTATAGCCTTCCATCTGCAAACTAATGGACAAACAAAGGTAGTGAACATGACAATTGTGCATCTACTTAGAGGTTACTGCAGTAAACATCCCAAGCTATGGGATGAGAGTTTTCATTATGTGCAGCACACTTACAACCATGCAACACACTCTTCTACAAAGAGGTCTCCCTTTGAGACTTGTTTCGGTTATGTGCCTAAGACCCTAATGGATTCTTCTTTTGGGAAGGATGATGTTGAAGATGGATGCCATGATTCAGAGAAGGCTTTGAAGCTCATCTAGAAGGTCCAAGTGATTCATCAAGCGATGGAAGCACAGTTGAAAAAGAGTCAAGCCAAATACAAGGCTTGGCATGATAAACATGACACTAATCATCATTTTCAAGTCAGTGACTATGTTTGGTTACATACCAACAAGGAAAGAATGCAAGGCAAAGGAAGGAAGCTTAAGCCAATTTGGTATGGTCCCTTTCAGATCTTAGAAAAGATTGGAACCAATTCCTTTCACCTTAATCTTCCTTCATACATGCATATCTATTTAATTGTCAATGTTGAGAATCTAAAGTCGTATAAACCTCCAATGATATTGGAAAATCCCTCAGCTGATGATATTTCACTAGAGTACATGTTAGAGTTGCCTGAAGATGTCATCCTAGATAGGAAAACTATGACTTCATGAAGAGGAGTAGTTTAGTACCTTGAAGTGGGACTAAAGAGGATGAATCCAAGCAAAGAAAAATGGATGGAGATTGGTAAAGTGAGGGAACTTTACCCTCACTTACTTTCTGAGTAACCAACTTTCAAAGGTCCAAAAGCTCTCTAGTGGGGAGGACTAATCTAGAGGATCTTCACCAAAAATTGAAGTTTCTCTTTTATCTTCAAAATTGACATCATCGGAAAGATGGTGAAATTTTCACTCCAACACAACTCGAACAGAGTCAAATAGAGCTATAGAGTCCAAGATATGTTTAGTCAAACCTTGGTCAACCTAGGACCCATGTCAGAGAAAAAAGGGGTAAAAATTGACATTGTCAAAAGTGGTCAAGACTTGCATCAATTCAAAGAGGTTATCACAAGCTTTTTTGATGATGTTCATTTCACGTGAATCAGAGTTTGTTTGCACAAAATATGAGTAGTCAAAGTTGGGTTGACTTTGCTAACATCAGCATGGTATGATCAACATCTAGTCATCATCATCATCCAATCACTTGATGACATGTGGAAAAATCTAGATGAATAAAATAATTATAATAATAATATAAAAAAGGGTACCTAATCCTAAGCCTTAAAACAAGGCTAAAATAAGCCTTTAAACAAGGAAAAAAGAAAACCTCACACCTACCTCCCATGTGCATGCTTACTTGGTGTAAATTTTAAGGAGGAAAAGGTGGGCTTTACTTGGTAAAACAAGTAAAACAAAACTAAACTAAAATATTCCCCTTAAAAATATATAATTTCAACCACTAAATTAATGGGTGGTAAGGAATAATTAATAAGCCTTTAAAACAAAGTCCTCTAAAAAGGATGAAACAAACAACCTCTCATAAATAATATAATCCCAGATATGACAAAATTAAGGGGCTTAGGGATTTTATATGTTTTTTAAAAATAATGTAAAATGAGGGATTTGAAGATTTTTGTGTAAATAAGGGGGATTTTTAAGTTGTATTTGTAAAAAATGGAGAGATATGTTTTGTAAAATCAATTGGTTAGTAACCAAATTGATTAAACTTTCAATATAAAAGGAGGGTTTAGAGGCTTAAGGATTCATTGATTCAGGTGTTGAAAACTTAGGAGAATTTTGGAGAGATGAATTGTTGATCCTGTATGTCGAGAGAATGCTAAAGTTCCATCATGCTTGAAGGGAAAAGCTTGTAAACAAATGTAATGCCAAATTTCTGAAGATTTTAATCAAATCAATCTACTCTTTGGAGAGGGGCCTAGAGACATAGTCGTTCTTACGATGAACTCCGATATCAAGCTGTTTGTGTTCTCTTTTTCTTGTCTCATTTTGAATTTTGATTATGTTCATTTAAATATGTGTTGTTGATTCCTTTTTAGTAATTTGGAGTTTGAGACTGTAATTGATAGGCATTCTTAAAGAAATCATCTTAGATCCTAAAACATATCATTAAGGCATAATTAAGCTCAATTAATTAAGAGAGCCCTAAATAAGTGTAAAGCATAAATAAATACATTTTACAACACTAAACTAAGTCATAATTAAATCTAGTTTAACTCAGAGGGCCCAAACAAGTGAGAAAATATCAAGGGGTACATTTTTCTACTTTGTATTTAGTGGGTATGTGCAAGATCATGATGGGCCAAAAAGTGGCGATATGATGGGTATGTATGTGGCTGATGGCCTTTTTTTATCCAAAATTGATGAAGCAAAAAGGGTTTTTAAAGGAGATTCTCATCTTTCCACCAATATAAACTCTGCTTTACTTTGAATTTAATAAATAATTATTATTCATTTTCTATTTAAATTATGACTAAAGTCCTGATTGATAGGCTGATTGAAAAACATTTATAGCTTTCAAATGGTATCATATTTTTTGAATCTGAAATATGCATCACATTCTATGTGTCGCATACTATAGGATTAAAAAAAAAATCATGAATTTTGACCAAGTTAAGGTGGTCGGACATATGAGGTTTTATATTTTTAAAAGTTGTAATAAAAAATTCATAATTAATTATTTACTTGGAAAAAATTACAAAAAATATGTATCACATTGGGACATGAGTCTTCTACTTATATCTAAAATCTTATAAAAAATATTATCATTTTATTGTGGTTAGGGTGGTCAGATAGACACCTACTTCTTATTTTTTCCCTAAAATTTAAATACTACTCCATTGAAATTTCAAATTTTCACCAAATAGATTTAAAAATAAAAAATAAACCTAGTAGTTTAGAAACTATATTCAATTTTAGATATAGATTCTATTCTTACATATTTTTGAAATAATATAGATAACTTATTCAAATTTTTACGTCAAGTTTCCTAACTCTAATTTTTCTAAAAAAATTTCCACTGAAGGCCCTATTTTTTCCATGATGATCTTGCACATACCCTAGCCCCCACTTTAGTGAGAGGATGAGCACAAGAAAAAAGTAACACTTAAGTATACAATCAACATATGTATATAACAACAAGATACTCAATCATACAATTCCAAAAACTTAAAGAAATAAAAGAATATAAAAGAGAAGATCAAGCCTCAAATGTCTAACATGATGTGGAACTTCCCTCAGTTGTTTATCCAAAATAGAATGGTGGATCAAGTCTTAACTGTCCAATGTGATACGGAACATGCCTCAATTGTTTGTCCAAATTTTTTTGAAAGAGGAACTTGTTATCCACTATGCAAAGAACACATACCCTTAGTCAGGCTAGTAGATCTCCAATTGTCCACTAGTTGAGCCCCCAGAAAGTGGTTAAGTGAGAAATTCATGCTAGGTCTACAGGCTCTCACTATACAAGGAAAAAGTCATGTTAAGTCTATAGGCTCTTATCATACTAACCATACCAAAGCTACACCTTTGACAACTTCAATAAGGAACCTACCAAAGAAACATAAACTTCAAGCTTCATAAGGCCTAACAAGCTTTGCTATGCTAAGAACCTATGAACAAAATTCAAGGCTCCATAGGCAACCAAAGTGTGTTATGCTTGGTGGACATAAAAGGGTTTGAGCGTCACAAGGATAGAAAGTTGTGTTATGCTAAACACTTATGAAAAAAATTCAAATAATATAAGACATGGTCAAAGGGATTCCACTTAGTTCATGTAAGGTATTCAACTCAGGGAACATTGTTCCTAATGTCTCCAAGAGAGGACAAGTAAATGATAAAAGATTTACAACTTAGGGAATCCAATGTGTAGCATCATCACTAAGAGGAAAGTCGTATGCCAAGAAAGGTCACACTCCTAAGGGACATTAAACCCAATGCCACCAAAAAGAATAGGACACATCACATGAAGTAAGAAGATAAAACATTGAAACATAGAGCATAGCTAAAATTTTGAAAAATAATAATTTCCAAAGTATGTCCCCATTGTAAAGAAATTGCTACACCATACTATGAGCAATTAATTTAAAGTAGTGAATGATCAATGCTAACAATAAAGAGGAAATGAGAGATTATTCAGAAATCCCTATTCCAAGTCATATCTTTCCAAATGAAGCTACATCATGAAAAAGGAATTGGTTGCCCCAAAAATAAAATCCAAAACACATAAGGGATCTACAAATTTTGGGTTAGTATGTCTTCACTACATGATATTATAGAGCTTTGAAACATCATCATTACTCAAATACTAATAGAAGTGGAAGAATGACACATAGAGAGAAAAAAAAAGAAAAGTTTTTCAATCAACATGGAATAGACCTAAATGTCTTGTAAAGATACTGTAGAGAAGGGGGATTCACTACTCATGAGTTCTCATTTAGAGAGCCTCACGAGGCGAATTTCCCTAAACTACCTCAAGGAACAATGGAAAGAGTTTCAGAATCTGAAAGAGGTCATAAAGATTTTTTAATAACCAGATCTCAGTCAAAGGATGACATCACAAAAAATAGACAACAGCACGAGTATGGCCAGAAGAAAGCGAATGTCTTAAAAAATAGCTAAATGACTACTTCTACTTTGATATTTGAGAGCTTACAGAATGCAATAAAGCAACATAATGCAATAGAACTATAATAAAATGAAGTAGAACTGATAAAGATAAGAAGAAGAAATGAAATGCTTACAATCACATGCGTGATGAATCCTCCAACAAGTGAATGTCTTCAAAACCTACATGCATGATATCTGGAGAAATTTTTGAGGCTATATAGGGGTTTTCCTTAGTTAAACCCCCATTTTGGTGTTCCCACCTCCATGGATAGACAAAATATAGAGAGAAGCAATAGAACCGAAATGGAAAAACCATGTGGTGAAAGAGAAATTCACTTAGGAGTAGAACCTGCACCAAAAAGTATGAGTGATAAAAGCAATGCCTGCTTGAGGAGGAGAACCTGTATCACAAAAGATGTGATAAAAGCAATCCCTGCTCAAGGAGAAGAACCTATATCATGAAGTATAGATGCAATGGGAAGGGGATATGGAATCCTAGGATGCTCACAAGCATGATGTAAAGGAGATGGAGTTGAAAGAGCTAAGAGTGTTGCAAAAGGGTGTTGTAAAATCTTGAGAGAGCTTGAAGCTTCTATAACAAGCTATTTTGGGCTGTGTAATCAAGGGTTGGAGTGTAGAAGGCTAGATCCAAAGATGGAATGAAGCTAGAATTAGAAGAGTCTTCCAAAATGAAGTGAAAAGACTACTTTTAAGGAGGGAAAAGAAGCTTCTTGGGTGGTTTCAGGAAATTTAGAGTCATTACCACCAAAAAAAGGAGGTGACAAGTGGTAAACATGCATGAAAAATAGTCATTTCAACATTGAATCGTCATAGGATGCTAGCACGGTGTGTAGACATCAGTGCGGAGTGCTATTCTCTAGACATGACATGCTACAATATGACAAGAATGGGAAAAGCATAAGGTTTGATGTAAAGTGGATGCATGAGGGTAGCTACTGAAAAGGGGTGTTGGAGTATCCTAAGAAGGGAAAAAGGTTGATGCAAGGGCTAAAATGATCATACACAAATTCCATGGGATTTGACACTAAAGTGGATATAAGAATGTATGTGAAATTGAAAGGGGTGCAATTTTATGCCTATACATTTTTCCCCCACTTTAGTAGGCATATGAATCTACAATAAGATGCATGCTAAAGGAAATATAAAAAATATAAATAACATCATATTCCAAAAGGATATTGTCGAGGAAGCACATAACTCTTCAAACAATGGAAGCATGCCCCCAGGTTGAAAACTTGCAACACAAACACATTAGACAAGAAATACCTACACTAGAAAACAATGTTAGAACATAGAAAGATAAAGGATTCGAGTCAACAAAATAAAGAGACCTTGATATGAAAAGGTTGTCTCAGTACTATGCATCATTCCCAAATTAAGAAATAACACATAGAAGAATTATAAGATGAAAAGAGGAAGATCATATACTCAGGATGAAGAAGATGCAGATCTTTGATCTAGTATATACAAAAGAGAAGAGAAGAGAGAATTTAAGAATGTAAGCACCTCATAGGCCCATAGACCTTCAAGGAAGGTGTCCTCCAAGATCTCTCACATGAAGGAAACCTAAGAAAGCACTTCACAGGACCACACACCTGCAAGGAAGATGTCTTCCAAGATCTCTCACATGAAGGAAACCTAGAAAAGTGCCTTACATACCCACAAACTTGCAAGGAAGAGTCCCCCAAGATCTCTCGCATGGAAGAAGCTAGGAAATTGCCTTACAGACCCATAGATCTACAAGGAAGGTTTCCTTCAAGATCTCTCACATGAAAGAAACCCAAGAAAGTTCCCTATAGACTCACAAAATTGTAGGGGAGCCACCCCCAAGATCTCTCACATGGAGGAAGCTCAAAGGAAGTACCCTAAAAACCCACAAACCTATAGGGAGGTATCCACCAAGATCTCTCACATGGAGGAAACCAAAGGAAGTTAGACTCTGTAGAGTCAAGAAGTGGCTTCACAGGGACACCTGTGAAGTGAAAGCGGGCACACAGGAAAGTAAGTAGATAGTCACATAGATTAGAAAATTTTAAAAGGGGTCCCTTGGGAACCCTTCAAAAGAAGATGGGTCGACTTAAGGGATGCACTATTTGAAAAGAAAGGTCTAGTCAAGTTTCCCCCAAGCTAGACATGAAGAATTCATTTGAGATACAATCTTTCAAAGGGAGTCCCTCGGGAACCCTTCAAGATAGCAAGGGGTCCACTCAAGGGATGCTTCAATTGAAAGAGAGAGAGAGAGAGAAGAGAGGGGGTCCTTAAGAAGGACACACATCTCCAAAATGAGTTACCACTACCCCCAACACACAGGGGAGGAGAACCATGAAAGATACTTAGAACATACAATCTTATAGAGGTAAACATCAATATCACTTGTCATGCAAAGAAAAGGAAAGTGCATCAATCAAATGGGAATTTTATGACACCAAAATAAAAAAAAAGTTGTATTTTATCCTTTAATGCCTTACATTCACTAGTGGAATGGTCAAGCACTCAATGGTATGCACATAAAGAATGTTTTTATTTCTGAGACTTCTTGTGCATGGGAGAAGGAAGAGTGATTAAGCAAGATTTTAGAAGCGGAAAAAAAATATGCTCTTGCTCAAATAAAGGATGAGGTGCAAGAAGCAATCCTTTCTCTTGTGGAGATATATTTGACTTCTCACCAAAATAAGAAGAAACAAAGATAGAAGACAATAGAGGAAAGAATATTTTCAACAAAACAAGGTTGAGAAAAATTTGCATCACCCAACCATGGCTTCTATTTGGATCGTTCATTCAAGAAACCAAGCCCCAAATTATGCTTGTGGGGTGTGAATTCTATATGGACCTGAATGCTTTTTTTGTTACACCCACAACTTTTATGCTCATTGCCATATTTTGAGACAAGCTTAAATTCAGGGCCATAACATGTTTGCAAATCTTGAAAAGGAGGATCTCCATAGAGAGCATCATTCCAGCAATGGGGATCACACTCCTCTATGGGATCACCATAATTCTTATTAATAGTACTACCGACACTATCTTCTTTAGCAAAAGCATAATCATCTTCCTTAGAAGGAGGATCAGCACTAAGAACATTACAATTTGCACTCACACCATCCCAAGATACAAAAGAACAATCATATTTGATAGTTGGTGTGGATGATGTTATTGGAAGTCTGAGTGGATCAAGGTGACTTTATATTCCCTTATGAAGGAATCTGTAAAGTCTAAGAAACCCCAATCATCACCAAGACATGCATTCTTCTGAGAAGAGGTAGGAGTAGACTTAATATTTCTTACTTTAGAAGGATCTTCTTTAGGGACATTTATCTCAAGAGTATCCTTTATAGTAGGTACTGCTAGAGTAAACATTGACACATTGGAAGACACTAAAGGGATAAGAGTAGGCACAACCAAAGTTTGACCAACAACTTCCATCTCACATAGGTGCATAGCATCAGGGTCAACCTTGACTATGACTACTTTATTATTAGCAATAAACTTAATAGATTTATACAAGGTAGATAGGACTGTACCCATAGTGTGAATCCATGGTCTACCAAGAAGAATTTTATATGGTAGCTTTTCTAACATAACATACAAAAGGGTGGGTACAGTAATGGGTCCCAACCTCAAAAGAAAGACTATCATTCCTAGGGCTTGTCGACTAACATTATCAAACCCACAAATTTCAATAGAAGAATAATTAAGAGAAGATGGATCAATATTAATCTTATGTAATAGATCAATACTACACACATTGAGTACCAAACCAACATCAATGAGAGCATGTCTAATGCTGATTTTAGTAATGTTAGCTATAATCATTAAAGGGTCTTCTTGCTTTTGTACTTCCAAAGGTGGGAGCTCTTGTGGATAGAACATAATATGCAATGAATCTACACAAATATACATGATCAATGCATTAGCATCCATCAACCTAGCAGAAGAAGGAAAAGAGGATCTTTTGCAAGGCTTCCTAAAGCATACCTTGACAAACTAGAGTAGATTGAAGCAAGTCCCACAGTGAGATCTTAGCTAGAGTAACTTGAAGTTGCTTGACAAGGTCATAATCATTGGGTGTTTTAGTTGTAGGTTCAGGTGCTTGAGGAAGGCTTGGTTTTTTATTTGTTCTATTCTCATAAGTATGTGCTACCTCTCTATAAGAGGGAGCTATAAAAAGATCAAGAGAATCATCATCAAATGAAACACCATCAATAGAACAAACAATTTTAGGAGAAGGACTAGTTGGAGTCATGTAAATGATGGGTCTCTTAGGCCTTTGATGGGTACCAAAGACATAGATTATATTTACAAAATCCTCACAACTAGTAGAATAATTATTTGAAGACATATTCTCAACATCAATTGAAACAAGATCAAATGTGGAAGGATATTCATTGTTCACGAATGAATCATCTCTAGAAGAGAGTGCATCAACACAAAGATGAGATTCATCATTCACAAATGCAACATCTCTAGAAGAGAGTGCATTGGAATAGAGAGGAGATGCATCATCTCTAGAAAATAGGGCATTGGCATGAAGAGAAGGTAGAGTAACATTAAGAAAGGTATCAATGATTTCATCTTTTTGCAAAAACATATCCTCCAAAGCCATAGGACTTACATGTGAAGGATCAAAGATACCAAGTGACGTGAGAAAAACCAAGTCACCATCACATGCATGAAATGGAATATTAGTAACATTTTGTACAAAATTAGATACTGAACTAATAAAAGAAGATATTAAATTCATTACAATTCTTTCGGTATTTTCTATGTTCTAGTAATTTACATTTTTAGAGGTCTTCAAAGTGTAATTTGAGGTCAAAACTTGCAACAGTCCTTAAAATTTTATTGTTGAAGACACTAGGACTAAACTAGTTCTCTATGAGACCTTTCCAATGGTGGAAATGGTTCTGAATTCCAAGCATCAAGTCAAAATTTATGACACCACCAAGTCATATCGGATTCACCAAAATGTAGCTAGAAGGGGGATTCGCTACTCATGAGTTCTCCTCATTCAGAGAGCCTCACGGGGTGAAGTGCCCTAAAATACCTCTAGGAACAATGGCGAGAGTTTCAAAATCCAAAAGAGTAGGTCACAAAGATTTTCTAGAAAAAATAATGAGCTCTCGGCCAAAGGATGACAGTGCATAATACAAACAACAATGCGGCATGCTAGCATCTCAAAGGCACATCAACATCTTGTATGGGCCAAAGAAAGAGAATGTATCAGAAAAGTCTACTCCAATTGCTAAGAAATTATAGAATGTGATAAAGCAAAAGAATGCAATAGAACTATAATAAAATGAAGTAGAAATGATAAAGATAAGAAGAAGAAAGGAAATTCCTACAACCACACGAGTGATGAATCGTCTAACAAGTGAATGTCTTCAAAACCTGCATGCATGATGTTTAGAGAAACTGTTGGGGTTGTATAGGGGTTTTCCTTAGTTAAACTACTATTTTGGTGTTCCCACTTCCATGGATAGCCAAAAGATAGAGAGAAAGAGTGTAATGAAAATGGAAAAAGCATGTGGTGAAAGCAAAACCTGCTCAAGAGTAGAACCTGCACCACAAAGTATAAGTGATAAAAGCAATCCCCACTTGAGGAGGAGACCATGTATCACAAAAGAGGCGATAAAAGAAATACTCACTCAAGGAGGAGAACCCATATCATGAAGTATAAATGCAATGGGAAGGGGATATGGAATCCCAAGATGCTCACAATCATGAAGTAAAGGAGATGGAGTTGCATGAGCTAAGATTTTTTCAAAAGGGTGTTGTAAAGGCTTGAGAGAGCTTCAAGCTACTATAACAAGTTGTTTTGCACTATGTAAGCAAGGGTTGGAGTGTAGAACGTGAGAGCCAAAGCTGGAATGAAGCTAGAATTAGAAGTATTCCAAAATGAAGTGAAAAGACTACTTTTAAGGAGGGAAAAGAAGCTTCTTGGGTGGTTCTAGGGAATCTTGAGCTGTTACCACCAACCAAAGGAGGTGACAAGTGGAAAACATGCAAGAAAACTATCATTTGAACATTGAAACATCATAGGATGCTAGCATGGTGCAAAGATGTCCACACAACATGCTAGTACCCAAACATGTCATGCTACAAAATGACAAGAATGGGAAAAGCATAAGGTTTGATGTAAAGTGGACACACAAAGTAGTTGTTGAAAAGGGGTTCTAGAGCATCCTAAGAAGGGAAAAAGGTTGATGCAAGAGATAAAATGATCCTACACAAATGCAAGGGTGTGGAAACTAAAGTGGATGTAAGAATGTATGTGGAATTGCAAGGGGTGCAATTTTACGCCTATGGGTAAGTGCACCAAGATGGTTCCCAAAAAAGGGGCTTAAGTGGCCACTTTTTTTTTGAAATTAGGAAATATTGACCTTGGACGTGAAATTGAGGATAGCTACACTCAAAAATTTTAGATGGAACAAAAACAAGGACCACAGTGCTCCAAGTCTACTTTCTAAACTAATAATTTATTTTGAAAATGGTTGAGATTAAGGGGTTTAAAAGAGGGACACACACAAATTGTTGTTGTTTATGTCAGAAAAACATAACACAACAACTCTTGTGTGACCCGAGCATGGTGGACTTTTTTGTAGTATTTTTAAAATCGCTCTAGTCAAAAGTTAGATAACAGTATGTAGTAAGGATTGGATTTTTTTTGATAATTTTTTAATGAATATTTGATTTTTTATTAATTTTCTAAGTGGGCACTTCCTAAAAAGCATAATTTTAGCCGTGCTCCCACTAAATTTTTTTGAAAGTAATAGATTTTTATTTTTTTTATTTTTTTTAAATTTGTGGAATGGAGTCTAGTTTCTAAAAATGTAATTTATTTCAAATTTTGATGAACGGTTAATTTATAGCAAAAAAAATACCAAACATTGCTTTTTGAAGAAAAACAGACATACAAACAAAAGAAATTATGGATGAAAGGCTTAATTTTGTTAGAAAGTGAAAAAAATTACATCATTGGAAAGCTAATAAATAACCTAACATTACCCATGTGTTCAATTTTCTTGATATTGAACCAGATGCAATCTTGATGGTGAGCATGAACCCGATTATGTGAAAATTTGTTGAATTTGGAAAAAACACGTCTCTGGTCTTTGGGAATGCCCTCCAAGCCTTTGGGTTGGTATTCAAAGGCAAATACCAAAGCTAAGGCTCGAGGATTCCCAATGCAAACTATAATGTGTTCTCATTATAACACATTCTCGTTATAACGCGCTCATGTTATATTCTACTTTTGGCATTTTCCCTCTTCAAGGAGCATTGCTAGCAACAAATAATGCACTCGAGTTATATCCTCCTTTAGTTAAATGCCACTTTATTGAATGTTTGTTGATATGTTTGTATGTTTGTATGTTTGTATGTATATGTATACTAGTGTTTCATGTATGTATGCTTATGGGAGAGAGGGTGGTTGTGGGAGAAGGTTTAGGGTGGTAAAGCATGGGAGAGAGTGGCAGAGTGGGAGATAGGGAGGGAGAGTGTGGGAGATAGGGTTGGAGAGAGTTGGTGAGTAGGAGATAGGGTTGGAGTGGGTTGGAGAGGGTGGGAGAGAGTTGGAGAGAGGGCTTGAGAAAGTGGGATAAGGGTGGGAGAGAGTGGG
>VDFB02058242.1:470387135-470469015 GCA_007258455.2 Sequoia sempervirens
GTGTTAGAGAGTGGGAGATAGTGGGAGAGGGTGGAAGATTGTAGGAGGTGTTAGAAAGGTTAGGAGAGGGTGGGATATGGTGGAGATTGTGGGAGAGAGTAGGGAAGGTTGGAGAGTGTTGCAAAGTGTAGGATAAGGTGGGAGAGAGTGAGAGAGGATGGGAGAGGGTGGGAGAGGGTTGGAGAGGGTGAGAGAGGGTATCTCTCTCTCACTCACTTCCTCTCTCTCTGAAGTATCTCCCTCTCTCACTCAATCCCTCTAGCTCTCTCCCTAGTACCCTTAATCCTCTACCCTATAAATGTACCATCTAAAGCTTAAAAAAGCCAAATTTATCATAACGTGAGAGCGTTATTAACCAGTAGAGATATGTCCGTTTAGGATTAAACAACGCACTCGCGTTATAATGAGAACGCGTTATTTATTGCACTAAAACTGGTTAAAAGTCACAATATACCCGTTATATTTGTATTCGCTTTTTTTTTCTTTTAAAAAGACATAACGCAAACATGTTATAACGCAAATGTGTTATGGCTTGTTTTTTTCTTGTTTTGCCACAAAAGTGCGACCATCTTGGTGCACTTACCCCTATACAAATACCAACTTAGGATTCAACAATTCAAGACTACAAATTCAAAATTCTGTATTGGGGCTAATGAACATGTAGATTCTAGTTATGCTTAATAAGAACATCGATCCTTATAGAAAATCCATAACTTATTTTAAAATGATGGACAATAGATGACACCAATATATATATATATATATATATATATATATATATATATATATATATATATATATTGAATTCAATCTGCAAATAGAGAGATAATCAAAACTAGGTTGAAACCTAATTTAGAGTTCCAAATCCAACTCCTTATAGTTAGGTGCAATCACCCCTTATGATCCATCACCCTAACAAGGGTGCCTGGTACTTTATTTTTGAATGTCTATAGTGATCACTGCAATAAAGAGTCAGGCCAAAACTAGAAATCATTGCTATTTGGAGAAAGCACTCACTACATCTATTGAAGTTGGTTGCAAGAATTTAGCCAAAGCTTGAGGCCCAACCAAAACAAATTGATTCCTCCTTTAGTGCCCAATGGAAATATTTCTTTGTAATAAACAATTCTATGTACGATCAAGTCTTAATGTTGCCAAGAACATTTATCAACAAGCACAGAAATTGGCTCAAGAGAGGCTATGGACCCTGAGTGGCTTAATCAAGTAGCTATGCTCTCACTTTAGACAAACATTAACCCCCAAATTTTGTGATGATTCTAATGAGAGAATCGACCCCCTTAAAAGCTTGTAAAGGTGCCATTTCACAGGAAATCTACAAGATGAGAATATAAAGGATTATAAAGTGAATGTGCCCAGTTAAGAAAAGTAATTAATTAAAATTAAAATTTTAAAATAGGCACCTTAAGATAGGAAAACCACTAAACATAAATTTTATTAACTATTGATTTATTTATTTAATATTATTATTTATCATTTTCAAATTTTGCTTTAGTGTTGATAAACACTATTTCCTGATGAAAATGAATTAGGCTAAATTGGGAACATGGCAGTCCTCCCCACTTAGATGTTTCTTTCCCTCAAGCAAGACTTATGTCTATGTGCATCGATTCGATCAAAAAGTGATGAAAGATGTCATCCTCAAATCATGGCCACTTGCGCCGAGTCTTTCGTTGCACCCCTTTGAGATTAACCCCATCAAGTTCATTATCATGATCCCAATGGATGAAAGCACCAAACATGTTGATACCTAAATCCCAGCTTATCACACTAACACAACCAACAACTATTAAGTAGCAAGTGTAACTTGAAAGGCTATATTCATCGGCTAATTCCTTGTCTCTAGAAGATTTCCCATGGTTGTGCACAATTCTTCTAATGGCAATGAGTGTAGTGCCTCATCATTATGTCTAAAGGGATATTTCATATCCCTCCAAGTTACTAAAGCAATCATATCCCTCTAAGTATCTGCTAGGAGATCGAAAACAAAAATTTGGGGTGGGCATATCTCACCAAAGCATAAGGTAGAGGCCATACATCATTTCTTAGCTAAGACATCATTATTTGCAACCCACAGTCTTGTATTATGAAAACATATGTATACCCAGGTTTATGGACCAATTGAGAGTCTCTTCCTCCACGTGTGCTCCAATAAAAAGAAAGTGCATGCATGATCTATGCCATAAGTCCCTGAAGTAAAGTGGTCTCATGCTCCACCAAGGAGTCTTTAATATGATTGGTTTGTACCTTTTCATGGGTAAACTCCCCAAGTTTTCCATAAAGAATTAATGACCAACCCAAATCTACTCCACCCCTATCTCCATTCACACATGAGGGAATAATTCCAATGGTCAATCCATTAAGTTTGTGCTCCATCACACCAGGTATGGGGTGAAAATTTGAATGACTCTTCCAAAGAGGTGAAACCAATTCAACATAAAGAAAGATATGTGAATGAACAAGGAATTTGGATTCATACCTCAAATCGGATTGCTTCACTTGCTTCATTGTCATATGAGGCTTCATCTTCATGTTCCACATGCCTCTTATCTCCTTTTCCTCCTTCATGCTAGGGCCTAACAAATCTTCATCTTTGACTCCTAAGGTAATTTTGATCATAGGAGGAGTCTTTCCTCTTTGATTCTCATGTGTAAGTGCCACCAATATCTGATTACACAAGAATGAGGAACTGTTGTTCCAAATCAGAAATTTAGAACTATTGGCATGCCCTTTTTTAGAGCCTTTGATCACTTTATTGCATATTTTTTTATAATTCCCAACATGTTTTGACCCACTATGAGTTTCCTCTTGAGATTTTTAACCCTTAATGTTGATTCTTTTGGCTGACATAAAATGATATGGTGAATGTATGAGTCTATTGTCAGCCCCATGCTCAAGTGTGAGATTCACCTTGATCAAATCATCACCTGCTCCAAAAGGGAATGGTTAAGTGCTTGTCCATGAGGTTTCTCAAATTGTAGGACATGTGTTCCAAACTCAATCCTATGGCTGCAAACAATGTCTCCACAAAATCCTACAAGTTCTTCCTTCTTAGCCCCTTTCTTGTTACCATGCCTTTCATTGGATGTTGTCGTAGAGGTTTGAAATTCCATTAAGAGTGATGAAAAGTATGCCAAGCTTCACTCCCCACCATGCTCACCCACATGCTCTTCTGATTCTTAAGAAGCCCTTTGAGTACTCACCTAGAAATCCATAGTACTCTTCATTTCATCTTCCTTCCATTCCAAGGCATTAAAATAAATCTTGTTAAGTGTGAGGAGATTATTCTTGTCCACAAGTAGGTGTAGGAAGGTTGACTTCACTACCACTAGATTATCTTTGATTTTGTGCAAATAATCAAGATATATACCTCTTTTGAGTCCTTCTAGGGCCTTCCAACACAAATCAACCATCTTCTTAAGAATGTCATTAAAGTGAGACAGGGCTGCTATGATCTGAGTATCATTCATCCTTAATTTCCTCTTCAACATATGTGACTTATGGGTTAGAAATTTTCCATCTGATATTTCCTCTACATCACCATCATAAACCTAATTAGTCATTTCTGATTTATATTCGGGTATGTGCAAGATCATCATGGAAAAAATAGACCCTTAAGTGGCGAAAAATTCAAAAAAATTAGAGTTAGGAAACTTGACGTAAAAATTTGAATAAGTTATCTATATTATTTCAAAATATGTAATGGGCGGGGGTCCTAGCTCGGTTGGCTAAGTAATTCCGTTGCGGCTCTGCTGGTCACGAGTTCTAGTCTCCCCCGTCCCGTGGTACCGGAGGGCGTGTCACGCCAGCGCCGCCGGTCACGTTAAAAAGTTTACCAGGTGCACTGCATTTTATAGGGGGTCGTGCTACCCGATTCCTGCAGTCTAAAAAAAAAAATAATAATAAAATTTCAAAATATGTAAGAATAGAATCTGTAGCAAATTGAATGTAGTTTCTAAACTACTAGGTTTATTTAAAAAAAAAAATTATTTGGTGGAACTTTTGAAATTTCAATATAGTAGTACTTAAAATTCAGGTAAAAAATAAGAAGTAGGTGTTTGTCTAACCACCCTAAATACAATAAAATGATAGTATTTTTTATAATATTTTAGATATAAGTAGAGGACTCATGTCCCAATTTGATGCATTTTTTTGTAATTGTTTTCCAAGTAAATAATTAATTATGATTTTTTTATTACAACTTTTAAAAATATAAAAACTCATATGTTTGACCACCTTAACTTAGTCAAAACTTCATGAAATTCATTTTTTTTCTAATCCTATAGTATGCAAAGCATAGAATGTGATGCATGTTTCAAATTCAAAAAAATTGATACCATTTGAAAGCTATAGATGTTTTTCAATCATCCTATCAATCAAGACTTTAGTCATAATTCATATAGAAAATGAATAATAATTATTTATTAAATTCAACATAAAGCATAATTTATATTGGTGGAAATATGTGAATCTCATTTAAAAACACTTTTCGTCTCATCAATTTTGGGTAAGAAAAAACTTGTCAGCCACATACCCTACACATACCCATCATTTTTCCACTTTTTGGCCCATCATGATCTTGCACATACCCATTCACAACCAAGTTTCCCAAAATCAACTACCACAGTGACAAATTTTTCACACAACTCTTGTTCTAAGGATGTCACTATTGGACCCATGGAGAGCTTTGACCACCATAACAACTTAGATGTTACAAATTGATCCACAGGTAATTCCACAATCAAGCCTTGGCCAACCTCTTATGTAACCCATGCATGGTTAGGTGAATAAAATAACTTTTTGAGAGTGAAGATGGCTTCACCCTTAGGTATGGTCCTCATTTCATTTACCATTTGAATGGATTTTTTCATAACAATTGATGATAATTCCCTTCATAACTCCAATAAAGGTTTTCCATATTAGATTTCTAAGGATGTATGGGATTTCATGTTGCCATTTATCCTCGAACCCTTCCTTTTAGATAGTTTTTTTTCCCTTTCTCAACCTTGAATGGCATCCATCACACTCCCAAGAAATTTCTCCCTTTTCCCTCCTGACAGCAACATGTTTGTAGCTAAAAGGTGAGCATCAATAACTCTATCAATCCCTCTATCAACCCACATAGATCTCATGGTAACCACAAATATGTTTTCATTTGGATGCAAACCTTTTCCAATGTCTTGGGATTCTCTCTCATCTAAATTCTCCCAATACCAACTCCACGCTTTTCTAATACATCCAAGATACTTGATATAGGTGTCCTTGCATACACGCTTTTCTCCCCTTTTCATTGTCTCATAAATCATGAAACCTCTAACTTGCTTGAAGCTAGATAACCCAAACACCATACCAAGATTAGTCATGATATTAGAATGAAACCTATTTCTCTTTGTTAAGCAATCCCCCACTGAGTGATCTATGAACTGTCAATCTTGATTCTTCATAATGTGTTTAGGGTGATTTCCCACAAACTTCCCTTTATGACAACCTTTGTTTGAAAAGCCAGTTTGCAAAATTCCAATATTAATAAACATAGAGAAGTGAGCTAGTAGACTTCCCTCAAAGGCATCACGCTTATGAGTATCCTTCATCAGTGATAAATAATCCATTGGGTCCCATATCGCATTGCACAGGCAGATTTGGACAAAGGGCTCTATGTGCTTTTCCCCATTCCCCTAATGGAATTTGTTTTTATGACAACGAGACTGAAATATATTTGTGTTATTATCTTCACATCATGAGCTAGAAAGATAAAGGTGATTAGTGTCCTTACCTTCCTTTTCTATGTCGGCCTTCCTAGATCCACCATATGCACATATGGAGTTTCATTCTTGGGAATACAAATCAACCAATCAACAAACTCATTTTTCTTGGAGCAAGCGAACTCAAATATTTCTTGATTCACCTCCAAGGAATTTTCTTCCTTTATCATTCCAATGTCATTAATTCTCTCATGGTAAACCTAAATTTTCTTCCCATAAGGGTCAATATTATGTAAATCTTACTCTTTTTGTGCATTTGGCTCATATTTCATCATCTTGGGCTCTTCTTGTTTCAAGATTGATTCTTCTGGCGCTAGCCTTTTAATCTCTTCCTTGATGGATTTTGAATTTTCCTCTTCTTTCTTCTTTTACCTTATGTAGTCATATACTCCATTTTTGTGGGGCTCGAACTCATGTGCTCTTACATATGCATCAAGGAGAATGCAAGCCTTGGCATCATCTGACAAGCCTTGATATTCATTCAAAACTTTGGATTCCTTAGAATCAATATTTGTGCCCTTTAATTGGGGTCCTGATTTGTGGTGGGTTATTGTAGTGGTGAGAGACTACAGCATTTGTATCAACATTTAATTTACTTGATCCTACTTCTCTATGAAATAATTAATCTACTCCTCCATATCCATCTTACCTCTACCCTCTTTTTCCCCTTTTGCATAAACTCCCATAGGATGGAAGGACTTGAAGCTCTAATACCAGTATAAAGATACCAACTTAGGACTCAACAATTCAAGACTACAAATTCACAATTTTGTATTGGGACTAATGAAAATTTAGATTCTAGTTATGATTAATAAGAAAATCAACCCTTACATACAATCCATAAGTTATTTTAAAATGATGGACAATAGATGACACCATATATATATATATATATATATATATATATATATATATATGTTGAATTGAATCTGCAAATATAGAGATAATCGAAGTTGGGTTCAAACCTGATTTGGAGTTCTAGATTCAAATCCTTACAATCATGTCCAATCATCCCTTAAGAGTTTTCACCCTAACAAGGGTGCCTAGTAATTTATTGATGTGTTTGCAGTGATCTCTGCCACAAAGAGTTAGCCCATAACTAGAAATTGTCGTTGTTTGGAGAAAGCACTCACTATGTCTATTGAAGTCAACTACAAGCATTCAACTAGAGCCTGAGGCTCAACTAGAATATATTGACACCTCCTTTAATACCCAATGGAAATATTTCTCTGAAATCAACAAGTCTATTTATGAGCAAGTCTTAATGTCACCAAGCACAAAAATTTTCTTAGGAGAGGCTACACACCCTGAGTGACTGAATTGAGTAGCTACGCTCTCACTTTAGACAGGCATTAAACCCCAAATTCTGTGATGATTCCAATGAGAGAATTGACCCCCTTAAAATATTTTAATGACATCATTTCATAGGATGTCCACTAGATGAGAATAGAAAGGATTCTAAAGTGAATGAACCCAGTTGAGAAAAAAAAGTAATTCAAATTTATATTTCAAAATAGGGGCCTTAAGACAGGACGACCACTAGAGATAATGTTTATTAACTATTGGTTTATTTATTAATCATTTATTTATTTAATATTACTATTATTTATTATTTATTATTTTTTCTTTAGTGTTGATAAACACTATTTCCTACCGAAAAGGAATTAGGCTAAATCAGGGACATGCCATGTCTTGGCACCTTACATCCTTCACAAAAAGAAAACACAAGAGAAGAAAAAATATAAAAGGTTTTATGATATATAGAAGAATGTAGGTACAAATGGAGGAATGCACATGAAGAAATGTCAAATAGAACAATATAGGGGATCACATTATGAACATGCAATCACACAAAGAGGATGAAAAGAAAATAAAGAAAAAGACTAGTAAAGCACATGTGAGTCAACCTATAGTAGGTCATCCACATCCCAATCTTGATCAGTATATGTAGAAGGAAGATAACTAGCCAAAGGGACAACATCATGTGCCACAGTAGGAAAAGGCTATCTAACCCTTTAACCCCACTAAGTGTAAGGAAAGGATGAGTTGAGTAAGGTGATGAGAATGGGCTCCTTACAAGATAGGAAATGATTTGCAATGAATGAAAAATATGCAATATTGAGTATGCTATGATCCTACACCTATTACATGAAAAGGAGGGTGATCTCACAATATTGGTTTACAATTTTTGGCCAACTCGAAATTGAACTATTTTTTTCAACTAAATCTTCACTTTTGGGCACCTATAGTTGCTAAACCATGATGAATTTGAGGATGATGCAAACTAGTGATTTGTGAAATTTTGTCTATAGATTCTAAATATATATTTTTTAAAAAAATTGGAATCAGATTGAATTTTTTCCATCTCCTTCAAAAACTAGTTTTTAATAGTAAACACCATTTTTAAATAGTGATTTTCACCGTAAACAACATAACTTTTTTCTATGAAGGATAATATTCTAGCTATTTCTAACTTAGCTTTGTAACTATGATATCTAGCTTTGTAATAGTGTTTTGTCTATAGATTCTAAATATATATTTTTAAAAAAAAATTGGAATCAGATTGCATTTTTTCTATCTCCTTCAAAAACTAGTTTTTAATAGTAAACATCATTTTTAAATAGTGATTTTCACTGTAAACAACATAACTTTTTTCTATGAAGGATAAAATTCTAGCTTTTTCTAACTTAGCTTTGTAACTATGATATCTAGCATGTTCATTTGGTTTCATAGTGTTTTATTGAATATTTTTTCTTAATTAAGTTTTGAAGTCAAACCAATTACAATTTAGACATAGGCAGACCATATACAACATAACCTTTTTCGTATATATCGAAATTCTTTTTTTTACTAGATCAAGGGCATCAATACCTAGCCCAAACATATATTTCAAATTCTTTTTTTGATAATCTACTATTTTTCCACATGTGTAGAATAGAGAGCTTTATTTTTGGTGAGAAACCTATGTTTAATTAAACTGTAAAAAATACATAATAAAAGAAAAATATATTAAGTTGGTTCTATGAAGTTTCCTCCATCCTCAACCCGAGCTTCAAAAGGAAACATTTTGCAGAAAATTGGTAGAAGAGGGGGTGGAAGGACAAAAAAGGGGGTTCTAGCAAACCCCCCTTCACTAGAAGGGAGGTCCTAGCGAACCCCCCTTCTCTAGAAGGGAGCTCCTAGTGAACCCACCCTTCTAGAGAACTCCTTAGGGGGTTCTAGCGAAACCCCCTTCTATTGACCCCCTAAAGTGTTTTCCCTTTGAAAATGCATTTTCCTTCCTCAAACTAGAATTACAAACCAATTTTATGGGATTACCTAGGATCAAATTTAATGTATTTGCTTATCCAATTATTTATCATAAGAGGCATTATTGTTAGGATAAAAATCACTAAATATCAACTTTAATGCATGACGCTCATCTATACTCTGCGCAAGAGTTCTATGATATTGACAGTGAGATGTGTTTGTACTTTTTCCTTTAGGTTTTTGATTCTCTTTAATAGATGGTAATGTTATGAGTCCTTGATTAAGAAATGTATCTAAGATTCTTTTGCTTTCAGACATGGGACAAGGAATTTTTAGTTTCTTGAGTTTGTAAGGCTTTTGTTTCTTGTTTAACTGGCCAATTTGTTGAGGTATATTTTGAGGAGGGGGGCCTAAAATGATCCTATCATCCTTATGATCAATATAAAGGAGGAAATTTGTATCCTTAGATGATCCATAAAGCATAAGGGATCTATGACAAACATTGTCAAGTGATTATGCACAAAGGTGTAAAGACATAAAAAATGGAGTAACAGGAACATTAAATAGAGAGAATTCAAAATATAGAACTAAGAGAGAAAAAAAGACACCAATTTGATTATGGAGTTCGTTTGAGTGGACTATGTCTCTGGGTCTAGCTCAACTGATTGACGAATCTATTGAAATGTTTTGAATTTGTAGTACAATCTCCAATGGAGCCTCTTGCAAAACTGCTTTACAAAGGTTTGTAGCATGTCCACAAAGTCATACAAAAGTGTCTCACTCACACTCCTCTCAAAAGCTCTCAACGATAGTTATGGTTAACAAAGAGTAAGAAAAACTGACTTTTCCTAAAAACAGGACCTACTACAGACTCAGAAACATATTCTTCTCAATACTTCTATTCCCTCAAATTCTCTCACAAAAAGCTCAAAAGGCTAAGAGAATGGAATGAGGATGATCAACTCAAAAAGTGATGATTGAGTTGAGTTAGTGAGGAAGACTCTCCTAGTCTCCCTTTCATAATTGAAATTCCCATATAGGGTTGAAAACTACCAAATTCTTCCTTAAAGGAAAAATACAAGGAAATTCCCCCATTTATAAAAAAAAAACAATAATAACCCCCTAATAAAAATAATCAAATTATTTTTAAGCCCCTTTGTCTTTTATATTCTTGAGCTATTGATTGTTAGGGGGTTTTCTATTTTGTTTATTTTTTTTTCAAAAAAATACCCATTTTTGGGTTATTTGGTTAGGCCCTAGGCCTAACTCTTAACTATATAAAATAGATGCCACATATATTTCAAGCGAAAACAATAGTGCAATGATTGGAATACTTTTGATTGCCTAGCCAGTTGGGGGTTCAACTCCTATCGACCTTTTAAAAGAATTTTCAACTATTTCATTCATCAAAACAAAACCAATGACTATACATGGGTAAAAGCCAACCATTGGTGCAATGGTGGATGTTGTTGCTTGCAACGTGGAGGTCTTGGGGTTGATCCCCATACAATATTTTTGTTAATAAAACAAATTGTGAACCTACCACAGGATGAACAATACAAACAGACATGTGTTCCAACTAGATCTTGCCACATGTCAAGCTTTCATTCGCTGAAGGTACTAGTCAACTACTAAGCCAACACCCAGTCACATGCCACATATGTGTCTACATCATATATCGTACTACTAATATAATGTAGGGATGACACATGTCAACATCAGATTTGTTGACTATACTAACATCATCTGCCTAATTAGCCTACCACATCAATTGTACAACTAACACGTGTCAAGACCCCATTGGTCCACATCATCATACGTATGATGACTCACCTGCCAAATCAGCATGATGAAATCAAAAACTGTACCATTGGTACCCTTGGTCAATCGCAAGCTTTGACTGGCCATATCTTGCACATATGAGCTCCGATTTGCGCAAAATGAACATCGTTGGAATCATGACAATGAGGCCTTCACAATGATGTTGACTTTGATCATCTTTGATGATGTCAAATTTTGACCCTTTTTCTCATCCCTAGTACTTGAGTTGACTGGTCATTGACCAAACTTTGACTGGCAATATCTCGCATATACGGGCTCAAATTTTAATGAAACAAACATCATTGGGTTCATTTCATCAAGCCATTCAAATTGACACTGCTTCTGACTGATTCTAAGTTAGTTAACTTTTCTGCCTTCTCTATGGCCTCCTGGTCCAGGGTTGACCCAACTTTGACATCTAACTTGAGCAAATGGACTCCTTTTTTGCCTATTCAAGTTGTGCCAAATTTAGGATTCTAAGCTCGACACGATGGAATGACTTCTAGGAGAAACTAGAACACTTCAATTTTTAGGTTTTGAAGATCCACCTAGATCAAACCTCCCCACTGAAGAACTTTTGGTCCTCCAAAAGTTTACAATTCCTTCAAATCATCTCCCATTCTACATCTTGCCACTTGCCACAGTATGAATCACTAGATCGTACACACTGCCACATCTGCTTGCTAAGGTCTTACACTTCAACAATGTACTATCAACAAGAGCTTCCCTATTACCATATCTGCCCTCTATAGGGGTCTTACATTTTGGCAATGCAAGAATTCACAAGTCATCTTGATGTAGTTCAAAATGGAACTTAGCATACCCAAAGTAAGAAGAAAAACTAAGGATGATAAACCTATCTCTTAGTTCTTCTCACAGGTAGTTCACATTCTACATCTCTCACCATCCTTTTTGACATGCTTTTGTTGCTCCTCTAACTTCTCAAGCATGGTATCTATGCCTCAACCTAAAATATTCCTTCACCTTTGTACTTTAGAATAGCTAATTCAAGGCTCCTCCATACAGCTCAGGTCACATTCATCAAAAGCAACAAGGTCATTGATAACATCCTTCAAGAACTCCAACTTAGTTCAGACTTATCCTCAAAATGACCTCGATTAAGCCTTCAAGCTAAGAACATGCAAGGTCACTATTGATCATTCTTGACAACTCTTTTAGCTAAAAAGTGCTCTTCAGCCGAAGCTTCACACTTGAAATTTGCAAGTACAAGTCCTTAAAAACCTGCAATAAGAAGTTACAAAGTATTCTCCTTTCCAAATTACAAGAGATGTGGCTTCAAGAGCCTTAAAAAATCTCAACCTCTAGAGAAATACAACTTCATAAAAACTATTACAAATAATTTTATTTAGAGTTTTATGTTCATAAAACCACACTAGCTTATCAACCTATTTATCACACTAGAAAAGACATAATAAACACACACAATCTGATATACTAGTTTGATGAGTGATGGTCCTAGCTCCTACGAAATTGTTCAAATGAACTCTCTTTCATAGGCTGCTCAAGATTTAGTTGAGTTTCTTCTGGGACTGCCTTAGAAGTGGAAGCAATTGCCAACTCCACTTTCATGTCCTCAACTTTCTAGTGGTTGGGTCTCTTAGTAGACCTCAATCAACGATGGTGCTCTAGATACAGCTTCCAACACTTTTCCTCCCAATGTCCATTGATGTGACAATGGTTGCAGAAGTTTTGAGCTCAAGAGGATTGTCTAGCTCCTCCTCTAAATCCCAATCCTTCATACCGTGGTCATTTATTTGCCTCGATCATATTGGTGATGCCTTGCTTAGAACTACCAAGGCCCTTTCCTTTGTAACCCATCTTTCCAAGTAGCATCAATCCCATGCCTTTTGCATGCTTCTCAAAGTGTGCAAAAGAGTCTTTCTCATCCTATGCTAACTTCTTCTATTCTATGGAAGAAGATACTTCGAGATAGTTACTATCACTATCAGGAAAATTAAGAGTCTGAAGGTACTCCATCTATCAACAATAGGCACATTCTATTACACTAGGAGAATTCACCCAATCATGGTTGCAAGAAAATCTAGCCAAGGGCCTCATCGCTAAAGAATTTCTCGTACTATCAGGTGGGGTAAGTAGGGAGTATGAGGATGATGTATCTTCAAAATGTAGACAAAAGAAACATATGCGCGCACTCACTAATACAGGAGGAATTCTTCTGTTATGCTCCTCCAAGACTTCCTACAACAACACATGTAGTCTTTCCTTCCCCATGTTGAATTCCTTAAGCAACTGTTGAAGTTCTACATTCTCTGTCTACAAGAATCAATTGGCTTCCTCCAACTCTTGCATCCTATCATCCCTCTCTTGATGGTCTCGATAGAGTTCTTCAACAATGCCTTTCATTGACATGAAATCATCCACCATGGATGTGGTCAATGTCAACCTTGAAGATTCACCATTCTCTAATGCCATCTCTACTCCAAACTCCAAATGTCCACCTATCAACTTGTACACAACTCAACAAAACTAGGAAATTATCAAATTGACAAACTAATTAACTCGCAAGTTGGCTATCAATCACTCCTACAATGCTAGCCAAACCTGCCTTTGGTACCACTTGATCCATAAAGTGGAAGGGATCTATGACAAACATTGTGAAGTAATTATGCACAAAGGTCTAAAGACATCAACAATGGAGTAGCAGGAACATTAAACAGAGAGAATTCAAAACATATAACTAAGAGAGAGAAAAGAAGACATCAATTTTATTGCGGAGTTTTTTCGAGTGGACTACGTCTTTGGGTCTAGCTCAACTAAGTGACCAATCTATTGAAATGTTTTGAATTCGTAGTACAATCTCCAACGAAGCCTCTTGCAAGACTCCTTTACAAAAGTTTGTAGCCTATCCACAAATTCATACAAAAGTCTCTCACTCACACCCCTCTCAAAAGCTCTCAAGGCTAGGGATGATTAACAAAGAGTAAGAAAAATTGAATTTGCCTAAAAGTAGGACCTACTATAGACTCTGAAACATGTTCTTCTTAATACCTCCATTCCCTCAAATTATCTCACAAAAAGCTCAAAAGGATAAGAGAATGGAATGAGGATGATCAACTTAGAAAGTGATGATTGAGTTGAGTTGGTGAGGAAGACTCTCCTAGTCTCCCTTTTATACTTGAAATTCTCATATGGGGCTGAAAACTACCAAATTCTCCCTTAAGGGAAAAATACAAGGCAATTCCCCCATTTACAAAAAAAAAAAACAATAATAACACCCTAATAAAAATAATCAAATTTTTTTAAGCCCCTTTGTCTTTTATATTCTCAGGCTATTGATTGTTAGGGGTTTTGTTATTTTGTATATTTTGTTTTCAACAAAATACCCATTTTTGGGTTATTTGGTTAGGCCTTGGGCCTAACTCTTAACTATATAAAACCAATGCCACATATATTTCAAGTAGCAACAATAGTGTAAAGGTTGGCATGCTTTTGGTTGCCTGGTCAGTCGGGGGTTCAACTCCTACTAGCCTTTTAAAACCATTGTCAACTGTTTCATTCATCAAAACAAAACTGATGACTATACATGGGTAAAACCCAACCATTGGTGCAATGGTGGATTTTTTTTCTTGCACCGTGGAGGTCTTGGGGTTGAGCCCCATAAAATATTTTTCAGTAATAAAATAAATCATGAATCTATTGGAGGATGAACAATATGAATGGACATGTGTGCCAACCAGATCTTGCCACATGTCAAGCTTTCGTTCACTGAAGGTACTAGTTAGTTGCTAGGTCAATGCACAGTGACATGCCATGTAGGTGACCACATCATCTATCGTACTGTTGACATAATCTACAAATGACACATGTCAATACTAGATTTGTTGACTATACTAACATCATCTGCCTAGTCAGCCTACCAATCAACTGTACGACTGACACATGTCAAGATCCCATTGTTCCATGTCATCATCCGTATGATGAATCACCCACCAAGTTAGCACAATGACGTCATGTTGACGTCAGCAATTGTACCACGGGTACCCTTGGTCAACCACAAGCTTTGACTGGCCATAGCTCGTACATATGAGCTCTGATTTTCAAAAAATGAACGTCATTGGAATCGTGACGATGAGGCCTTCGCAATGATGCCGACCTTGATCATCTTTGATGATGTCAAATTTTGACTCTTTTTCTTGTCCCTAGTACCTGAGTTGATATGCCTTTGACCAAACTTTGACTGATGATATCTCACATGTACGGGCTCAAATTTTGATGAAACGAACATCATTGGGTTCATGTCATCGAGCTCTTCAAATTGAAACTACTTCTAACTTCTTCTGAGTTAGTCAACTTTTTTTCCTTCTAGATAGCCTCCTAGTTCAACGTTGAACCAACTTTGTCTATGCATAACTTGAGCAAACAGAATCCTTTTTTTCCATTCAAGTTGCACTAGATACAGGATTCTAAGCTCTATGTCATGGCACTGCTACCATAAGAATCTGGAACACTTCAATTTTTAGGTTCTGAAGATTGACCTAGATCATTAGAAGATGTGAAGGGATAAGGATATATATAGCCTAGTCCCTTAGTTTCTTCAAGTGATATTTTCTAAAAGTTTGTGAATTTCATGCTCATTAGTTATGTCACATCCTTTCTTAGTTAAGATCATAAAATTTTTTCCATAAGTTTCATCTAGGTTGATCAGTGTGTTGATTACTTTATTAACATAAGATGGGTAATTATTCACTTGGTTAGAGGGTCTATGTTCACTCACGAGTGGTGGTATAGGCTTGCTTTTTTATTCAAATTTAGGATGTAAAAGACCAAACATTTCAATTTGTGGGATAGTAAGAGGTGTTAGTTGTTGCATGGAATGGCAAAAGGATGCATTATTCTCAAGATTGTTAAGGAAATAATTTAATAATTCATGTATGTTGTCATCATCTTCTCCTATGATGTCAACTTCACGAGGAAATTCATTATGAGTTGATTAAGCATGATTAGGTTCAATTGCATTAGTATCATTTCCAAAAACACAACATGAAACATCAACCAAGGAGATTTAGGACTTCCATATATTGCCAATACACATGTCCATTATTTCAAATGAAAGGGGATTTTTAGATTTTTAGATTTGTAACAAGATAATTTTCTAATTATACTATGTAAAAACCTAAAAATCATGTCTTTTAGATACAATTTTTAATGCAAACAAAAAATTGAAAGCAACAAAAAAGAATACAAAAACAAAGGATTTAATGCATAAAAATTCAAGAAAAATCCATGATCTGGGACTCATTCACCCCTAGATGAATGGTTCCTAGCTTAGGGTTTTTAAAAATGCAGATTTCTAGGTTGATTCTTGTGGTTTCCAGATTCTTGTTTCAGACAATGAGCTATAGTTTCATATTTTTGTGAAATTGAGCTTGAATGCAAATGCCAAATGTAGTGTAAGAAAAAGTAACCCTTTTTCACACTTAGTTTGGGAATTACTAACATTAAATGGACCTAATTTGGCCTTTATTTGGAGTTGTAATGTTTTTCACACATTTACATTAATTTTAGGGCCCTTTTAAGCTGAATAGATCTAATTTTTCCTTAATTTAGTGTTCTAAAGTGTATTTGTTTACACCTTCACATTTAGTTTTGGGCCCTCTTGTATTTATGACCTTCACATCATTATTAATAGACAATTAGGACCCTTTATTATTCATGCTAGACTTATTTCAACCAAAATTCCAACAAGATCATTAAATATACTTAATTTTCTAACCTTCCAACATTTCCTTAGCCTGAAAAAGCTCAAGTGGGAACCATATGCCACCTCGGGTATATGAGTCCTATTTGGACCCTTTTTAAAGTTTTGAGTAGGAAATCATGGTTTTGAATTCAAAATTTATGAATGTCAGCATTTGGGATCTAATAAATAGTAATTTAGATGGAGTTCCTATATAAACAAGGTTTCAAATGATTATTTCACCTAGAAATCAAGAGTCAATCATCCTAAGACTTCACAAGAGTGTGATAGAGTATTAAAGAGAATTTCTAAGGCATTCAAGGTTAGATTCTTCATATTTTTTGTATCCATTCAAGATCCATTATCATTTCAAAGGATTAATGCATCATGCATGTGGTTTTGAACTATATTATGATGTATTGTTCAAGATCAATTGAAGTATTCAAAGGAATTATCTTTCATCAAGAATCACAATAAAGATCTTCATCCATTAAGGAAAATTCATGCTTTTTTTTAGATATACAACGTTTCAAACAAGGTTCTATTGTTTTATCTTATGTTTCATGTTTCATTTCATTCATGTTTCATTTCTCTTTAATGTTTGAGTACTGAAATGAGGGTTGACCAAGGAAAACCCCCATTCCCTATAAAATCAACAAATTTTCTTTATGTTTATGTTTGATTATAGATCTAGGTGTTTTAGAGCTTGAAGACCCTTTGACTTCACAAAGTTTCAAGATTGAAGAAAGTTGTCAAGTTGTCAAGAAGTTGTCATCTTCATGGAAAGTTACTTACAAGCCAGAATTTAAGCTTTCAAAAATAGATATTTGGTAAGGGAGAAGCTACAAAAGATCATTAGAGGATATAATAATTTTAGATCAGCCCTAATATTGGGAGTAAATTTCCACTTGTGATGCATGAGTCCCAATATATAATATTTCAAGCATTTTCTATAGATCCTGGTTTACCAGTTATAGATTTTGGTTTCATCCTGAAACTCTAAACTAGGATTATGAGTCCTAATATGCATTAAAATTCAGTTTTTTGAGACTACATACCTTATTTCAAGCATCTTCAGTTTTCCAAGTGCCCCTCTATCCTTTCTCAGTTCATTATTCTAATTTTTAGTTTCATATCTTGAGCTACATAGTTAGGTTTGCATATCATTGCACCTTCTTCTTTTCAAGCCTTTGCTTGGTGATGAACCCCCTCTTGTCTTTAATCACACCTAAAGGAAACCTTATAGTAGATATCTTTACCCTAATCCAATCACTAGGTTGAGATCTCTAGGATTTCCTTTAATGAAACTTGAATGAAATAGAGTGAAATAGTTCAGGTAAACCCTAGTTCCATCTCCTAAAAGGTGGAACCCTGTATTTCCTTCATTTCATTTTGGTAAACCTCGCCTTTTAACCCTGCATTTTCTTATTTGGAGTGCATCATAGTCTTAGATCTAGCTTACATTAACTTTGCATTAGGTCTTGCAATAGTTAATTCACACCCAGGGTTTCTAAATATTGCATTAGTGAAAGTGCATATATGCTACATTTTTGCATCTTAGATCATTCAATTTCACTAAAAATATACAATTGAAAATATTCAAGTCAACATACAAGTTAGAAATCTTGGAACCAACTCATAATTTGTTGAATTTAGTGTAAAAACCCTAACTGTGACTCAGTCACCCCTCTAGGTGATTTAGTCTGTATATGGGTGGTTTTTCAAGATTTATAGGAATTCTTTGTTGTGTTATTTTCAAATTTTAATCCCTCTAAAAACCCTAACTAGGACTCATATACCCCTCTGGGTGATATAGTCCTAGATTAGACCTAAAACTGCCTTTTACAACATTAAAAACATGATTTATGGGCTTCTATTTGATGTCATGAGATAACTATTTCAGTTTGTTGATCTTCTATTTTGTTCATTTCATTAGATATAGCTTAATTTTATTCACATATGTCATTGCTTAATTTCAAATTTACATTTACAACATTTCATTTTCAAATTGTTACATTGTATAATCAACAAATTACCTTGTTTAGAATCTAAGAATTGCATTTACACATTTCATTATAGGTAATTGCATTGCATTTTAAGTCTCTTTCCATTTTAAGTTTGTATAGATTACTTCTCACAAATGTTAGTATCTTTCTTTTGAAATTTTGCAAAGAAAAATTTAGTCAAGAAGCATGTTAGTCATTCATTTAATGCATTTCCTAGTTATGAAACTCTCTTAGTGCAAGAGAGCGAAAATGTTGGAAAATTCCTTAACTACACAATCCCCCATATCTCTCCTAATTGTGGAAATGATGTGATAGAAGATACAAGCATAGATAACCATGATGATCATAGTTTTTCTTCTCCCAATACCTCTCCTACTAGTCACAAATGTATCTTGGTGAAAGAAAAGGCAATCATTGAGAATCATGAAAGTCTTGTTTGTCCTTCTCCTCCTCCTCCTTGGGGAGATATTATGATGCAATAAAATGAGATCATTTCCACTACCTTACTTAGTCTACATTCCACTCCCAACACCTCCCATACTTATGAAAATAAAGAGGCTACAATCATGAATTATCATTAAAATCACATTGTGAGGAGGATATATTGGTATTAAGAGATCCAATGATTGAGAGCTATGACAATCCTACCTCTCCCACTTGGGAAGACATTATAGGACATGTGCATGTAATTGTAGACAAGCACGGCAATTACATTTGTACTTCCCCTAATATCTCTCCTATATACAAAGAAGATAGTTTGGTGTTAGAAGCTACACTTGTTGAGAGTCATGAAAATATTGTTTCTCCCTTTCCTAATGCTCCTACCATTTGGAGAGATCTATTTGAATGAAAGGATCCAATCATTAGTAAGCATGAAAATGATAGTTCTTCCTCTCTTAATACCAACCCTATTTATGATGAAGCTACTTTAGAAAATCCAATCATGGAATATGATGAACCTTTTGTTTTCTCCTCTCCTCAAAGCTCCCCTACTAGGGAAGATATTATAGCACAGCATAATGAGACCTTAGAGAAAAGGATGAAATCATGGACAATCATAACAATCAAATTGGACCTTCTACTAATATCTCTACTATTGGTAAAGAAGATATTTTGATGTTAGAAAATACAACCTATGAAATTCATGAGAATCCTACTTGCCTCTCTTCTTGTAGGGAAAACATTATTGAACAAGAAAATAAAACCATTGATAACTCTTTTACTTGTGATGAAATCATTTTAGAGGAATCAACCTTTGAATGACATGAACATCTAGTTTGTAGTTCTCCTAAGAACTCTCCTCCTAGGGAGGATATCATGGTGCAAGAAAATGAAAACATTGACAATAGTGATATATATTCCTTAGATGAAGATGATAGTGAAAATATGACATCAGACTACCCTTCATTAGAAAGACATCAAACTAAAATCATTGAGGTTATGAATGCACAAGTGTTTGTTAGACCCCCTTGATTATTGGGCTTCCTAAATACACTATGGGACATCCTAAGAAACCTCTAATTATTTGCATGCCCTCACAATGAGCACAAAATCAAAATAAACTTGAAAATGTCCTTAACCCACCCTTAAACCAACTTCAAATTGAAAGAAAAAAAACTTTTTTTCATCCTTGAACTACCTAAGAATAATTTTTCATATCAATTGAATTATAACACCACTGATTATACATATAGCACTAGAAAAAATATAAAACCAAGAAAAACACCTTCAACATCCCTCCCATTTCCTAACCCTATCTTAATTGGTCCTCCTCATTTTCCTTTACAAAGTGGAAAGGAGTATGATCTCATTGAAGAACTAAAGAATACTCCTACCAAGATATCATTATAGGACCTCATTCAAGCCTTCCCTCATTATCATAACATAATTCAAAGTGCTTTACAAAAAGTTCCTACCCCTCCTAATGTGCAATCAATTGAAGTAGCATCCCAAATTCAAGCTATGACACCAAACAATGTAGACATTACTTTTTGTCAAGATGAGTTACCCCCACTATAAGTGCAAAAGAAATGAAGCTTTCATGATAATATCTATATACAATAGGACTGGGATAAAAAGAACCCATGTTGAAAATGGATCAGACCTTAATGTGTGTAGTGTAAAATTTTTGGATAGGCTTGGTGTGGATAAATAAAAAATTCAACCTACCTCTTAATCTATAAGTGGGTTTGATAATGTGGGAAAACAACCACTTGGTGTGAGCACATTACCTATTATAGTTGAAAAAGTAACATTACAAACCCTGTTCCATGTTATGCCTAATGATATTTCATACAAAATTATTTTAGGAAGACCATGGATTCATGAGATGCATGTGGTTCCTTCTACTCTTCACCATAAAATGTAATATGTCGATTAAAAAAAAAGTGTACACACTGGACACTAAATATGAGCCTTACAGTGTTTTACAACTTGAAAAAGACAATGAAAATCCTTTAAAAACACTAAAACCAACCACACAAGTAGAACTCATGCAACAAAAAGACAAAGAAAAGCAAGTTGAGGAAGTCGTGAAGTTATTAGAATATGATTGGGGTTCCTTCGATTTCATAGCATCCATGGGAGAATACAATATCATAACAAAAGATTCTAAAATAGGAAAAGAAAAAGTGGTAATGTTAACAAAAAATTCAAAAGACCCTTTGAAAGCATTCACCTCAACCACTTTAGAAGAAGAAGAAAATTATACAACAAACTTTGATGAAGTTGATTATGAGCAACCAACGAATCTGAAAGAAATGAAAAAGTTTTATGGAAAAGGTTATGAATTTAAGAAACAACTTGGATAAAGTATTTGTGTCCCTATAGAGCCTATCACACAAGGAATGACTAATGGTCTTGGTTATTTTCCATCAAAATAAAAAACAAGCCTTCAATTAATATCAACATCATTACAAAAGATTCCTCTAAACAACCTTTAACATTAGTGCACCCTGAATTGATAGACACTAGTGGTTTTGATTATTATCCTTTAAAAGTAATGGAAGAAATAGAGAAATATTTGCTTAACATCAATGTCATCACACAAAACACTAATGATTCAAATTTGATATATTTTACACCTTCCTATAAAGGAGAGTACAAAATATTGCAATCTAAAGAGCCTTGTGTAAGCATGACAACTTGTACTAAGCAAGAGATATCCTTTTTGAAAAATAAAGGAACATATTCTACTATCAATCAAGAGAGTATCTTGTCAAGACTCCTCAAAGATCGTTTGATATCTCTTCCTCCAAGAACATGAAAGAAATTATACTACAAGACTTCATTTTGTGCATGCCATAGAGTTCATGGTGATTCCACTAATGAATATGAGGATTTGGGTAACAAAATTCAACATCTTAAGGAGTTTGGTGCTCTTCCTTCTTTTGAAGCACCTAGTTCCTCTAATTGATACTTATTTTCATTCTATTATGTTTCTCATCAATATTTTCAGCTCATCCTTGTCTTGCACTAAGTGGGGGCAAGGAGAGAAGTAGCTTTTTACTCATATGGAACTTGTTGTTATCTCTTTTGGCTAGTTAACCACCTTCCATGTATATAAGTGCAAGCTTGGGATGTGGACGACATGTCTTAAGTTGGCCTGTATGTCTAGCATAGTTTTCTTTCTATGTTTAGCATTATATTTTGGGGGAAACCCCTTATTCATGATGTAGTTTCATTTGGTAACATATGATTTGGTATAGGGCTTTCCAAATAAGCTCTCATGTGGCCTCTTCTACTTTAAAGCAATTTCTCATAGCAATGGTGTTAGCAACCACTTTAAAGTGGGGGCTTGAACATATGATTTAGCATAGGGATTTCCAAAAAATCTCTCATGTCCTCTTATACTTTAAAGAAATTTCTTATAGCAATGGTGTTAGCAACCACTTTAAAGTGAGGAATTACATTGAAATTCATATTTCACTATGTAGTTTTCTTTATTCCTATGGTGCGTCCTTTTCTTGGTGGTGTCATTGGGTTTGATTTCCTCCAAGAGCATGATATTTCTTTTACTTGTCCTCTCTTGGAGACATTAATCACAATGTTCCCTAAGATGAGACCTTGCATGAACTAAGAAAAACTTCTTTGAACATACCTTACAGAATTTTTCATTTACAATAACTATTATGTGGCCACCTAGTATAACAAACTTTTCTTTCCTATGGAGCCATCCTATTTCTTCAAGGGTGTCAATCATATGAAGTTTTGATTTCCTTGTGAACGCTCTTATTTGTATTGTGTGGCACCTTATCAAATTTATTAGGAGGTATATCTTTGGTATGGTTACCCTATGGGAGTTGAACTTGGGTGTGACTTTCCCACAGCTACTTGCTTGTGTGTGTGAGCACATACCGACTACATGTGTATATGTCTTACCTTTTTGGATACTCACCCAATGGATAGCATGAAGTTATATTGCCTCAGAGTGAACATGAACTTTTGGACCAACAAATTAGATCTAATCCACATCGTTTTGGACAAATAGTCGAGGCTTGATCCACCCCTTTTTATTTTTTTCTTTAAGTTAGTCATTGGAATTATATGTTTTTGTATCTTGATGTTGTGTATCATACACCTTGTGTGTGTCCCTTTGTTCTTATGTTGGTTTGACATAGGATCTTGGATCCTAGGGGCTTGACCACCCCCTCGATCCTTAACATTCTATACCATCCACATTGGTACACTTGGACCCCTCTTGAATGTTTACTTTAGTGTGAGTTTGAAGAAAGTTCCTCCTCTCACTAAAGTGGGGTCTAAATGTAGTGTAGGAAAAATTATCCCTTTTTCAAACTTAATTTGGGAATGATTAACATTAAAATAGATCTAATGTGGCCTTGATTTGGTGTTGCAATGTGTTTCACACATTCACATTAAGTTTAGGGCCCTTTTAAGCTGAATAGATCTAATTTTTCCCTAATTTAGTGTTGTAAAGTGTATTTATTACACTTTCGCATTAATTTTTTCACCCTCTTGCATTTATGACCCTCACATCATCATTAATAGGCCCTTAGGACCCTTTATTATGCAACACCAGACTTATTTCAATTGAAATCTTGACAAGATCAATAAATACACTTCATTTTCTAACCTCCCCACATTTCCTTAGCCAAAAAGACTTGGTGGGACCCATATGCAACCCTAGGCATATGAGTCCCCCCAGCTAGGACCCATATGCCACCTTGGGTGTATAAGTCCCATTTGGCTCCTTTTTAGGGTTTTGCAACTTTCCCTTTTGTTTTGGCGCCAAAAGTCTCATTGTTTGATTTTTGACCTAGGAAGAAATTTTAATGAAATTCACTTTTTAGAGGGGCAACTTCGTAAGGCCATAAATTTTGATCCAGGTGTCCAATTTTCTATTATATCATATCATTTGAAAGCTCTCAAAGACAT
The DNA here is from genome assembly GCA_007258455.2 of Sequoia sempervirens. Lineage (NCBI taxonomy): Eukaryota > Viridiplantae > Streptophyta > Pinopsida > Cupressales > Cupressaceae > Sequoia > Sequoia sempervirens. Next base: position 470,411,105 of record VDFB02058242.1, read on the forward strand.
CTACAATGTGAAAAACTACTATAAGTCATTTCATCCACTCTTTGAGCTATTTCGGGGCCTCTAAATTTTTATATTTGAATTTGAAGCTGCATTGGAGAAATTTCCTAGGACATAAACTTTAATATCTTCCAAACCATGTAGGGGATTAAGGTGAATTTTTCATGATCAATTTTATTTTTTAGCTCTTCTCCTTTAGGTAAATTTTCAAATCCACATGATCCCATTTAGGCAGAATTACTAAAAATAGTGAGTGATCATTTTTCATTATTTTTGACTTTTGATGGTCTTATACCCCTTAAGTGTCATCATGTGACTCAAAACAACTAAAGAAAATAAAGAATTTTTTTTTTTTGGGTGATGCAAGATTACCCTACACCATTGGATGCTCCTCCATCACATAATTACATCCTCTAAATTGATTTTTGTAATAGCTCCATCTTCAACCTAAGAATATACCTCCTTCCACTTTTGTTTCAACATATCAGGTTTCAAATATTCTTTGCTAAGCTTTATACCCATTGTTATTTCCAGAAATAAGATGCAATGAGTAATGATATCACCTAATTCATTCAACACCTTAGGAAACTATTCTAAAGCTTTATCCATTAACTCCCTCTTAAATTTGAAGGCCTCAATCCATTGCTTATGCTTATTTATATCCTCATAAGAAAGGACATCTTTAACTAGTACCTCTTCAAGAATTTCCACTATCTTTACGAATCTGACCATGGGTTTATCATCACAAGCTTGGCACTCTACTACTAAATGTTGTACAATATCCAGAAAAGAAATATTTTTCTCATGCAATTGTAGGATTTCCTTAATAAACACAATACCCTTCTAGTATACCCTAGCCACCCAATTATGAGTTACTTGCATAGATGCTTTCATCTTTTCCAATTCATTGAAGGCATCTTTGGACAATATTCTAGGTTGTGTAGATGTTCTTGCCTAGGTTTGAGTTTGCAGAGGCTTAATAAGATGCTAGATATATCTTTTCAAATCTTCAACCTTCCTTGTAACTTGTCATTTTCTTGTACCTCTTTATCTAACCTCTTTAGAATAGAATCTACAAAACCCCTCAAATATTTTGTCTCTTATTTCTTTGTGGATGGTCTTAAATTGATTGTTTGCACATTATAATCAGCAGGTGTGACATTCTCTTTATTCTTCTCAACTATAGGGGTAGCAATGTGCAACACTAGGTTATTGGACTTGTAACTATGGGTAAAATTTAGGTTAGCATGATTAGTATCTAAATAAATCAAAACCCAAAGAAAGTAATGAAGCACATAGGAGAGAACCTAAAAATAAAAGGAAAGAGTTTTCCCAAGATCTTCAACCTCCATGATTGACCTCCATTACACCTACTCTATTTTCTGCAATATGATGTTTTCCCATATATTTTGTGTGAGAAACAATGACTTATGCCAAAACCAAAGTAAATGTTGAAGGATTTTATCAAAAACATCAAAATAAAACTATGAAACTATGAAGCAAGCCTATGAAATGCCAAAATGTCAAAATGCCTAGAGATGTAGATGTATGAAGTATGCCTAAGACAAGATTCCATAAGATATGAGAGATTCCTAAAACAATATTTCATGAGATTAGGAGAGATTAGGAGATGTGAAAATGTGACTAAAATTTCCTTCTTCTAGAAAATGCAATTTTAGGTGAATGGCCAAGATTGAAAGTTGAGAGATGCCCTAAAATTAATGATTGATATTAAATTTGACAACCCACAATTAGGGTTAGGGATCAATTAGAAAAGATGAATGGTCTGAGATTAAATTAAAAATAATTTAATCAACAGTGGAGGTTAGTTGAGACAAAGAGGAATAAGGATAGGAATATAGAAGATAAGATCAATACATAAAAAACATTGAGTTGGAGAGAAAATCAAATCTTCTTCCATTTAAATGACCAGTGGCTAATTAGGTAATAAAGATATTATCTAATTACGGAAGATTGTGATAAGGAGGAAAAATATCATTTTGAATTAAATACTAATTTTTAATTCAAAAATCAAGATATGAAATCTAATTAAATAAATAAAGATTAATTATTTGATTTAAGAGACCAAGTTGACCATTTAAATTAAAAATTAATTTAATTCAAAAGTGGTGGGACCATGTGACGATAAATAGTTAAATTAAATTATTTACTAAGAGGAAAAATTATAAAGTGGGACAATTTAAATAAATCATTTTATTTAAATTTAGTGGAAAAGTCAAATAAGAAGATTAAATAATTAATGATAATTATTTAATTAGGGATGAAATGGAGAAGGTCGCCAATAATTAAATAAATTAAAGAATTTATTTGATTATGAGAAGACATTAGATATTAATGACGTATTTAAATAAATAAATAAAGTCTATTTATTTAAATAATTAGGAAAGAGTAAAAAATTTGAATTAATTAAATAATTAAGAATTATTTAATTAATAGTCAAATTTGGACAACAGACAAAATATGATAAGACATAGAAAAATGTGGTTTGCAGGTCAAGGATATTTTTATGTGTCTAAATTTTTCCCCTCTTTGTCATAATGCAACTTATCACACCATGATAAAGAAAATAAGTCAAAAATATGCCCCAGTGAAAAATAGGATGAGGAAGAATGACAAGGAGATAGCAGTATGTCCTTTTGAGAGTACAATCAGGTTCCAAGAACATGAGTGTTCTCTCAAAAATGGAGGAGAATATTAGAAGATGAAGGAACAAAGACATGTTAGTGTGAAAGATATTAATGACGAAGATGCAGACTAGACAAAATGTTAGAGGGGAAATGAAGAAGGGTGTGACAGGAAAGAAACCTTCAACATTTTGCAAAGTGTTGATAGACGTTGCTCAAATCATCATTGGGTAGTAAAAATGACACAAATGGAAAACAAACACCATGGTATGACATAGACCAAGGTGTGCAAGGTCATCCACCTGCAAAACAAATAGTCGCAAACAAGGAATGTCCTAACTCATACTAAGGGCCAAGTTACCCCAGTATTTTTGTCAAAACAATCCACATATAGTAGTCAAATAAAACAAAATAGGTCATGAGACATCATCACACCTCTAAATCCTTCATGGGACACCCTTGAGGTAGAGAGTAACATAACCAAGAGACAAAATGATAAGAAAAAAATAGTCAAAATAGTCAAAAGATAAGATGAAAATGAACCATAAAGATTAATAGCCATTTAATTGTGTTTGCCAATGTTTATTTTCCAAAGGTTAATTACGTGATAGTTTAATAGTTTTGATGGGTTTCCAATTTGATGATATTAATAGTTTTGATGGTGCCTATTGTCAAGAAGGACACATCCTAAAAAAGGAAAATGACATTTTGACGAGGTCTAACTCCAAGAGGGACACATCTTGAAGAGAACCCAAGAGTGACAAGATTGACATTTTGACTAATGTTTTGGCACTTTGATTGATGTTGATTGTATGATTGATTGGACTATGTTGTCTGATTTTGGTTCAAGATTAAAATGTTGATGTTTGCAATGACTGACTTGTTTCTGAGTTTGATTATGTCTAACTTATTTGATTGATGCGACTATGTTTGACTTATTTGACTAATGTGAGTATGTTTGACTTATTTGACTAGCATGAACATGTTTTTAGACGGGAATAACATTGTTGGACTTATGCGATGGATGCTAAAGACTAACCTAGGGAGCCTCGGGGGTGCATCGACATATGGCCTTGCCTATGCTTTAGTCACAAAGGAAACATAGTAAAACAATGACAAAGACTGATTGGACATGACCAACTATGATGAAATATGATTTTTTTTGGGGTTTTGATAGTGTTATTTTGATTTTTTTGTGTTTTTTACATGCTTTTATTTTATTTTATTTTTGTAATTTACGATTTTTTTCTTTTTGATATGTTTTTTTTGTGTTTTTGATGAATATTTGATTTTTTTGGACTTTTGACAATTTATAATTTTTTTGTCTTTTTGAATGGTTTAAGAGCATAATGACAAATGCATGTGAATGATGCCTGCACATGAGAATCCAAGGACAAACATGATTGTGCCCATAGTCAAGTTGAATACCAATTGATAGGTGATGACAATGTTGTTTGACATGGGTAGGACACATGCTGAACTAACGTGAGGATGACAATAATTTGATGAAAGTATTGAGGTTTGCAGTTGGGTCAAGAACAAGCCAATGAATGTTTTAGATAATGTGCATGTATGGATTAGACTCATTGCATTTGTAATGATTTGGTTAGGACTAGATGGGATGATAGTGTATCCTTAGACCATTTGACAAGGGAAAGCCAAGGTAGGTAACAAACATGAAAGTGCGAGAGGTGGCCTTGGTAAAGGATGGGGAACATGAGACTAAGGGAATTGTCATATGATTTTCAAGAATTATGTCGTATAAGATAATGATGTTATGATGGCAATAGCATGATGTTTCATAAATAGTGCATGACTAGAGGATAGACATGTCAAGAGTTTTCCGAAGCATGATGTATGTTTGCATGTTTTTATGTCAAGACCAAGGTAGTTGGGGAAAATGGATAGGAATGATATGGATTAAATGGCCGGATATCAATGTCAAGAGGAAGGCATGGGAAATGAGATGACTTTCCGCCAAGTGAAAAATTCCACATAGATGATTTACTTTACACATGACGCATGTTTGCCAAGTTTTCATCATGGTACTTTCCAAGGCGCATGTTTGCAAATTTTTCACCATTGGAGGAAATTTTTATATTTACTATTCTTTTGTCATTTTTTAATTTTTTTTAATTTTTTTGGTATATGGACATGACGTCTTGGATTCCCACCAATTATTCTATAGTTTTTGATGGTTTTGATGTAGAGATTAGTGCCATGATATGCCAATAATGACCTTTCTGAAGTAGTTTCCTTGTTAGGATCATAGTGCATGCATACAACTGATTGATTTCATTGTAGTCCTTTTCAATACTAGAGTTGCCTTATCAAAATACACACATTGAAATAGAGTTCCATGAGAGTCCTTATGACAAAGAGTTGTTGCCAAGATGTGATAGATTTGTGACATGGTATTTTTGTACTATAGACAAGATGTAGGATTATGACGAATGATGGTAGATGTGGATGGATTTCTTGGACATGTAGATTAATCACATTTATCTTCCAAACTTGGGATTGTGGATGACAGATTTTAGGGGGATGGCATTTGGAACCAACACTCTTATATGCCTTGCTTGATGACCATTTTGAAGGAGGTGGACATTTGTTGTATGTGGAAGTCCTCTTTGCTTGTGACTCCACATTTTGATTGAATTTTTGAGTTGACATATTTTCTTTGCTTGATCCATCTTTCTTTGGGACCCATTTTAATTTCATTTTTCCACTTGTCTTGTTGTTTAATTCAATGGCATTTGACATTTGATTTTGGGCTTTTGATTTGTAAGAATTTGGTTTTTGTTGGTTCAAATGGGAGGTTTATTGGAATGATGGATTATGGTGTGGATGGAGTGTTGGAAGAAATCTTATGACAAGGATTACTCATGGAATCTATTTTGACATTTGTATCCAATAAAGTTTCCCCCAATATCAAGGAGGTATCACTAACATCATTTGATTTTCCAACTAAGGAATAGCCAAGACCTTGATGTCTATAATTTTCTTGAAGTTGTATTGGTTCTTGAATGCCTTGTTCATGTATGCCTAGTCCTTTTCATTGATACTACATGCTCTAAAAGATTCTATTTGTGATGGAGTATTTGTTATTTTTAAAACAAGATGCTAACCCATCATGATGTATGTGGACACTGTTACTTGGAATATTCTTGTCTATGAGAAATCCTGCTCTAATAAAAGTGGATGATCTTAGGTGATAGGATGTCTTAGCTTCATTGACATGTTGTGTAGATTTTTTATTGATATCCTTGTTTTGGTTTTGTGACATGTCAAATTCATATGATTCTATTGGTGCTTCCAAGTTGATGTTGAAGCCATCGTTATGGTCATTGTCATAGATTCTAGTAAATTCAGCTATGACTTGATCATTTGCAAATATGTCCATAGTGGAAGACTCTTATTTTGAAGGAAGATCATCTATGTGTCCCATGGAGGAAAGTGTCTCATTTTGGAAAGTGTCAATGGTCAAGGCCTGAATAGGGTCATTAAGTGTTTGATCATGAATGGCGTAAAGGTCAAGGAGTGGATCATTTTGGACTTCTTGGTCAATGGTAGTGTCTTGGTCAAAGATGGGGTTGTCTTGGATGATATGATTGGGATTGGAATCTTTGTCAAGGGTAGGTTTATTTTGGATTCCATTGTTATTTAGGAGAAATTCTTGGATGGACCTAAAGATAGGATCATGGGATGGCCTACCTTGTTCTTGATGTGAGGGTGACATTATTATGTCATGATTTGGGCTTTCGTTTTGACATGTATCCTCAAATTTAGATAATGGGATTTGACTTTGGACAATAATAGAATTTTTATGACTAAATGTGGCTTGTGATGGAGTGACTTGGAAAGGATTAATGGATGAAGGACTAGGATAAAACATGGATACTTGGAAGGGGTTAGTGGATGAAGGACTAGGATAGGAAATGGGGACTAGGACTGGACTAGTGTAAGGTTTCCCAAGATAGGATGTGGATACTTGGGCAGGATTGATATGGTATGATGTGGAGACTTGTCATGAGTTGGTAGATGGTTGATAAGACATGTAGACTTGGATAGGATTGATAGATGAAGGACTAGAATATGATGTGGAGACTTAAAATGGACTATTGGAAAATTGGTTTCCCTTGTCAAGGTTAGGATAAGGGTGACAATTAGATGTTTGTTGTGACTTAATGGCAAGATTTTTGTTAAGGGAAATTTAATAATGAGGGTTGATGGATGGAGGATTAGGATTTATGGGTTGTTGGTAAGAAGGACATTGGTTTTTGGATTGGAGGAATTATCTTTTGAATTCTAAGGCTTGTTGGTATTGACGATTATAGAGCAATTTGTATTCAACTTGACTAGCAAGAAATCAAGGTCAATGGAAGACATGGTGACAATGAAAAGGTATGACTTAAGTCTAAATTATGCAACCTATGTTTTGCTGATTTTGGAAAGAGACCACTAAGGAAATGTGTATGAAGACTGATTGAAAATGCTTAGTTCTAGACTTAGATAGTGATAGTGATTTTTCTGATTGTCAAGAAATTGTGTCATTTCAAGTCACAGTTGCATTGTAGTCTATCAAATGCATCGTTTAAAGTATCAAATGCATCACAAAAATGCAAATATGTTGCAATAGTTTGATAGTGTTTGGTCTCAAGTTTGATAGTGATTTTACTATGACTAGCATATACGTTACAAGAGGTGGAAAATGCATTATAGAATGTCAATTGTGTCACAGTTTGAGCAAATGCATCATTATGGATATCAAATGCAGCTCAGTATTTCAATTGAATTGAAAAAGTTAGTAAATTCATTACAAGTTTGAATAGAGGCTAGTTTGATGTGACAAACACAGTTCAATATAGGAAGATGTATTTTTTTTGTTTGTCAAATGTGTTGTTGTAACTCAAATACATTACAAAGAGAATCAGATGCATTGCAAGTAGACAGATGTAACATTTGAGATAGAAAATGAAATTTATTAGAGCAATTATAGTGCAAAAAGCAACAACTGCAGTCCAAAATGTCAAATGCATTGTAGATATAGTAGATGCATTGTAGAGTCTAGTTTCTTGGAAAATTTTGGCAGATTGTGAAGATTTTTTCAAGTTTAAAGCATTTTTCCAAATCTAAGAAGGATGTTTAATTTTTCATTTGGTGGGTATGTGCAAGATCATGATGGGCCGAAAAGTGGCAATATTATGGGTATTTGTAGGGTATGTGGCTAATGACTTTTTTTTACCCAAAATTGATGAAACGAAAAGGGTTTTTAGAGGAGATTCTCAGCTTTCCACCAATATAAATTATTCTTTAATTTTAATTTAATAAATAATTATTATTTATTTTCTATTAGAATTACGACTAAAGTCTTGATCGATAGGTTGATTGAAAAACATCTTTAACTTTCAAACGGTACCACATTTTTTGAATCCAAAACATGCATCACATTCTATACTTCACATACTATAGGATTAAAAAAAGAAAAAATAAATTTCATGAAGTTTTGACCAAGTTAAGATGGTCAGAAGTACGAGTTTTTATATTTTTTAAAAGTTGTAATAAAAACTTCATAATTAATTATTTACTTGGAAAAAAATTACAAAAAAATATGCATAACATCTAAACATGAGTCCTCCACTTATATATAAAATACTATAAAAAAATATTATCATTTTATTATGGTTAGGGTGGTCAGACAGACACCTACTTCTTATTTTTTCCTTGAAATTTAAGTACTAGTGCATTGAAATTTTAAATTTTCACCAAATAGATTTTATTTATTTTTAAAGAAACCTAGTAGTTTAGAAACTAAATTCAATTTTCTATAGATTCTATTCTTACATATTTTTGAAATAATATAGATAACTTATTCATTTGAATTTTTACGTCAAGTTGCCTAACACTGATTTTTCTAAATTTTTTGCCACTTAAGGGGTTGTTTTTTCCATGATGATCTTGCACATACCCTGGTCTAAAAAACACTTGGAAGACACATTGTCTTTGAAATTTTATGAAAACAAGCACATAGAAGACAAGTATAACCCTATGGTTTGAAGGACTATATTATTTTGGATTTCACACAAATTTTACTCCAACCGCACTTATTATTAGTGGATGAATTCAAAAGATTGGCCACACAAGCTCCCCCTTATAGTGCACTCACTTCTTAGGTCAACCAAGCTTCCAGACCTCATAAAACTCCCATGGTTGGCTGATCATCTTTACTAAAAACTGTGAGAATGTGGATGCCTTTGCAATAGATAAAGGTTTTTGGCCTAATATAACAAGGGTTCTAGTATGGGCATTCCATTCATGGGCGACAATCCATGCAGCAAGACACCATTGTTGACATTATTTTTGAAACAATCCTCATGATACTTGTCTTTCCTCAAGTACCCACACTTATATACCAGCTGGAAGTCGCTTGGCTTTAGCATGTTACCAATTGGGTCATTCCCTGGGATGATTACTTTTTCCCACTAGGAAAGCCTTATAAGGATAAATAATAGTAAGTACATTCGTAGTTTGATCAATCTTTGTTTGCATAAACAAAGAGAAAACACATGCGATATACTTAACTCACACTAGCAAGATTTTTTTATTTTAAACTCAAAATGAAATGTGAGAGGTGATAAAGTAACAATCTATTAGTATTTTTGTTTCTCAAGATCGCACAAAGTGCAAGAGAATTCCATGCACTTAAGAGAGTATCACTATACCACAAGTCACACAAAACACTTGTTCATTTTAAAGCCCAACTTAGTGTGAGACAAACAATGTTTATTTTAAACCAATTTCATGAGAGAATTCAAGTTCATTTTAAACCAATGAGTTGTAATGCATGATTGTGTTCTTTTTAATCCATTGAATGTGCATGCATGTTCATTTTAAATCATGAAATGTAAATGAAAAGTTGTAGATTTGTTTCTTTGATTAATATTGCGAAAATAAAAAATAACACAAAGAACAAGGTATTAGACTCCTTTTCTAGATTTCCACATGTTGTAACAAATAGATTAGTAACCAAAAATCCCTAACCTACAAAGCAAAAAATGAAATCTAGAAAATACAACAAAATTTGAAAGCCAAATTTTACCTAGGCAAATGCGTCGCAATAGAGAAAATGTGTCTCAGAACCAAATTTTGGAAGTGCACCAGGAAAATGCATCGCTATGCAAATCCAATACAACTGGATAATCAAATGTGTTGCTCAAGTTCTTGAATGCACCTAAAAAAATTAGTTGTGTCGTTCGGAGAAGCAAATTCAGTTTGACAAAGTAGATGCATCGCTTCTGAAGCCAAATGTGTTGTGATAGAGCATTTGTGTCTCAGAAGGCTGTGATTATATCATTTTGTACCTGTACCTACAAAAAATCCAAAACAAATCCATTTGAAAACTACAAAAAAAAATGATTGTCGGGTTCACCAATGTAACTATGGGTAAAATTTAGGTTAGCATGATTACTATCTAAATAAATCAAAACCCAAAGAAATTAATGAGGCACATAGGAGAGAACATGAAAATAAAAGGAAAGAGTTTAACCAAGATCTTCAACCTCCATGATTCACCTCCATTATACCTTCTCTATTTGTTGCAATATGATGTTTTCCCTCAGATTTTGTGTTAGAAACAATGACCTATGCTAAGACCAAAGAAAATGTTGAAGAATTCTATCAAAAAACCTCAAAATGCAACTATGCAACTATGAAGCAAGCCTATGAAATTCAAAAATGTCAAAATGCCTAGAGATGTACATGTTTGAAGTATTCCTAAGAAAACATTGCATGAGATATTAGAGATGGCTAAAAAAAGATTGTATGAGATTAAGAGATGTGCAAATGAGGCTAAAATTGCCTTCTTATAGAGAATGCAATTTTAGGTGAATGGACAAGATTGAAAGTTGATAGATTCCCTAAAATCAATGACTGATATTAAATGTGACAACCCACAATTAGGGTTAGGGATCAATTAGAAAAGATGAATGGCCAAGAGTAAATTAAAAATAATTTAATCAACAATGGAGGTTAGTTGAGACAAAGAGGAATAAGGATAGGAATATAGAAGATAAGGTCAATACAGAAAAAGCAATGAGTTGGAGAGAAAATCAAATCTTTTTTCCATTTAAATGACCAATTGCTAATTAGATAATAAAGATATTCTCTAATTATGAAAGATTGTGATAAGGAGGAAAAATATCATTTTGAATTAAATATTGATTTTTAATTCAAAAATCAAGATCTATGGAATCTAATTAAATAAATAAAGATTTATTTAATTAAAAAGAGGAAAAAGAAAAAGCTAGAGAATCAAATAATTAATTTAAAATTATTTGATTAAAAAGACTGAGTTGACCTTTTAAATTAAAAATTAATTTAATTCAAAAGTGGTGGGGACAATGTTACGGTAAATAATTAAATTAAATTATTTACTAAGAGGGAGAATTAGAAAGTGGGACAATTTAAATAAATGATTTTAATTAAATTTAGAGGAAAAGTTAAATAAGATAATTAAATAATTAATGATAATTATTTAATTAAGGATGAAATGGAGGTGGCCAATAATTAAATAAATTAAAGAATTTATTTAATTATGAGAAGACATTAGATATTAACGATGTATTTAAATAAATAAATAATGTCTATTTATTTAAATAATCAGGAAAGAGTAAAAGACGTGAATTAATTAAATAATTAATAATTATTTAATTAATAGTTGAATTTGGACAGTAGACAAAATATGATAAGACATAGAAAAATGTGTTTTGAGGGTTTAGGAAATTTTTATGTGTCTATAGGACTCATCCCTCATAATTTTGGAAATTAGTTTGGCCTTCTTTTTCTCCTTTGGTTTTCCCAAGCCTATCAAAAAACTATCCCAATCTAGAAGTATATCTTCAAATATCACGAGCTTAGGCTTTAAATTTTCCATCAGGCAGTTTGGAGCAGTTCAATCTTCTACATTAGTAGCAAGAGCTAGACTATTTTTTCCTTAGAGGTCTTCTCCTTTATTTATTTCTTCATCCATTTGAGGATGTTCCCCCTCTATTATTTTGTCCTTGGAGGTCTACTTTTCCTTATCTTTATTTGTTCAATCCTTTTCTTCTTTATTTTCCTCCTTAGTTTAAATGTTAATCTCTTCTTCCTGTTTAGATTCCTTCTCTTCCTCAACTTTAGCAGCATTAAATTATTCCCCAAAATTGTTGAGATCACCATCCTTAGGAGTTTCTAGCTCCTCATCCAACTCTTGTTCCCTAGAATCTTCTTCAAATGTGGTGTTTTCTACTTCTATTTCTTCTTCTTTATTAGGAACACTCTCCTAATTTAACCTAGGAAGAATGTTTTTTATTGTTACCTCTTCTATTGCTTTCTCTATTTCTAACTAGGATTCCTATGCATCTCTCTCCAACTCTTCAACAACTCTATCTATGTTTTCCAAGTCAGGGAATGGAATCCCTAAGTGAGGAGAGGATTTTCTTGCATTAACAGGTGTCTTTTCTTGAATAGGACAACTGAGAGGGGGGTGAATAGTTCTCACAAAATTAAACCTTTAATTCAATCACCAAAACTAATCATTAATATTGCTTAAATGATTAATCATCAAATGCCAATGCAAAAACTTAAATCCTACACATAAACACAATAACACCAAATTTATGTGGAAAACCCAATAAGGGAAAAACCACAGTGAGGATTAAATCACACTATAAAGAATATTGAAACCAATTACAAAAGACTCACTACCCAAAATAAGGACTCACTATCCGAAACAAGGACTCCCTGTCCAACAAGGCTACAACCTGAAGGTCTCACTACAGTAGAGATACAAAGAAGACAAAGAAGACTTGTTACAGAGAGACTACAATCCCAATGCAACAAAAGATTCCACCACAATTACTTCCACACTTGCATGAATGATAAAGTTCTCCTTATGCTCACTACATCTAAAAACTTAGCATCAAGCATTGCATTGATCTACCATACTCTCAACACAAACACTTACTAAATAGAATCGATGTCACACAAAACTAAGTTTCCTCTTTTGTTTTTTCACTCTACTCTTATATTTATCTCTTTTTCATTATTAATTCATCTTGCATTTATACCATATTCAACTTTGAAACATATCCAAAGTTTTCCATCCAATTCAAATTCAAATTAGGTTGGCACCAAAACATCCTAGGGTAGAATTAGAATGAGGAAAACCCAAACACACACTTCATCATCCTCCAAAGTAGTATTTCACACAAGGTTAGCCAAACTAGTGTAAAACACATAGAACCACTAAGCACAAATCTTCCAAATTTTGAAACTATATTCAATAGAACCAAGGCAACATAACCCTACAACTAAAAGTCATAAGAATTAATCAAAGAGAAATACAGACCAACAATATTTCTCCCAGACCTCAACCAGAAACACAAAAAACCATAGTTCACAACTAGTGAACACAACTTGCACTATACAATGAATCAACAACCAAAAATATAGATATAACATCTAATATCAATCATGAACAACATATCTAAACTGTACAACCACATGAGAAAATTTGGACCAAAAATCAGAGCAACCACTTGTAACATCTCTATTACAATTTGCTCGAGGATATTGAGAAAATTGTAATAAAGAGATGTTGCAAGTGTTCAGATGTTGAATAAATTATAATATTCATTCTCATAATTAAATAATGTTAACTGTTTAATTATTTTCTAAAGTCATTTGTCATCTATTAATTAAATAACTTTAATTATTTAATTAATTCATTCTTACCTTTATTCTTCTTTGATTAATTAAATAAATATTATTTATTTAATTAAATCATTAATTAAATCTATCCTCTATTAAATAATCATTTTTGAATTATTTAATTATTTCAAACCACAATTTTGACTATAATTAAATAATCACTTTAAATTTTTTAATTATTCTTTATCTTTTTCTCAAGTTAATTAAATGAATATTTATTTATTTAATTTAATCTTGAATCTTGAATCTTGAATTAAATTATTATTTAATTCATAAAAGGTTTATTCTTGGCATATTCCTTTGTGATTAGATAATCTCTTTGTTATATCTAATTAGTCATTTATCACTTAATTCGAGATTTAACTAGATCAGTTAGTCATTTGTTGATTTAATAACTAATTGTTTCTAATGAACAAACTTTCTGGGTTAATCATTCAATTATCTAGATTTATTCCTATCTTATACGTGCAAACATTTATTAATTAAATAACTTTAATTTTTTAATTAATTTATTCCCATCATCTATCTTCATCATTCTTTATCTTTACATGCGATCTCTACTCTTCTAAGTTTCAAATAGTCTTAACTAAAGATTAAATTATTATTTAATCTTAATCCCCACCTTTTATGCTTTATCACTCTGACACTAATTTCAATGCATGTCAATCTTAATGGTTGGTCCATATTTCAATCTAAGCCTAGCATTTGAAAACCATGTTTTCTATAAATTGGCTTGACCTTCATCATTATGACTACTCCTGAAATCTTATGACTTTTGGAAGCAATCAACTTTAGAATCTTTGATGTTTTTATAATAACACTATCATGAGGCTATACTTGCATACTAAGAGAAATATGTGGGCAATTATCATACAATAGAAAAATGGAGAAATATAATTGAGTTTATTCATGGAATTACATAGACTTTTGGTGAGATTGTTCTTGTATTTATGCTTTTTCTTATTCCCTTGTTATTTCTTTTTAGTATAGGTTTATTTTTAGTTTATTGCATTATATTGCTTAATATTGCTTTTTTTCCTATGTTACATTTGGTGAACCTGACATAAAGAAACTTTCTTCAAAAAAAATTATAGAAATTTTATTTTGTTTTCAAATATAGTACGGTTCAATGCATCTAAGGTACAAAATGATGCAATTGATCTTGTGAATCACATATGAAGAATCAAATGATGCATTTGACTATTCATGATGCATTTGTGGCTTTATGCAACACATTTGACTAGTAAAAAAAATTGCAACACAGTTGACTAGTAAAAAAAATTTCTAATATCCAAGATTTTAAATTTTGATTTTTAATCATTGTAATTTTTGTTATGAATAATTTGAGGTTTGCAAAATGTGATATTGTGGACCTAATATAGTGTTTGAAGGATGATTCATAGAAGAAAAATATACAAATTATATTTGCAGGATGATTGACGAAGACAAGAATCAAAATACTAATGAGATCTCTTACAAGATGCTCATTGAAGACTAATTTTGAAATAGATTGTTTGATTAGATTAGTTCATATTTCATTTGGCCTTTAAAAAAATCATTGTTCTCCATGTTTGGTACATTCACACATTCTAATAGATTAAAACCTGATTCAATAATAGAATTATTCTCCCCCCTTGCACACTTGTGCGATCCTAGGTGTAAGAGAAACTATTATTGACTCTAGAAATTGGGCCTTCCTTGGTGGTAAAAAGTACTCACCACAAGGCGACTCAAACCGGAAAAGAAGCTTTTTAGCCAAGCTACTCCTGGCTAGTATACAAATGTGAATCCTAATGGAAAACCTAGGATTACAGGTGCAGATTTGTTATGTGTACAATTTAATCTTTCCTCATGCATAACCACCTGAATGGGTGCCCTTACTAAAAAGACAATTATTTTTAAAATTAACCAAAATCCTTCTATTTTTTGGTGCAAGAGGTCAGACCTCTAAATCCATGCCACATTCATGTAGTTCTTAGTAGAGATGAAAAGTTCATCATGGGAGATTCATGAGAACTGAAGTTTGGCTGACCCATAGAAGTGAGTGTCATTGAGGGGAGCCAGTGTGGTCAATATTCTAATCATCCACTCTTAATAAGTGTAGTTGGAGAAATCCAAGTGGGAATTCACCAAATATTGACCTTGCTAGCCATAAGAATTGTACTTTTTTGTTTAGATTTAAAAAAAATCACATAAAAGTCGAACAGAAACAAACTATTTTTTAATTGTCTTTTATTTGCCAAAATTTGATCAAAATCACACTGAGTCAAACCTTTAAAGTTACAGAAAACTATAATTGTTAACCAAAAATATGCATGTGTTGTCTCTAGTCAGAACTATTAACCAAAAATACACATCTACTATCTTGGGTCACATTTTTCAACTAAAAAGCCACATCTGTCATACTGAGTCACATCTATCTGTCAACTTAGTCACATTTGTTTACCAAAAACACACATATGTTGCATCTGTTAACTAGAAACCTACCTCTTTCATATTGAGTCTCATCGGATATTCTGAGCCGCAAGTTCTATCCTATATCTACTATTCTATTAGACTAGAAACTACATTTGACAACCTTTGTGAGACATCTGAGCTAATGAGTTGAATTGTAGTCTAGAATGATGCACTTGCCTATCACAGACCTAAGACAGAGTTTACCAGAAAACCACATATGACATTGAGAACCACATCTGTTAATTTCTATGATAAATCTATCAAATTGAACCGTAATTGTTTGATTACCAAAAAAATGACAGTCCAAGGTCAAATAGTCAAACTAGTCTGTGATTTATCCTTTCACAATGATCTTTGAATAGAAACCAGAATTATTTTCTCATACTTTGCACGATTACATCCTTTAGGTATCATTTCGCCATAGAAATAGGCACCCTAGTTTCAAAACTTAGATACATCTTAGGAGTCTTTATTACCTTCAGATTAATCAAAATTTTGGGAAAAAACACTATTATAGATTTTAGAATAGACCAACTTTCCATTTTTTAGATACCCTTGCTTCAATGAAAATTGTCATTGAACCTAGTCATTTGTCACACATATATATTTAGTCCTCCACATGAGTCCTTTCATCTCATCAGTCTAGTTTGAGAGCTCACTTTGTCTTTTGTTCCTAGTCCTACAAAGGTCCCTTGACAAACAAAGTTGAAGCCTTGGTTAAACTTTAGGTGGTTGGTAACCTCTTTTCAGAATCTCCCAAAAATTGATTACCTAGAATTTTTCATACTTAGACACAGTCATCCTAGGATAACATCATTTTAGACATTCCTTATTTTCTATAAAATACCAAAAATATAGTTGCATTCATTCCTTATATCTAGAAAACCCAAAAAACATAGACTAGAATCATACCATACATAGACATAGTTTTTGCATCACTTGCATTTTGAGCTTATCTTACATGGTAGAAACAAGGTCCAAAAGGAAAGAAAGAGAAAAGATGGATGATCCAAATGACTTCATCAATCCATTCTTAAACCCCTTTCAAGGGACATCCACATTGAGACCTCACAAAACTTTGTTAGAAAAATTTGTCATGCTAGAGACCCATAAGGATGAATTGTAGTTGAAGACTTGGATGTTGTTGCATAGGACCTCAAAGTTTCCTCTTTCATAGATGAGTACCTAGCAAATGATCCTCAATGATACTTAGAAAAATTTCTAGTAGAAGGTGCCACGTTACCTTCTAGATTTGGCATCCATGCCTTGCAAATTGCATCTACCCAAGGGACAAACAGGATTACTACTAGTGGTTCTATACCTCAAGTAATTGCATCCATACCATTTGCTATACCTACACAGACTACCACAATAGTACATACATCACCATTTGGTACATCTAGCATGAAACAAGGTCTTAATTTCACCATAGGGGCATCATCATCCAATCCCTTCGATCCTACTAGTGGAAGCAAAAGACCTAAACCAACAACTATTATACCAAGCATCAACGTCACTAGTAATTATAGACACATAAAATTGACCTAAGCCTGCAAGTTCTATTTTCTCCATATTTCTTCCTAAACATAATTAATTTATTTAATTATGTGTTATAGTCCAATTCAACTATTAATTAAATAATTATTAATTATTTAATTAATTCACATTTCTTTTATTCCTCCTACCTATTTAAATAAATATATCACATTTATTTTATTTAAATGTGTCACTAATTTCCTGTCTTTTCAAATTTTAAATAAATTCTTAAATTTATTTAATTATTACTTATACATTGTCTTTTGATTATTTAAATAAATAAATGTTATTTATTTATTTAAATATGTCATTAATATATCATATCTTCTTATAATTAAATAAATTCTTTAATTTATTTAATTATTGTCCACTCTATCTTTTTTCTAATTTTAAATAAAATCATTTATTTAAAATTGTCCTCTTTCTATTTTCTTTCTCCAAGTAAATAATTAAAAAATAATTATTTGTTGTCACATGGCCCCACTTTTGAATTAAATTAATTTTTAATTCAAAATGTCAACTTTCATCCATAAATCAAATAATTTCTAATATTATTTTATTTTCTAGCTCTTTCTTTTTCCATGGCATTCTTATCTCCTTGTCACATGCAACCTTGTCTATTGATTTGATTTTCTAAAATCAAATCTTGACCATTCATTTCAAATTTCACCATAATGTTTCATGAACCCTAATTGTGGGTTGTCACATGTAATCGTAACCATTAATCTTAGGGCATTTGTCAACTTTCAATCTTGGCCATTCACCCAAAATTGACTTTTCTTTAAAATGGCAATTTTGGTCTCATTTTGACATCTCTCAAGCTCTTGACATTGTGACTTCATACATCTTGGAATTTCTTGACTTCATAGTTGCTCCATAGTTTCATTACGTAGCATTTTGATAGAATCTTTCAACATTTACTTAAGACATTGGCATAGTCATAGGTTGCTCATCACAAATTTGAGGGAAAACATCTACTTGCAACAAATAGAGAAGGTGCAATGAAGGTTAATCATGGAGGTTGAAGACATTTTGTGAGATCTCTCCTTTTTTTCATGTTTTGTACTCCTTTGTTCTTCATTTCTTGCTTTGGGTTATGTTGTTTAATATTTAATTTACTAACCTAATATTTTCCCTAAGTTACATTGGTGAACCCAATGCAAAAATCATGGTTTTTGTAGATTTTCGTATGAATTTTTTTTGTTTTTACATGTATAGGTACAAAATTCCACATTTGCATACTTCCAAGTCACTTGTTGCATCATGACACATTCAACTTGTAGAATAATACATCCACTCTATTGAGATGCAATCACTAACCAAAAAGACGCATTTACTATGATACAACACATTTGAAGGTCTAAACGACGCATATGTAGGCCATGATGCAATTTTTCCGTAGTTTGACACATTTTCCTAACAAATTCTAGCTTTCAATTCTACGATGCATTTGCTTTACAAAATGATGCATTCACTTGGTAAAAAAAATTTTGGATTTTTACAAAATTTCTAGATTTTCTCTTTTGTGTTTAATAACATAGAGGTTTTGGGGGTTACTAATATTCTATTTGCAACATGTGGCAAGGATTTTAACCTTTCTTTGTTGGTATTTTGATCACTTTTTCATTTCCTTAATCAAACAAACAAACAACAAACAACTTGAATTCACATTTCATTGGTTAAAATGAACATGCATATATACTCATGAGCTTAAAATGAACACAATCTTGCATTGAAATTCATAAGACTAAAATTTACATGCATTTTTCATGTCATGGGCTTAAAATGAACTATGTTTGTTTCACATCAAGTTAAAAGTTTAAAATGAACAATTTTTCTTAGGTGTCCTCCACACATGTTATTTTGGTTAATTAAAATGAATGAGTGCTTGTAATTTGCATAACCCTAATTCAATAATAGAAGTATCCTCTCCCCTTGCACACTTGTGTGATCTTGGGTGCAAGAGAAATTGTTATTGACTCTAGGAATTGGGCCTTCCTTGGTGGGAAAAGGTACTCACCCTAAGGTGATTCAAACCTGCAACTGAGCTCTTTAGCTGAGCTACTCCTGACTGGTCTACAAATGTGAATCCTAATGAAAAACTTAGGATTACAAGTGCAGATGTGTCACATAGACAAGTGAATTCCCCAAAACCCTATAGAGTGTAACCTCTTCAAGCTAGAATTCTTACTTATAGGATCTAATCTTGCCTCATCTGTGGCCACTCAAACAGAAGTCCTGAAATAAAAACCTTTGTGTAGTTGCCAAAAACCCATCTATTCACTGGTGCAACAATAGTCATTGCCAAGGCATCCACATTCTCACAATTCCTAGTAGAGGTGAAAAGCCTACCATGGGAGATTTATGGGGGCTTGAAGCTTGGTTGACCTGAGAATTGAGTGTAATGTAAGGGGGAGTAGGCTGTGTGTCCAAGCTTCTAAATTATCCACTAAGAATAAGTGTGGCTAGGGAAACCCATGTGGAATCCAGTGGATACAGTCCTTGCCTAACCTAGGATTTTGTTGGTCTTCATTATGCATGATTTCAAATATTCAAAGACAAAACATTGTGTTTTCCATGTTTTTTTGAGACATTGAACAAATAAACACTTTTCACATACCTAGAAACACTCATTCAAGCTAAAAAAAATCTGAAAATTTTCCAAAATTGCAAACAAACCGGACCTTTATTCAACTTGCAACACATTTTCTATTCTATGCAACGCATTTTCCATACTAAACCACATTTGAAACTTTTTGCAATGGAATCACTCTGCTAAGCCACATTTACTACCCTGTGCAACACACTTGCCTATTCTATAATGCATTTGCTTTCCTGAACACCACAATTGCTTTCCTGAGCTACATTTGTAACTTGTAACAACTCACTTGTTGAAACGGTGATTCATTTGACATCCTACAACCATTTGAGACCTAAAATGACACAATTGTTTGGCATTTACAAAAACACTATTACAGTCCAAAACTCGAGATCAAACACCTTCAAACTATTGTCAAACATATTTTTCCAGTGGCCTCTATTGAAAACTAGAAAAAGAATTGCTCAAAATCTTCCATTATTTGCATCCTTTAGTTTGCATTTTTCCATAGGTCTATCCTTGCAAATTGGTAGTTGCACCCTTAGAGTCCACCATCATCATTTCCAACAATAAACCAGTGCATAGTTCCATTAGACAATCCAAGGGAAAATTGGTTTGGCTCTATAGGGTGAGCTACCACAACAAGTGGGTATACACAAAGTTGTAGAGCATATAAATACTTGACATGAGATCTACATATTTGAATCAAACAAATAATTACTTCCTATATAAAGTGAAATTATCCATGGGAATTACATAGGTTATCTTTAAGACCCCAATTTATTACATAAACAATATGATTGAAAATTAGTTTATAGTGTACATGGATTGTAATTATCATCTACAATTATAAATTTGGATTATATCAACATTAAAAAATACACCCAATCCTCGCTATGGAGATTCCAAACAACTCACCTAATATTTGAAAGAATATAAGTAGATGGAGCAAAGTGGGATCCAAGTTTCAATGTTTGAGCATGGAATATGTCAACAACACCATCAAAGAAATAGGAAAATATTGGTTGACTATCACAAGAGTAGGTAGCATTAGATATTTAAGTAGGAAGTGAGACAGATGGTACCCATTGCAAAAAATCATCAAAATGCAAATTGTTGGTTAGGAAAGTACACAAAAAGGAACAATAAATACAAAACCAGAAAGAGGAAATGCATACATAAGATTGGAAATTCCACACAATACAACAAGATAATTTATACATACCTGGATAATGAAAAAAAAAAAAAACATTAGGTTAAACTTCCCAATTGACCAACATGAAAATATTCTAGACAATTATGCAAACTTTTTTTTATCATTTTGGCCTATTGTGTAGAGTTTTTCAACCTACTTTGTAGGATATATTGACCAATTTGGCCCATTTAGAGTCACAACTCCACTTTTTTGAGGTATCATTTAGTTCATGGGTGAAAATTTGTAGAGATTTGGCCTATTATCTCAAATTGAGAGCCATTAATTAGGCTTAGTATTTAAATATTATTTTTTTTCAAATCAAAACACCTACAAATAGTGTGGCACCATAAACTTGCAAATTCTTACCTCTTTAAAGTGAACAATATTTGGATTCCTAAGAGATTGTCATGGCATTCCATCACCATGAGACCACATTTCTTTGAGGCTCTTTTCAAACAGTTTACTAC
The DNA here is from genome assembly GCA_007258455.2 of Sequoia sempervirens. Lineage (NCBI taxonomy): Eukaryota > Viridiplantae > Streptophyta > Pinopsida > Cupressales > Cupressaceae > Sequoia > Sequoia sempervirens. The sequence goes on from VDFB02058242.1 coordinate 470,432,750, forward strand.
CATGTACAAGAAGGTGAAAAGCATGGTGAATATGTACCAAAAAAATTTGATCATAGACAACTGAAATCTAATCACGAAGTAAGTGATCAATCCATACATCACTGTTTGAAAGCACATGTAGGGAATTTCAATGACAATCTAAAACATAGAATGATGTAACTTAGGTTTCATTGTGGTTATTAACCTAGTTAAGATATCAGACACAATTGGTCTTATGAAAACTTTATTGGATGAATATGATTTTACTTTTATTATTGTTAGTTTCCTATAGGCTACTCCATGGCCTGAAAGAAATAGGATATTAGTTTCAATTCTAAATGCAAGACATTAGTTTCAATTACCTACCTATGACAGAGCATATGGTAAAGGAGAGTTTATTCCAATTGCTTTCTCCCTATACAACACAATATGTTCAACAAACAAAATGGGTTGCACTACAGAGGAATTAGTTATGCCAAGAAATAATGTTGAACCATCTGAATTGTAATGTAGTCACAACACAATTCACTACATATAAAAAAATGGAAATTATTGCTAATCATGATTTAAAAAAGGATCAAACCTCAAGTATATGAGATAAATTTTATTTTCTTTCACTTATGAGGAGAACATAGCAATTAACATTGTCTCTATGTTTGAATAGATTTTCTCTAAGATATTTGAATGTAATACAATCAAGGAAATGAAAGGAAATAAAAAACATAATGTTAAATCCAATTGTATATGCAGAGACAAAGTTTGTAGCTGCAATGAAGTGTTTAATAGCACAGATAAGACACTAAACTATTAGACACAATATCTTAAAGAAATATGATCTCATGGAATGTCATCACTATAGTATGTACACCAAAAGGATTTCTAAAGAGGATTTTCAAACTTACAAGAAAATACAATTGATAGATGTATCCTGCCTAATTGCAACCTTTACCGGTATCTTGCCTACATACACCAAAGTTAGAGCTTTGGAACACAATACAAAAATCTATCAACTTGATAAATAAGTATTTTTTTCATATGTTTCCATTGAAACTCTCATGGTGATGGAATGACATGACAATCAAATTGCTATGGATTGTGATGGGATTCCATCACAATGAGACCACATTTATTTTGCAAATTTTTTTCAAACAGTTCACTGCCTTGTCTATGCTACCACATTTTACATACATGTCTACCAAATCATTTTATCTTGAACATTTTATTTCCTTGCTGCTATGGCTAAAAGCCTAAAATAGGCCCTTTCAAAAAAGCTACAAATGCTTGGAAAAATATATCAAAGCATAAAAGTAAGCACTTTTTTTAGGATAGGAGAAAGCACCACCTATAAGGGCATATAAAGCAGCAATTTATCTTGAACTAGAGGCATATGAAGCAACAAAGGAATGGGAAAGAGTTGGAGCAAATCCCGCAGATTGATATTGAGATATAGTACCACCCATTGGAGAGCCAATGCTAGTCGATGAACCAAGTGTTGCAATTGAATTAGAGACAATTCGCAAAGGAGATTGAGACAACTAATTTACCTAGGTCACCTACTAGAACAACATTTAGCAAGTATTTCTAGCTTTGAAATGATGCTTAGGAATATATACAAAATGTGGTAACAAAAACAAGCCACATCAGTTGCTTTCATGATTGCTTTCCCACCAAATCTCTCATGGTGAAGACACATCCATAGCATGAAAAATTAGATATTCCTGAAAATGTTTCTCCTATTCATCTTTGATTGGTGGAAAGAAAAATTAAAAAACCATTAGAAAAAAATTAAATTGCCAATCAAAATATTGTAAAAATCATGTGTATTAGTGTGAAATTACCATTCACAGTGCTATATACTTAGGCTCACTTAGGTCAATATGAGGTTAGATAACTTCTTGTCTAACTAAATGCACAACCATTGATACCTCTAGAGGTTACCAAGTTATTTGATAAATATTATGAGCTACCTTTTTGAGGTTGGAAGCATTTCCATCTCACCTCCAAGGTCACTCAACACTTGGCACACAAGGTTGATGACTTGGTCATGGAGGTGTTGGAAAAACAAGGACACATAACTAAGAGGGGGGGTGAATAGGTTGTGATAGAAACTTAAAATTTTCTTACTTAACTTAATCCTCAGATCTAATGAATCAGCAATTAACCATAAACAATTAACACTTCAGAGATACAAATAACACCAAGATTTTTATGTGGAAACCCTATTAGAGTAAAAATCACAGTGGATGGTAGTCCACAAGATTATACCATGTTAAAAGTATACTAAGAGATAATAACATGCATTCAGGCACATTGCCTAGAGCTCACTACTCAAATACAAAAGAGAGGACTCACTATCCAACAATAAAAATAAGATTAAAATCCAAAGAATAAGAACTAAGAAAATAGCTTCTGCACAAGCCTAATTATAGTTCCAATTAAGCTCAAAAAACCTTCTTCACACTTCGCTCAAACTTCTTCACACTCTGCTTTGCAATCGAATGATAGAACATTATTCACACATTTACACTTTCTTTGGAATACATTCACATGTATGCACACACTTACTTTTCTCAACCAATCACTCTTATATATCCTCAACATGAGATTTCATCGCAACTTAGTTGGCCATAAAAATAAAACATATTTGCAATGTCGACCCAAATTTACAAATAAATTTTCAATGTGAATCCCCAAAGGTCGACCACAACATATAGTGGAGACCCAAATTAATATCTCCAACACAAAAATACTTTAATTAATTTCACCATGAAGATCCACAACATGCTACCACCAACATGTTGACCACGAACATGAAAAATCAAACATGCACAAGAAAAGATCTTCAACCATGAGCTCTCTAAATAATGTGGGCATACCACAAAGATAGAGAAGCATCCAAAACAACTAATATTATCATAATTACACAAAATTCATTTAGTAACACTGACAAAGACCACAAAAACACTATTAGACCACAACACAATCAAAACTTCTAGTAGTTGATCTAGAAACATTCAACATAAAACCCTTTAATCCACACAAGCTAATCTTCAACGTACATAACAAGAAACCTTCATGACCTGCATAGTTCCACTAGGAACCTAGAATACTTTTTCTTACAATTTTCTCAATATCCTCGACATATACAACCTTTAATAAACCAAATGCTAATAGTGTTGACATTAATGGCAACCACATATCAGCAACCATATCCACAACATCCAAGAATCTCCCCCTTTGGAATTGATGACAAAAAATGATGTGGAAAATACCATCAACCCAACACACTGACTCCTTCTCAATTGCACTTCTCCCCACAAGGCTCTTCTCTTTAGAAATATTTTCACCAAACACTTCTCCCCTTTGACATCAATGGCAAAGGTAACCATGACCTTTCCACATACAAGCTTTGAACCAAATATATGTACATCTAACTACTCCCCCTGAGTAGTAGCCACATAAACATCAATCTAGATCAAAATATAGCAATGAAGCTCATGGATTGATGCAAAAATATGCATCTTTAGTTATTATCTAGAGGGGTAATCACCCCTAGCATTCCTCTAAGATACTCAAAAGTATCCTTGGGAAATTTCTTACTAAATATATCTGCAATCTATTCTTTGGTAGGCACATATTCCAGTATGACTTCTTTCTCATTCAATTTCTCTCTTAGGTAATGAAACTTGATTGATATATGTTTAGTATTGTAATGCAGCATTGGATTCTTTGAAATATTTATTGCACTTGAATTTTCATAGTATATGGAAATAGGTTCTTCATATACCACCTTGATATCGTTCAACATATGTTTCATCCATATCACTTGAGTACAGTTATTTGCAGCAGCAATGTATTGTGCTTCAGCAGTAGATAGAGAAATGGAATTCTACTTTTTTCTCAACCAGGACATCAACTTGTTCCCTAGGAAGAAAGCCACCACCACTAGTACTTTTCCTGTCATCTACATCTCCAACCCAATCTGTATTAGAATATGCACTCAAAGTGAGATCATCATCCTTTGGATAACACAGTCCAAAGTCAACTATTCCTTTCAAATATCTAAAAATTCTCTTCACAATAGTCACATGTGATTCTTTTGGATCAGCCTGAAATCTAGCAACCATGCATACAACAGTCATAATGTCCAGTCTAGTCTAAGTTAGATAGAGCAATCCACCAATAATTGACCTATATCTAGTTTGATTTTCCTTAGGAGAATCATCATTCTATGTCAACTTACATCCAGTCACCATGGGGGTACCAATAGGATTTGAATCATCCATTATGAACTTCTTCAACAATTCTCTCACATATTTGGAAGGAGATATGAAAATTCCCTTATCTAGCTAAGTAACTTGTAATCCTAGAAATAATTTCATCTCTCCAATCATACTCATCTCAAACTCATTCTTCATCTCATCAGCAAACTTCATACATAGATTGTCATCTCCTCCAAAAATGATGTCATCAACAAAAAATTATATAATTAACTCTTTATCATGATTTAATTTGAATTATAAGTTGCTATCAGCAGTACCTTTAGTGAATCCAAGCTTCAAAAAATATTTTTCCAATCTAGCGCACCAGGCTCTCGGGGCTTTCTTAAGTCCATATAAAGCTTTCTTTAGTCAGCAGACCATATATTCTTGCTTAGTTAGCTGAAATCCATCCAACTGTTCAATGTATACTTCTTCTAGTTCTCCATTCAAAAATTTTGACTTCACATCCATTTGATATACTTTGTAATTTGTGTATGCAGCATAAGCAAGAAACAACCTTACAACTTCAATCCTAGCAACAAGGGAAAAGGTTTCTTCAAAATCAATACCTTCCATTTGAGAATTCCCTTTACATACTAGTTTTACTTCATTCTAGACCCATTCACCTTTTCATTTAGCTTGTTCCTAAACACCCATTTAGTACCAATCACATTTTTTTCTTGAGGCATGGCAACCAATAGCCATGTGTCATTCTTTTCAATCTATGTCAGCTCTTCCTTCATAGCTTCCAACTAGTATTCTTCTTGATAGGCTTCAGTGACATTTTTAGGTTCAATCTTAGAAATCAAGCAATATTCTTTGGAAATCTTTCTTCTAGTTTGCATTCCTTTATTCTTATCTCCTATGATTTTATTTTCAAAATGATTTAGCTTTACATACCTTGGAGTTCTGGGACATTCTTGACCTTCTAATTTTTCTTGTATACTTGCACTTGTCTATGCTTCCTAATGGACTTGATTTACTAGAACCAATTGAGGTTTCTTTACCAAAACATATGGAATAATATGAAGTAGATTTTTTGTCTAAGAATTATTCCCTTTGCAAGTATTGTCTTCATCTGATTCATATCCACAATATCTAGATTTTTTGATAGAGTCCTCATCAACTCTAATATTTTCACTTTCAACCACTTTTCTCAATATTTTGTTATAGCACCGATAATCCTTGCTTTTAGTGGAGTAACCTAGAAAAATCCCTCCATTGCTTCTTGCATCAAGCTTACCTATATCATCATCTCTCTTGATATAACACTTCAAAAGATCTTGAAATACTTAATAGTTGGCTTGTAACCAGACCATAACTCAAAAAGGGTCTTACCATAATTACCATTAACATTTACCCATTTCATAGTATACACAAAAGTGCTTACCGCTTCACTCCAATACATTTGAGATACATTTCCTTCCAACATCATTGTTTTGGCAGCATCCAGAATTGTTCAATTCTTTCTTTCTGCAACTCCATTCGGTTGAGGGTTCGAGCAGCAGATAATTGTCTTTTAATTCCATGTTCTTAACAAAAAGAGTTGAACTCTCTAGAGGTGAACTCGCCACCTCTGTCAGATCTTGGGCACTTGATTTTTATACCTTTCTCATTTTCTCCCACAGCCTTAAAATTTTTGAACTTTTCAAATGCTTCACATTTCTCTCTTAAGAAGGAAACCCATATCATTCTAGATTAATCATAAATAATCAACATAAATTACCTTTCTCCATGAATAATTCTGCCTCTGGAGGAACCACAAAGGTCAACTTATGTAGCAGCTCTAGCAAATTACTTGAATGAAATTGTTTGCTCTAGAAAGAGACTCTAGTTTGTTTACCCATTTGACATTCCTTGTAGATTGTGTTAGTAGGCTTTACTAACTTAGGTAGATCTCTTATTGCTTGAGTATAACTTATCTTGATAATGTTATCAAAATTTACATGACACAACCTCATATTCCACAACCATTTTTCATCTAATTGAGCAATTAAACAACTCCCACTAGTAGTAGTCAAGTGAAAGATATTACCTTTTGTCTATTTACCTGTAGCAATCATATTGCTAGAACTTCCCCATATCTTGCATCTTCCATTTTTGAACTAAATATCATAGCCCTTGCACACCATCTATCCAACACTCAACAAGTTGTGCTTCAAGCCTTCAACATGAAGAACATCATCAATGTTATCCTTAACACCAAGACAAATAGATCATCTGCCACAAATCACACTAGCATTGTTATCTCCAAATCTTACAACCCTGCCATCATACTTCTCTAGAATCAAAAATTTTATTTTATCATGCCAATCATATTATCTAGAAACATTCATCAAAAAACCTTTTAATCAACACGAGCTAATCTTCAACGTATAGAACAAGAAACCTTCATGACCTGCATAGTTCCACTAGGAACCTAGAATACTTTCTTTTACAATTTTCCCAATATCCTCGACATATAAAGCATTTAATACACCAAATGCTAATAGTGTTGACATCAATGAAAGCCACATATCAGCAACCATACCCAAAACATCCAACAAGAGGTTGCTGGTTTGCACACTCCAAGTGTTCCTAAGGTTGACACCTATAGGACACTTGTCTACTCATTTGTGCCACCTTATGGGACACTTGTCAATTCACCTCATAGCTGGACTGCCTCATCCTTTCCTATTTAATCAAGGTATTGTACTCATTATCTCTTGGGTCAACTCATACAATATTTTGCATTGTTCATATGCTTATCTCTTATCTCCTAGATCTTCCTAATTCTAATAATGTCAAATTCCACTTTAATGATGAAATTCCCATAGACCTTAGGATAAAGCTCCTGACACTATTTCCTAGAAATTAATTAATAGGTAAAAAATCCTAGCAAAAGCATTAGTCTTCATCTATAGATAGGTAGGGAATAATAAATATGTATTCATCAATATGAAAATAAAAAGTACATATCTACATATCATTGTTAGGAAAAGAGTTTCAAAAACAAAAAATTCCTCCAACTATCACAAACATTGGCCAAATCATATAAAATAGAAAATACATTGATGCACCTATGAATATTAAAGTTATCAACATATTTATAAAATTAATAATAGAGCATTCCAACTCTCCAAACACCTAAATAAAAGTTTCAACTACATGTGATATGATTTTTCATAGCTAGTGAAATCATTTTGAATCTGATTGCATGACAAATAAAAATGCTCTTAAATACTAGAGTACATGGCAAACATACTAGATCTATAGTGAATTAATTTCATTTACCCTTTGCATGTATACTATATACATAAAAATAGCCCAATACTGAAGATCACCTTGTATAGATTGATAATGTCTACAACTAAAAACATCATATCAACGCACATTTTAATATCCATTATCTAGAAGCAATTGCAGGATAGAAAGCCAATGCGAGGTAATCAAAGGTTGGAATTCACAAATATATGCATATACTCAGCTGGAAATATATATAGCAGAGCTTCACTTTTCCAATGAATAGAAAGGAGATAAGGCAACAACATATGTTTCCTTGACAAGACTCAACAACTACAACAAATACTTTACCTACACTCATTCTAAATATTTGGAAAAAGATTGATAGAATAATAAAGTGGCATTAATTCAATTACCACAAAAAATGGCCTAAATATACATTACAAGGAATGAAAACTATTTTTGAAAGTTCATGTGTACCATAAACCAACTAAAATAGACTTATTGTAATGTATTTCATCCACACAAGTAACAAAGGCCTAGTTTTATAATTATACATCTTTTTATTAGACAAAAATGCCATATTTATAATCTTCATTAGGCCTTTATTATTAGACTCAGTTAACCCATTCATTTGTGGATGATAGGAAAATATAAGTTTCTTGAATATTTTTAAATTAGAAAAACCAATGGGATCTAAAACACAAGGAATTGTTAGCAATTTAATCCTTATAGGAACTTTGAATCTTTTAATCATATGACATAATTCTTGTGCACCCATATCATTTATGTTAGGCCCTTTATGTACAATTGGTCTACTAGTTTTCTATGTCTTCAATTAATGAGGCCATTATCTCTTTTTCCTTGGAAACCTACTCTTAGAATAGTAAAGATTGTCTTGCATGGAATCAATTAATATTAGTTAAATATGGTGCATGATTTTGTGGTAAGTAAAATTTAGGATGATTTTATAATTCTTGATAATATTGATAATAAGTGAGAAATGATTTGTTACAATAAAGTAAATTGCGTTCATCCATGGAATTATTCTTGGTTTAATACAAATATCTTAGAGTTCATTACACCATTTTCTAGTAATTTTCATGCCACTAGTTATGGGACCCTCTATTATGTGTTCGTGTATTCTCAATTTGTTTTTCCATAATGTTTGCATTAGTGCAAAGGTGGGAATTTCCCAAAGGCTTAGTATGTTGGGATGATACCAAAAGATACACATATAGTCATTATCATTTACTAATCTTGTAGGTAATATGGTTGGGAAATCTCTCAAGAAAAACTTTATGAATTATCTATATAAGATATTCAAGGTCTTTCAGTGCGTTTTAATACAATGACTCTAATAGGAAGTCTAAAATCTTAATGACATATGATATGTTCAAGATCCACAATTGGTTGGTGTATTTCTAGCCAACATGGTGAGACCTTATGTTTTGACAATGTGAGCTCATTTTAAGTTTTCCATCAGGGAAAACTTTAGTGGCGAATTCTCAGAATCAATCAACTCGAAATTGGCGAATTTCTCACACCCACAGGGTATCCAAATCACCCAGAATTTATGAAACATAGGTCCAATGCTTGTCGATTCTCCAATAATTTTTTTGTGAGGCATGTTTAAGCAAAAAATTGTCATTGTCAAACTATGTGTTTCAAATGGACCAACTAATATTTTTGCCTAAGTCTCAGAAGCATTTAAAAAAAAAAACCTACATATTCGCCAATACTATTAAAATGACATTGTATCAGGACCCATTTTTCCAATTAAAATTTACAAATAGTTGCTTGTGAAGACTCATTTTTCCAATTAAAATTTCTAATAGTTGCTTATGAGGACCTATTTCGCCAATAACATTAAAAAATAATTAAATTTGAGGACACAATTTGCCTTGAAAATTACAACATATTCACCAAATTTTTAATATACCATTTAAAAATCTCACAAAATTCACCAAAAATGGAATCATCGATTGATATAAATACAATCAAAAGTGTCATTTATTCTTACACATTTTGTTCGGTTCCAAGGTTCTACTTCTCAATTCAGAAGTTAGCAAAAGTTGAAAACGTAGACTTAAAGGTGAGTGATCACTAATCATTTCTTCATAGTGTTATTAGTTATAATTTAATAAGTTTTCTTAACCTCTTTTTCATTCTTGCTTCAGTCTTAAAGATGATATTGAGTAGGTAATGGGATCTATATTATTGTTCTTTTTCCTTCTTAAACAAGAAGACATTTTTTTCCAATTTTTTATTTGAACTAGGAGATGAATATGTCGAGTTCCTTGAGTAGCAAAAGTAAGGCTCGTGCCGCTCCTCATGGTGGTGAAACTACTCTTGCCACTCCTTAGGGTGTTGAAAATACTCCTGCCACTCCTTAGGGTTAGGGTGGTGAAAATACTCCTATCGCTCCTCAGGGTGTTGAAAATACTCCTGCCTCTCCCTAGGGTGGTCAAACTACTCCTACCACTCCTTAGAGTTAGGGTGGTGAAAATACTCTTTCCGCTCCTTAGGGTGTTGAAAATACTCCTGCTGCCCCTCAGTGTGGTGAAGATCAAGAGACTTAGAGGCCATCAAAATGCCCAAAACTTAGATGTACCATACAGTCTTACTTTGGAATTTCCATTTGAAGATTTTGATTGATCAGGTCAAGATGGAGCTACATCGTCAACTCTTCCACAAAATATTGGTAGCATTCAAAATACCTCAATTACAGCGGAAGGTCAAGTTGAGATTATCATTGATTTAAATCAAAATGTATCAAATTAAAAAGGGGATGGAAATACTACAGAAGATGCTCCAAGCGATACCGTAGTTAGCCAAAATGAGATAATTGAATTGGATGAGGATGATGTTGGTAGCAATAAAAGGAAAAACAAACCAAAAAGGGGGCATGAGTGGGAAATGACAAGGAATTTTGAACTTGGTTGGTTGTCAAAGTACCCATTCATTGTAGCAGTGGGGGAATCAAATGATATTGAAAAAGCAACACATGCCAAATGTATGATTTGTACTTGGAAATTGGGAAAACCCAAGATGTTGCAACTAAAGATTGACAAGTTATAGAAAAGCATATCGATAAAGTTTATGAAAAACAAATCATAGATGGAAAGGAACAATTAGTCTTACAATGGAAATCAAAGGAAGAATGTCTTCATGTTAGGTAGGTCATAGATTATGAAAAGCATCAGCAAAGCATCTCAAAGTTTGTTGCATGCAAAGGTACACTTGAGACTCAATTTGGAAAAGCAATGGAAGGAGAAAATATGTCAAAAACTATTTAGATGGGCATTGTTTTTCATATTTTTTCTAGAGGGTGTCCTATGACAGACTACCCAGAATATTCTGGTTTATTATTTTTTTTTAATGTTCCTCACTATCCAAACACACATTGGTCAGTAAACACTGGATGGGAATGGGAAAAGTGTCTTGTTGCAATGGAAAAGGAATATTTAAAGGAGAAAGTAAAAGATTCAAACTTCATTGCATTATCTTTAGATGAAGTTACTTTAGTAGACAATACTTCCTGGGTTTGTATGCATTTGTATACTGTACAACAACATGTTCACCAAGGTCATCTTCTTTGTGTTCATAAAATGAAGGACAATTCAACATTGCATAATATATTTGAACTAGTCAAGAAATATTTGAATGCAATTGCAGGTATGGATGAGTTGACAATTGCAAAAAAGTTGGTGTGTGTAGGAGTTGATGGAGCTATAGTGATGCAAGGTCAAAGGACCGATGTTTGCACAAAGTTACAAACTAATTTTGCACCATACATGCTTGGCATTCACTGCATGGCCCATAGAATAAATTTGGCATTCAAAATTGTAAGCAAGTTTCCTACAGTATCAAAGGTTGAAAATCTAGTCTAGGAGATCTATGCAATCTTCTGTTGAAGTCCCAAATGTTTCACAGAATTTTAGAATTTTGTTGAGGGAATAACACCAAGAAACAAGATTCTCAAGGATTTCAATACTAGATGGATCTCCCTGCATGGACCAATGCAACAAGTTCTTTCAAAATATCAATCCTTAATTGGAGTGATGTACGAAAACCGCAGCATAGTAGACAAAGCTCCTAACCTCTTACATAGGTTAAGTAATATAGAGACAGTCTTCACTTTAGCTAGTCTTATCCCCATGTTGGATGAAATGAACGGTCTTGTGAATAAATCCCAAGATAGAGCTATGTATATTAATGAATATACCAATCTGTGTAAACATACATGCTTGGCCCTCGATCATTTATATCTAGATTTAGCACAAGATGGCATAGATTATAACGTGTGGCAGAAAATTATTGATTTGAATGATCCTGATAATTAGTTATAGTTTAATGGAAGCAGTCACTTATGTATCTGCATATGTGGATATGAGATACAAATGTATCAATGTAAGACTACTAGGCGCTCTAGTAGAGAAGTACCTATTAACGAGGAAGATTTTAAAGTCATTGTTAAATATGTTGGTGATAATTTGAAGGAAATTGCAAAATCCCTTTCCTCAGAGATTCATGAAAGATTCCCTCGAGATGAAATACTTGAAGCCATGAGTATTGTGTATCCTTAATTTTGGGAAAACTGAGATAATCCAAGATTTTTTCATGCTCAAGTAAAAATCTTGATTGAACGATTTTCAAAAACTGTAACAATCAATGAGAAAAAAATAGAAGGAATTTTAAATGAAGATAAGCTAAGAAAGCAATGTAAGGATTTTGCAGTAGCTATTAAGGACCAGTATAAATCCATGGGCAATGACAAGGCCTTTGAACCAGGATCAATAAAAATGGTTTGGAAAAAATTAGGTCAGAGTGAAATATTGTGCAATAAGATATCAAAATATTTCAAACTTGCTAATTTATGTCAAACAATGATATTGGGGTTGGTGGAGGATGAGATAGTTTTCAGTACATTAGGGTTTTTGAAATCAAAGTTAAGAAAAAAACTAGACAAGAATTTGGAAAATTGCTTGAGGATGAAAGGAACTATGTATAATATCAAAAAATTTCCTTTTGATAGGGCACTTGCAATCTAGAGGTCCACATGTGAAAGAAGAGGGACTGGTCTATGCAACACTCCAATTCCAAAGGCTAGTACTGGTGGCATTGCCATGGGTAGTGAGACTAGAATATATGACATTGACGAAAATGACATAGTGAATGTTGAAATTGAGACACAGGCTAAAGAAGGTGAAGAGCAGACTCAAAATCAAGAGCTTCAAGATGAATCTTTTACTCTATCTTATGTTGAACTTTAGTTTCAGGACCCTGACTCCATTTGGGAAATGGAAGAGAATTAGCAACTTTTAGGTATTTATACTACACTACAAGGTTCATGAATTAGTTTCCATTGTTCCAAACTGTAGTTGATAATATTTTATATTGTATTGAATGAAAATTGAAATTTTACATCATTGCACTTCATGATATTTTATTTTATATTGCACTTCATGAATCATATTCCAAACTTTAGTTGATGATATTTTATATTGTATTCCATGAAATTGTGATATTTTATATTTTATATTGTATCCCACAGTATTGAATTTGATATATGTTTCTGCATCATTTTTAAAGAACAACACTTATCACTCAACTCATAAATTCCTATTGCATTTCTAGTCAAAAAATATTTGATAAATAACTCAAAGAATATTAATCCATTCCTTGAACAGAATTTAACAGTTCAAAATCCACAACTTATAAGCTAATAGTTCAACATAAATAACTTATAAAGACTTCCACAAAACTTAAACAATAAAAGCTTAAACTACCAAATAACCTAAATTATTCAGAGAACTCCTTACACATCCATCACCATAAAATCTTCATTCATAGATAAACATTCCACAACAATGAAATTAACCAAAAATTTATCATTCCAATAATAGACAATCCACTGGAAAACTACTCAACAAAAGCACAATAAATCCACACAGTACACACCATAACTCAAAGATTGTGCATGCATGAACTTCACCATTGTCTTTCTATATTGAAATAATAGAAAAGCAATAAAAATAATAGAGTTTTTTTTATCTTGATAACTGTTCCTTGAAGACAACCATTTTAGATATTAAAATAAAAAGAATTTGAAGTATCAAGAGAGCCAAATTAAAGAAAATAACATAAAAACTAAAAACTAAATAGCACCAACTCCTTCGCTTTCAATATTTTCCACCTCCTTCTCCTTTAGTAACACCTCTTGTGCCTTTAATCTTTTCCTATATTCTTGGTACTTGGTGACAATTGCCTCAAGTGTGTTCTTAATTTCATTCACCAAATTATCATATATATTCAATTTCCATTCTAATGAATCAAACCAGGAAGGGTCTAGCTCCTTAGGATTATTCAAAATTTTATCACCAATTAATATCTTTAGATCCATAGAGTTCAATTTTTTCATTTCCTAAGAGAGCACATAGAGACTAGTTTGATCTTTTATGACATCCTAAATTTATCCTACTAACTCCTACCTCTTGTCAAGAACTCGAGTGTAAAACTGCAAAGATTTATTCAAAAAGAAGATAGCCTCTTGAGATATTGTTTCAATCCCCTCACAAGTAGCTCTAAAATAGCTCAAATTATTTTTAATTTTCTCCATGGTGAGCACATCAATTCCCTCTACCTAAGGCTGAGAACTTGAGGCTTCATCAAATGTAGGAGGAGTGGCCATGGAAGAAATAAAGTTACTCAATGCAAGGACTTGAGATTGCAGTTTTATATTTGCTTTCCTTTGTTATTAACTGTTTTAATCAAGGTATTGACTGAATAATTGGCATGGTACATATCACCTTCCAATGTTGGAGGCCCCATATCAACATGTGTGACTTTGTATTTTTCCGTTGTTATTTCATCTTCATTTAAATCCTTGACAGGGTCAGCAATTTCTAACATTTGATTTTCAAAAGTAGCATTAGTCACCATCCTTGACATCCTCTTGTCTTTCTTAGGTTTTGAAGAGCTTTGAAGTAAATTTGCAACTGTATCCACTCCAACTGTCATTGTAGGAGTATACTTTCTCTTCCTCTCCACTGCTTTTCAGCCATCCTAGGGAGGCTACTACTAGACTAGAATCTTCTTTTCCAGTAATAGTTTCTTTGGGAGTAGTAGGATTGAATGGTTTATTATTAGGTGGAGAAGAAGGAATTTTAGAGTCTTCAAATAATTTGTTTAAAGATAGCTTCAGAATCTGCAACCACAAGTTGAAGTTTTTCTTGATTAGTATTCTTCTTATGGTAGGAGAAAGCACATTATTATGTTCACAAATTCTCTTCAACTTGACTATTTCTTGTGGCCTATCACCATCACCTCTTGATTGAGAATTTGCACTAAACGACCTAATAGAGGGATGATACACTTGCACCAAATGCTTGCATAGACCCCTATTCATTCTTTTGTGATGACTTCAACTCCTAAACAAAACTAGCAACTTGCCACCATTTCCCATCCAACTAGTCCTGGGTTCTTTTAAGCAATGGGGCAACACACACCCTCATATCTAAAATTTCACTTTGGTTCCAATCAACCCTAGGGTGGGGTTTATCAGGCAATTTTTCATATCCAGGATCTAAGATTGTTGAATCCTCAACTACATTTTCAGGAATGTCAAAGTGAAGACTAAAATCCTGTATCTATTTTAGTGTTAGCCTCATATAATCTCTTCTCAAAACTTCATTCTCATCGACACAATCTTCCCTGAAATCTTCGGTAGATGGGTGATGCCGATATGATCTCCCTCCATATAGATTCTACTTCACAAAACCTTACTATCAAAATTAGCTCTCTTAGAAAAATTCTTGAGGTTATATTCCTTGAGAAGTCCCTCAGCTCCCCTGGCCATCTGGTTTGTTTTGCACAAAAAAGAAGGGGTCTCCAATGGGAAGGCATACCCTCATTTCCCCATGTTCATATCCTTAATATTAACCATTTCCATTTGTCGACAAACTTCCAAAAATATCATTAAATCTTCAAGATATCAAGGTAATTTCAATGGGGATTTCTCAAAACCCCCTATTCTCAAATAGGAAAACTTATCAAATCGGATATAAAACCTCCCATATTTTGATACAAGAGAAATGGATTCAAGGGAAAGGTGCATTTCTAGATTTCCATCCATCTTCCTCATGACCTCCATTAAAAATGCATCATTAACACGACAAAAATCATCCATTCCAGATTTTTTAGTGAACTGAGGAAAGTGTTTATACAAAAGCATATCAAAAGTTGTGGTTCCTTGCGGCTCCAACCTTGGCCAAAAGTACTAGTATTATAGAAATTAATTAATTTCTCATTTAAATGGAAGCAAATAACTTTAGCCCAATCAATGAAAATGTTCTCATCACAAACTGTCAAGATAAATTAGTACATCCAATCCTTAAATAACTCAACTTGTACATTCCCAATAATGTGATGCAATAAAGCAATAGCATCTGCAATTTTTCCCTTAAAATGTAATCTTCTGAGTTTATTTGGTAGTTGCAACTTACCTTTCCTTTTAGTCTTCAACCAGGTTTTGGCCATGGAGGTCTTACACCAGTCTTTATTCGCTTCGAAAAATTCACCTCCCACTACGATAGACATTTCTTCTAGAGGTTCCCTTTTTGGAATCCCTAGTGCTCAAGAAACACCTTCAGGAGAAATTTCTACAATTACAGTCTTGTCTACGGCTTTAATTTTCTGTGACTTTGGAATGTACCTTCTTGCACATACACTTATCAAGTCCACACTCAACACAGCTTCTGGAAACCCTCCACCCTAAGCTATCTCACTTTCTAAGAGTTTTATATCTAGCTCAGACTTGTCATCCCTCTCTAGGTGTGCCCAAAATTATTCTAACTTAAAAGGTTTGAGCTTTGTATCCCTTATGCCAATCGTCTGTTCACTCTGCATTAGCACAAAATGAAAATTAACAGAGAAAGAATGTTTACATCCCAGAAGTACTTGACTTGGCAAAGAATGAGAATGAAGGCTAAATTTTTGAGTAAAAAGAATGTTTTCGCATGTGAAGTACTGGCCTTGCCAAAGAACAAGAATGTAGGCTAGATGTTTGAGTAAAACTTCACCAGGCACTTATGTCATTATTTTTGATAGGGCATGCATTGAATGCGGTTCAATTTCATTCCTTGAAAAGATAGCCTTGAAACATTCATTCTTTTGGAAATTCCTCAAAAGGAAACTCTAGTTTAGTTCGTACACAAGTCCATAATGTCATTTGGTCGCTGAAACTAGGAACCTTATAACCAAATTCTGAAGTTTCAAAGTTTTCAAAACCTCTGACCCACTGACTACAAAGATGACCAAGAAACTAGAAAGACTTGCAAGTTTGCAACTGAACAAATTGAACGAACTCAGGGAATCAAGAAGTTATGAAAATTTAGAACTTCATGACAAGGTTATAAATTATAAAATTCTAATGACTAGTGACCAATAAGGTTATAAATTATAAATCTCTGAGGACTAGTGACTAAGGTTAGGAAAAGCACCAAAATTGCAACTTTGAGTGATAGTAACCATAGCATGTCATTAATATTCTTTGACATTATGCATTTATGTATGTTTTAATTATGGATCTAGTTTAATGAACCAGTTAAAGTACCTTGATTAAAGAATGAATTCATATAAATGTTTAGTGGTTTTGATAAGTAGTACTAGTCATGGAGATTGAGTATCGATCTGTGAATTGTAATGCAATTTAACTAAGATTATGGATGCCTAGAATTAAAGTCACCTTATAGTTCATATTTTAATTGTGCTAAAAGTAAAACTTGAACATGTAATAAGCGATTCATCACTCAGCTCAATGCTTAGTAACATATTAGCAATAGTCTTAGTAGCATATACAACAATGAACATCAATAATCATTTGGAGTGTATCTAGTAGTTGAAACCGCTGTCAGATTTTTTCTTCAAATGAAAAAATAAATAATATAGATAATTTATCATTTAGCATTGACACATTACTAAAGTCTGAGTTGGAACAAAGACAACTCTACATAGAGCTAAGTTGGAACTTGGAAACTCATATTATCAAAAATCAAATCACTACAACATCTTTTCTAGCAACTTCCATTGTTCAGGGGGTGGAATTTTCATTTTTTCTACCTAATGTTGTTTGACTTGAAGATTTGTTAACATTTCATGATTCAAATTGGAACCTATCTTGCATTCTTCAGTCAATTTTACATTCAAGGTTAGCAATGGTTTGATGGAATCCAAGTATTTCACCACATCTGGGTTTTGAGGAAACTATCCCAAATCAATCTTCATTTCATCCTCCATCTTCTTTGTGAAATCATTCTTTCCAATGAATTGCTCATTTCTCTCAAAACCCTCTGGCAAACCAAGTTTTGTAAAGTTCCTTAACTTTTCATCCACTTTCTTCATCTTGTCTACAACCAAATTCAAGTATTCCTTTGTTTCACGCATTCTCAAACACTTTTCAATGATAGATGACAATGCCATTGATGTAGCAATCCGATTAGTAATCCCTTTTGATTTCAAAAAAAAATTACTAGCTTTGTAGACTATTTGTTGAATTTCTTTTGTAGATTTCTCTAATGCCAACACATGTTTGTTGTCCACTAAATATTTGTTGAGATTCTTATGATGCTATTTGATAGCATCAATCAATGGAAACATGTCACACAAATGATCAATCCTCTACATTATTTCGTCCAAGATATTTTATTTCATATGGCTCATTGTCTCTCTACAAAATGCAAATAACTTATTTTGACAAGTCTCAATTTCATTTTTTGCTTCTATCGCCTCTGCCACCAATCTTTCATTTATTTTTCTCTCCAATTTTTGTTACCACTATGCATTTTCATTCGCAATGCTTACTCTTAGTTTTTCTAAAGTGGATTTTTCCTCATCATATTTCCTGTTGCTCTCATCTAGCCTTTTCTTCAATTCATTCATTGTAGTCTCATTATGCTTATCCTCTTTGCTTATTGATGTAGAGGCACATTTTTTTAATTCTTTTTTCTAATTCATTTCTCTTGTTATCTGCTACTTTCCTTTTTTCTTTCTCATTTGCTAAGTCTGCTTATAACTTTTCAATTTGAGTCTGCAACATTTTTTTCTCTCTATCTTGCTTTAGCAATGATGTGTACACCAATTCATTGTTCTTCTTTTATACATTAATTTTGTCAATATTTCTGAGTCCAGAAAAATCCAATTGAATATTGTTCACCTAGAATTCAGATCGAACCATCTGATTTACTGGTTTGTCTTGAACTATGGGAACAAGAAATGTGTACTCTATGATTTCTTTATTTGTGTCAAATGTGGGTAAAACCATGGTTGTGGCAAGCTCTGAAGTTATAGTAGATGCACTCTCCATTAGTTGCTTCTTTTCTTTTTTTATTCATGTATGATTTCTTTTTAAACTCAAGTCAATGTAATCAAAACCTAGGGACACAGGAACAATGGAATGCTTTAATGGATAAGGAATAGGAGTAGTAGTACTTGTAGTTTCTAATGATGTCGCAGCTAGATTAACTGGCACTAGGGGGTGCCTGGAAATAACTCCTTTGTGGTGCATCCACTGGTAGTGTGACTTGGACCTATTAAAATCCTTTGCCTCTTTTGTATGCCTTGATCACCTAGTGTTTCTGTGGTATATTGTATTGCTTTCCTCTTGTGTGTAGTTTGTTGTTGTAGCACATGTTGACCACTACTAGTACTACTACCCATACCATCACCACCAGAGGCAATGCCTGTTGCACTAAGCTCTCCACCATGGGCATGTCCTAGTTGTGATTGTGTCTAACCATGAGGATGAGGATTTGAAGCTCTAACAAATTGTCTTGTATTCACTAGGTCTACTTTTTCATCTCCAATCCCAAGGCTAGAAAAATCACTTTCTTTTCTATGCTCTACATCTATTACCATCCAAGGGCCTTGTCTTTGGGATCCCAAAGGACCACCTTCACAACCCATTTTTTCAGCTATCATGGCTGCTCTAGTAGTATATGCTTCTTTTGTGGCATCACTTAAACCAAGTTTGAAATTGACATGGCTTCCTTCTTCCCTATCATCATTAGATTCATGATCAATTTCTTTATCTTCTTGTTCATCTGGATGCTCTATATTCCACAATTTTCTAAACTCACTATCTTCTTCATTATCTCCATACTCTACAAGAGCTCTTGGTTCACCTAGCTCCTTCCTCATAGACCAAAAGAAATTAATTTTTTATCGTGACCAATTTTTTTCTGTAACTTCCTTCTCTAGAGAATGTGGCATTTTTACTCTACTACATGGTTTAGCACTTTTTTGATAAAAAATGTTGTACCTCCTGATTGTCTTTCAATGCAATGCCATAATTTCTACTAACAATTTCTCGAAAGAAATACCATTCTCAATAGCACTTTTCTCCATTTCAATTTTGACCTCATCCCAAGAATCCTTGTTTCTCAAGTTTTTGAGAAAGGGTTTACTTTCATGTTCAATTATACTTGCAACATTCTTCTTGAGCACAATCATTGATTTAATGGTGTCACACGGATCATACGGCTAGTGATAGATAGCACCAAAATCAAAATCAAAATCAAAATATTATGTGCCACACTAAATGCTTTTCTCTCGAATGTGATCCCTCCATATGAAAAAGGTAAAGAAGGAAATAAGGTCTTCTTTTGTTGAATGGTAAAGTGCAATTCATTAGTACTCTGCATCTTCCTTACATATTCCAAAGAAAAAACCCTTTCTATCACATGTATTTGAAGTATGTATGGTTGTACTCTTGATCCATAAAATCTTAGCACAATATATTCTTCCATTAAGTACCAATCGGCCAATTGTATTTCTTTTCCTAGTTGAATGTAGTTTCTACATGACATAGGCAATCTAGGCATTGGAGTATTTGTAATTGCTTGATACAATGGAGCCAAAAAGTAGTCTACAAAATGACTGTAGTTCCTTTGAGAATCATGCATCCTTATAACAGTGGTCCATTCATATACTGGAGCCATTTTCTTTTCCTCGAGATTACTATAGGGCTGAATCTGAAGCTTATTGGTCTGAAACATTCCTCTGAATTTGAATAGAAAAAGATAGCACAAGTAGGTTGTGAACCTAAATGTATTGGTGGAACCTTCTTTAATCATTAAAATTGTTTATGCATGGATTCTACAATGTGCTCAATAAATTTATATTTGACATGTTGAACACCATAATAGATATTATACACCATTTCAAGAAGGCATGCACCCACTTCCAAATTTCTATTTAGTCTGAGGAAAAATGCTAGCATGGAAATAATATCCTAAACCCATGGTTTAAAATTTTCCAAATCATAAGGAGGCTTATGATCACCTTTCAATTTTTTTCTATCCTAAACTATTCTATTTAAGAAATATTTTTTCTCCATTTCATCCACTGCTTCATAATCACTAGCAAGCTTTTCTAGGTCAATGTGGACATTTCCAAATTCTTTTCCTTCAGTTGTAAATGTAAACCCCAACACTTTTCCAAGTTCTTCTACAATAATGGATAACAATTCTTCTTTGATATCTTTATTAACAATTTCTATTTTTTTATCATCATAATTTTGGGCACAAACCATGATAAATTCAAGGCAAGGGAAAACCTCATGTAACATCATGTGCCCTAATCCAATTACCCAAGATGCACTGATACTATTAACTTGAATTTTATTTGAGGCCTTATTCTCAGATGAAAATCTAAGTTTTGAGGTATGCCTACCATAGGTTTCAAGATCATAAATATAATGGTATTCATTAGTGAAACCTGGGATTTTAAGCAATTTTGCATAATGTATTTTTTATCTGACATTGCTCTAGTGGTATTATTGGTAGACATCCTTATACAATGTGAAACTATGAAATCGCTATTAGTCCTTAATTTTTCTTAATTCTTAATTCTCTTAGCCCTAAACCCAAACTTCAAAGTTTGACAAAATAAGATTTTAAGAAACGTCAAATGATGAAACATAGCCATAATAATTCTCACTTACCCGACTTTTGATTCTTGGAAAGATTAATGTCGACAATCATGGAAATTGATTTTTTGGAATCAAGAATGGCTTTGTCGGAAGTGGAACTGTGGAACCCAGAATAGGGTGGTGCCACAGTGCACTTCAATGAGCAAATTGAAGACTAAAATCTCCCTATTTTTTGATGCTTTCACTTAAAAATAAAATCACTTAGCAGTATAAACTGAAAGTGCTTTTTTTGTCATATATTGACAACAAATGCTAAAGAATCTATACCATTGATCTTTGTAAATATAATGGTTATAGGGTGATTTTGGACATTTAGGTTCACAACCCTAGCGCTTCATGCATTTCATTCCAGAATGCAACTACAACCATACATCAAATGTTCATCGAATGGTTGAGTAATTTATGATATATATTATAAATAGTAAACATGTTTTTTAAAATTTTTTCTCAACCTTTAATGTGCTAGAATTGGCATCAATTCCTTTATAAAATGAATTACAATGTCACATAATACATTAATAGCACAATAACACTTAATGTTGCAAAGAACTTAATAAAAGGAATTACAATGTCACATAATCACATTAATAGCACAACCATTGATTTTTATTCCAACTGAATGACAATTGTCATTTGTCTATTTCACATTATTACATAGTACAAATACAAATGTAAGCGCAAGTGCCAAGCTTCTGCCATGGTCTCTAAGTCCTAACTCTCTGTCATCTAAAAATAAATGCATGGAGGATGGCCACTACTAATCATGGTTTCTAAAAAATATTCATGGGGAAAGGGGGACAAATCAAACAGGGGAAATTGGAATTGTTAAAGATACAAAAAGTACTTATCCCCTTTGAAAATTAGAGTCATGCATGAGGATGAGGGGTTGTAAAACTACTCCCATCTTCTACTTGCTGCTTCCATGCACTTGGAGAGCACTTATCTCCATAAGAGCTCCCCATCCTAGCTCAAAACTTGTTTGAGAAGTTTGTTCAACCAAATCAAATTCTTTCCAATTCCATCCATTTTGAACTTGAAGGAAATTGGTCTTTTACTCTGTAACTACATAACTATAGGAAGGAGAATTTAGAGTATCCCCAATAATTCCAGATCATCTTCTTCCTAAATCCTGATTAACCCTAAAAAATGAAAACCCTTATGACAATTCAAACATTGCACTTGAGAGTCAATAGTATAGCCTTTATCCTTCAATGAATTATTTTAGTTGTGCTCACTATCCTTTTTTATAGGCCAGCAATTCCACCAATAGTTCCACCACCAGCCTAGTTCCTATGTACACCTCACAGGTGTCACATGTGAGTTTGGGTTACTATAGTGATAATCATAATTTGTGCAAACCAAAAAACCAACTTAATCAATTTGAGTGCTTAACTTTAGTATTTTTATTGCTTTATGTTTTACTTTTGGCTATGTGTAGGATCATCATGGAAAAATTAGGCCCTTAAGTGGCAAAAAATTCAGAAAAATCAGAGTTAGGAAACTTGACATAAATATTTGAATAAGTTATCTATATTATTTCAAAAATATGTAAGAATAGAATCTGTAGCAAATTGAATGTAGTTTCTAAACTACTAGGTTTATTTTTAAAAAATATAATCTAGTTGGTGAAAAATTGAAATTTCAATGTAGTAGTACTTAAATTCAGGGAAAAAATAATAAGTAGGTGTCTTTTTGACCACCCTAACCACAATAAAATGATAAAAAAAATTATAAGATTTTAGATATAAGTAGAGGACTCATGTCTAGATGTGATGCATATTTTTTTGTAATTTTTTCCAAGTAAATAACTAATTATTATTTTTTTATTACAACTTTTAACAAATATAAAAAATCATATGTCTGACCACCTTAACTTGGTCAAAACCTCATGAAATTCATTTTTTCTTTATTTAATCCTATATTATGTGAAGGATAGAATGTGACGCATGTTTTGGACTCAAAAAATGTTATACCATTTGGAAGCTATAGATGTTTTTCAATCAGCCTATCAATTAGGACTTTAGTCGTAATTCAAATAGAAAATGAATAATTATTATTTATTAAATTCAAAGTAAAGCATAATTTATATTGGTGGAAAGTTGAGAATCTCCTTTAAAAACCCTTTTTGTTTCGTCAATTTTGGGTAAAAAATAGTCATTAGCCACATACCCTACACATACCCATGTAATATTGCCACTTTTTGGCCCATCATCATCCTGCACATACCCTTTTAAGTTTTAAATCTACATGCAATTATTTCATAAATAGATAATTTCTTAAAGGAAAAAAAAATTGATATGAATAGATTCATCAATTTCTTTTTAATAGCACAACCATTTATTTTATTGCAACTAAATGAAAATGTCACATTATTACATAGTACAAATACAACTATAAGTGCAAGCACCATGCTTATGTTGGGCTGCTGGTGAAAACCTAAATGTAAACATGTTTGTCTGAAAAATAATGGGACTTTCCAAGTCAACCATGGGCTCTAAAAATAAACACATGGGATTTCTTGGATCAAGCAGTAGCTTTAAAAATGAATACATAGAGAAAAGGGGCCCAATCAAACCAAGGAAATGGGAGTCATGAAGATACAAAATGTACTTCTCCCCTTTGAAAATCAAAGTCATGCAAAAGATGAGGGGTTGTAAAATTGCTCCCATCTTTTACTTGCATCTTCTATGCACTGGGAACAATGGTTATTCCCATCAGAGCACCTCTCCTGGTTCAAAACCAGTCTAAGAAGTCAGGTGAACCAAATCAACTTCTTTCCAATTCCACCCATTTTGAACTTAAAGCCTGAACGAAATTGGTCATTGACTTTGTGACTACATAACTGTAGGCAGGAGAATTTAGAGTATTCCCAATAATTCCACATGATCTTCTTCATGAATCCTTATTAACCCTACAAGATGAAAACCCTTACGAAAATTTGAACATTGCACTTAATAGTAAGGTCTTTAGCCTTCAACGAATGATTTTAGTTGTGCTCACTAGTGACTATCCTTATTTAGTTATATCTAATCTAGGCCAATAGTGTTTCCAATAGTGTCACTACCAGCCTGGTTCCTATGTACACCTCACACTTGTCATGTGTGCACTATTAGGTTACATATACCATATATTCATGATTCATAATAGAAATTCATGCAAACCAAAAAGCCAATTTAATCAATTTGTGTAATAGTAACTTAATCCTTACATGTACAATTAAACTATTTAATTTGATTGTCATTTGGCTACACACAAACTATACCTCAAGCCTTACATGTACAATTAAAACTTAAGCCTTATATGTAAAATTAAAATGTTTAATTTGATTGATGTCTAGCTGCACACAAACTGTACATCAAGCTGACAAGTGACAAGCTATTAAAATTGCTAGACTCCAGTGTCACTCAAACTTGATATGAATTATGAAAATTTGAAATCATTACGAATCTTGTTTCATTAAAGCTATGACTCATGAGTTGTCCAATCAATCACTTTAGATGTTCATATGGCATTAATCACCACCAGTAGTATGACTACCACACGTACTTCAAAAATATTGAGAATTTCAATTAAATGAAATGTAATATGCCAAGTCATTGAAAAGAGAGAAATGAGTCTTGATCTCACCACATGTCTACATCTAACAGTTCTAGTGTTATTCCAGAGTTTTCAATTCACAAGTCTATTGCTTCAGAGATTTACTTGCAGAATGCACCTACAACTGTCCATCAAAAATTCATCAAACGGTCATGTTTAGATTGATTTACAACATCCTTGTGTAAAACATTCTTAAGTTTTTAAGCATTGGTCCTACGTTCTTCCTAGGCGGTCCCTCTTTTAAAAAAATTTAATGCATGTGCATATTTCTACCACTTAATTTCTTCTATTGCTCATCGCCAAAATCGAACCATTCAAATTCATTACCACGATGATGATCCTTGATCTATCCATGTGTCCACATCTAACAGTTCTAGTATTATTCTGGAGGTTTCCATTCACAAATTTAGTGCTTGAGAAATATACTTCTAGAATGCAACTACAGTCATCCATCTAAAATTTTTCGAACAATCTTGGTCCATAATGTCACGTGGTCGCTAAAATTTGGAACCTTAGAACCAAAGTTTGAAGTTTCAAAAATTTTGAAACTTCTAACCCACCAACTACAAAGATGACTAAGAAAGACTTGCAACTAAGTTACTAAGGTAGTAAGGTTAGGAAAATTACCTGGTCCATATTGTCGTGTGGTCGCTAAATTTGGAACATTAGAACCAAAGTCTGAAGTTTCAATTTTTTTGAAATTTCTGACCCACCGACTACAAAGACGAGTACAACCAAGAAAGACTTGCAAACTAAGTTACTAAGGTAGTACGGTTAGGAAAAGTACAAAAACCTCAACTTTGGTGAATTATGATAGGAAAGGTGACAAGCATGGTGCATTTATGGAGAAGGCTGACGAAATGAGGTGTTATAATGACATTCACCTATCACCCTCAATGCTTCTTGGAGTTTGAGTGTAAGGATAATAGGATTGTATCCTTCAGCAGTGAGTGATAGGCTAGAAGCCAGTGAAATAGAAAAGCAATGGAGGCTAGTTTGACCATGACATCACGAAGGAAGTTGGACCCCTTTGTGGGTAAAGCCTCTATGCAGAGGCTACGAGGTTTATTTCTCTACAAAGAAGAGTAGGTGGTGCAAGTAGTTCAAATAATGTTGGAGGATGGATTCAAAAAATTGACACATAGATTCAAAAAGAATATGGATATCTATTCGTTGGTCAAGGCTTGGGGTTTAGACTTAGGAGAACCAGTGAACGAGGTGAGAAGAGTAATGAAAAATTTAGTGCATAAATATTTTTTAGTGGACATGGAAAGCATTCTACAAAGGGCGATACTAGGAGTAGGGTTGGTAAAAATAGAAGGAATGGATGGTGGGGGCCTAGAGCTTTTGGATTTAAATCACCTCTTTATCAAATGGCTAGAGGGTTGCACTAAAGACCGGTGGCAAGAAGGAGCCGAGCGTGGGTGGAAAGCAATTAAAATTTGTGATGAGCTAATGGCATTAGAGGAAAAAATAGAAAATCAAAGAGAAATTTCTAGAGAGGAGATACGTGAAAACAAGGGATTGCATTTGCAAAAGAAGCCAAAACCATTAAAGGAGAAAGGGCTGTTGGAGATGGGCGAGTCTTCGAAGAAGAATGAGTAATAATGGTTAACGTAAAGTGTAGTTTTCTACTTTGTTTTTAGCCTATGCTACAAAGGCATAGCTATTTAGGAAAGTTTTGATACTCTAGTTATTGAGCTGGTTATTTATCTTTTTCGGTAGTTTTTGGATGTTGCTAAGTTTGTAGAATCTAAATCTTTTTCTTTATAATTAATAAAATAAACAAGTATCATTGATCAGCTTTTTTGGTAGTTTTTGGATGTTGCCAGCTTTATAGAATCTATATCTATAATGTCTACATCATAAGTACTCATGATAAGGTTAACTTCAAATGAATAACTTGAAATTCCCTCACGAAGCTTCGTAGGCACTTTTGTAATGGTTGAAAATCATAATTGAGATTTTCCAAGATCATCAAAATAGGGATGTTGCATTTCTTTTATGCTTGAGATTCTCTTGGATGGCTCATAAATCTGCATTTTTTGCAAGGGGACACCAATCAATGTTTATCGGGTTATAAGATGATAGCATTGGCATCAAAAAAATTAAAGTGTATACAAGTATAAATTAATAAGAACCATTGTGCATATACTTACAAATTAATCCAATGAACCATCTAGATCTACTCTACTCTTTATTGCTTCAAGTATTGCCTCATGGTCAAACTCATAGACCTTTCACAAGGTCTTATTCAAAGGTCTACCCCCATATTTTCTCAAATGAACATTGGATTCCACAACAAGGTTCGAGTAATGAATAATCTTACGATGCATGTCAAATTCCTCAAACAGCCAATGTTTAACACTCTTATGTGGGTACCTTCTAAGCCACATTCCAGTAACAACAACTAAGCCTATAGGGTATTCAATGTTTTCATCATCTATAACTAGGGCTTCCAATTTATTTTTGGCCTCAACACAATGACACAAGTAATAGTATGTTCCCTCTTCATTTTCTTCATCTATAATAACTGTATAAATATGCCTTGCATTGATATGTGCAAAAAATCACTTGAAATTAGTCAACATTATGAATACCATACAAAGTAAGATAACAATATGGAATTTCAAAAAATAAGCAAGTAGATATATTACCTGGTTGAACTAGATCTGATACATGGTCAAAGTCGACCGATGATTCCATCTATGTTAGTTCCAATGCCATTGGATGGAAATATGTGTGAAGTCGGCTAAGATAACTTGTCAACCATTTTTCAACACACTCCCCTAACTCACAATCATTCTAGGCTTGCATTGTACATGAAGAACAAAAGCATGCCATCTTAGGTTTATCGATACTCCATCAACTTGCATTTGAGCTAAGGAAAGAGTGTAACTCACTCAATCTTGTTAGTATACAACAATCCCCATATGGTGCAATGTTAGTATCATCCATCAACCAAAAAAATCTATGAACTGAAGACGTACCTTCATTACCTAGACCCATTGAAGCATTACACCGCTCGACGATTGAACTTGCATCTATCAACTTTGCACTATCTTTATACTTTAACTCTTCTTGTGCTAATGCTCTTTTCACACATGCTCCTATGCCATCATGCTCCCCCTTTCCATGCTTGGCCTCACAAAAGTTCCACATATGCTGAACACCTGCAGTGAGATGCATCCTACACAACCAGTAGAACATGCACGCATTCTTGAACTATGTTGCACAGTTATCAAACCATATTATATGTCAACCATATGCTATGCCCCTCTCAGCCAAATCACTATAGAACATCTAGAAGAAACCTTGCATGAGCTCTAGAGAATCTTTGTGATCATCACTAATAGAAAAGTGATACTCCCTCAATACCTTCCTTTAGTCCTCTGCACTATCAACTTCA
Source organism: Sequoia sempervirens (assembly GCA_007258455.2). NCBI lineage: Eukaryota > Viridiplantae > Streptophyta > Pinopsida > Cupressales > Cupressaceae > Sequoia > Sequoia sempervirens. The sequence continues at coordinate 470,461,209 of VDFB02058242.1, forward strand.
TGAATGAATGTTATGTGCAAAAATATCGAAACCTGTGTGGAGTTGTAATAATATGACTCACACTATGATTGTAGAGTCTAGTTCTCTACAAATTCAACCACTAATACTATGCTTCCAATTGGAAAGGTGTCCTTGCATAGCTTGAATTGTGTGTCTAGCCATTGGCTTCTATGGATATGCCTTGCATACTCATACACTAGATTCTCATGAAACATGGGCATAAATTGATACACTAGAATCTTCTCAATAACCAAACCACACCTTTTTGCTTGAGACCCATCTTTTGTAGCATATGCCACTATTTTATACTTCCCGAAATCTACTAGTTTATGTCCCACCTCATATATGCTTTCCATATGTTGACATACTAGCATTCGTTGCAAGCCACTGAAGCACTCACATGAACCATCCAAGCATGTTGTTCTATAGAATATTTGGCCATCCTCTATTTGACATAATTTTTTTGATAAGAACTCTTGAATATTTTGGTGGTGCTTCTATGCCACAATCCTGAAAAACATTGTTAGTATGCAAATCCAAACATATAGAATGATAAACATCATAATGGTTAGCGAATTCAATATGTAGTCTATAGCAACAAGTAGTGTGTGGGTAAGTGCATCAAAATGGTTCCCAAAAAGGGGGCTTAAGTGGCCACTTTTTTTCTGAAATCAGGAAATGCTGACCTTGGACATGAAATTGAGGATAATTACACTCAAAATTTTGAGATGCAACAAAAACAAGGATCGGCAAGTTCGAAGTCTACTTTCTAAACTACTAATTTATTTTGAAAATGGTTGAGATTAAGGGGTTCAACAAAGGGATGTACACAAATTTGTGTTGTTTTTGTCAGAAAAACATAACATAGCAACTCTTGTATGACCTGAAAGCATGGTGAACATTTTTTAGTATTTTAGAATCGCAATGGTCATAAGTTAGCTAATCTAGTTGATGCAAGTTTTTTTGATAATTTTTTAATGAATATTTGAATTTTTACTAATTTTCTAAGTGGGAACTCCCTAAAAAGTAGAATTTTGGTCGTGCTCCCCCTACAAATTTTGGAAAGTAATAGATTTTTTTGTTTTTTTTATTTTTTAAAATTTGTAGAATGGAGTGTAGTTTCTAAAAATCTAATTTATTTGAAAATTTGATGAATGGTTAATTTATAATGAAAAAAAACCAAACACTGCTTTTTGACAAAAAAAAGACATACAAATAAGAGAAATTATGGATGAAAGGCCTCACAATGTCAGAAAGTGAAAAAAAATTATATCGTTGGAAAGCTAAGAGAGAATGCAACATTACCCATGTGTTTGATTTTGTCGATAAAGAACCAAATGCAATCTTGATGGTGAGCATGAACTCGATTATGTGAAAAATTGTAGAATTTGCAAAAAATACATCTCTGGTCATTGGGAATGCCCTCCAAACCTTTGGGTTGGTATTCCAAGGAAAATACCAAAGCTAAGGCCTGAGGATTCCCAAAGCAATAAATAATGTGAGCGCGTTATAATGCGCTCGCGTTATTTATTGGTTTTCATTTTTCCTTCCCCATGGAGCATTTCTAGCAACAAATAACACGCTTGTGTTATGTGCTCCTTTAGTTAAATGCCAGTTTTTTGAATGTTTGTTCATATGTTTCTATGTATATGTATGATGGTGTGTCATGTATGTATGTATGTATGCATGCATGTATGTATGCCTATATGTATGTATTTATGCTTATGGGAGAGAGGGTGGGAGTGGGAGAGAGGGTGTGAGAGGGTGGTAGAGAGTGGGAGAGAGAGTGAGAGTGAGAGTGAGAGAGAGTGAGAGAGGGTGGGAGAGTGGGAGAGGGTGGTAGATGTTAGAGTAAAGTAATTAATTAACTTTACTCTCCTCTTAAGAGTTCACTTTATGCACATATATTAGTCATTAAATAATTAATATTAATTATTAAACGCACTCACCTTTAGGGTTAGGGTTACCTTTAGTTTTTGATCTCCTTTTATAAGGATTGATCTATTGTATTTTATGTCTCTTGATTCACTTTTTTATCTGATAATACATTTTGCACATTGTTAGAGCCAAAACCCTTGTTTTGTTCTCTCTCTTTCTCTATGACAAGTTTCTTGCATACAGGTGTTCATTGGGTTCTATGGATTTGTATTTCTCAAATCCTACATGGTATCAAATCCAGCTCTACTGCAGCTTGTTTAGTTTTTTTAAAGAATTAGAGATCTAGGTTTTGGTTGCATTAGATCTGTGTTTGTTTTCTAGTTTTTATTTGGAATAGGGGGTTCTTTTTTTTGGTGCACTTTGAGCTCAAACGAACCTCATAGTTGATCTCGCAACATCCAAAAACCCCTATTTTCATATAAAATAAATTTGATTTGGCCATAGTTGCTCAGGCAAGCAAAAAAAAATTTGCCCTAAGGTTGTATGGCCCCCCCAGGGCATGCTTTCCGAGACAAAAAAATCAAAAAATAAAATAAAAAAATAAAAAAAGAAACAAGTTTTTGATTATTTTTGGGTGCTGCCCATTCACATAGGCAGTGCCACTGGTGTGCCACCTGGCGGCCACTGCCCGGCCACCGCCGCTGGCTGCAACAGCTGGTCGCAGCCAGGCAGCCATCACCGAGCCACCGGCACCAGTGGTAACTTCTAGCACCCACCACCATCTTCCAGCCCCTAAGGGCTCCCCATGTGCCTACCAACTCTGCCCAGGCACCCATCTGCAACCCTCTGGTCGTCCACGTCACCAAGGGCCAAAGATCTTTAGCCCTTGAGGGCTTCAAGACCATTGCATGTGCCCTTTTAAACCAACTTTCAATCAAATGGGCATATCTCAGGAGTTTTAACTCAGATTTTCAAATGAAAATAGGAATTGCAAAGTTGGCTCTGAGATCGTACTGATGGTGCAAGAAATGTTTCAAAATTTTTCATTTTGGTTGCATTTTTTCATAGTCAAATTCAGATGATCTTTTTGCACTCTGAGGGGCATAACTTGCTCAATTTTGCTCTGTTTTTCGAAAGCAAATAGGCGTCGGAAAGGTGGTTCTATGCTCTTTCCAGATCTGTAGTCTATTTCATTAGAAAATTATTTAGATACACAAAGATTTGTCTCAAACATATACTACTTTCTATTATTTTCTGGCTTTCAATTTGTACTGGGGATTGGTTTTTGCATTGTGGGGGGGTGTTTTTTTTCTTTCTTTCTGTCCTTTACATCAGAAAACTAGAATCTATAAACACCAAAACAAAAAAAAACCCCTTTTGCATCTTCTATCTAGTTCTGAAAGACCACTAAATAATAATAATAAAAAATGTAGAGTAGTTGAGGCATAGTTCACAGGATGGTCGATAGATCTATTGAATCTCTCACATCGCATAATTATCACACTTGGAAGGGTCGCATGATGACTCTTCTCCATTCTTGAGGGTTATGGTCCTATTTGGATGAGATTCAGCCTCAATTGACTCACCCCTTTGAGGTTATGCAGCATAGGAACAATATGGATCAAGCTATGGGATTGATGGCTTTGCACATTTCAGACAGTCTCCTATTTCATCTTGATGGGTGTCTCACTCCTCGAGCCATTTGGACCAAGTTTGATGGAATTTTTGGTGCTGTCAATGAGTTCAAAGCATTGCAACTTGAGGCCGAGTTGACTTGGTACATGATTCATTTCCCTCCATTAAGGACTTCTGATGGAGTTCAAATAGCAGAGATCTATCTTGCAAGGTTGTGGCAAGGTTAAGACTGATATAGAGTGCATCTACCTGATCCTCTCCAAGCTTTGGGGTCCATTTCAGATGTTCTCTTTAACCTTTTATTCCACCATGGATGCCTTGGGTACTTGTCATGTCATGCCTACCTTTGAGGTGTTTTGTGCTCGTTTAACTCATGAGCAAGCCAAGCTCAAGCAGATGGATTCACATTTAGGTTCACAGAACCAAGCGTTGGTAGCCCAGTCCTCCAAGGGAAAATAGAAGCAGAAACTGAAGCCCAAGAAAGATTCAGGGGCTAGTGAGCATCCCTCCAAGCCACCACCTAAGTTTGATTCAAAACCACAGCCTAAACAGGGCAAATCTTTGAAGTCTAGTGAGTCTTCCTCCAAGACTAAGAAGAAATATGGAGATCCTTGTAGTTTTTTTGGCAAGGAAGGACATCCTATTTCCAAGTGTTGGAAATGTTTAGAGGCTTTAGAGGAAGCCATGGAGCAGCATAATATCACTGTACCTCAACCTTCTTCACAGCCCACAGGGAAAGGTCATGCTCTTTATGCATGAGCATTGTCCTCAGAATCCACTTGGATTCTACATTCTGGTGCCTCTCACGATATGACACACATAGAGGATTTGGTCACCACTCTTGTCCCTACAGGCACTAGACATATTGTAGTTGGTGACTCAGCACAACTTTCAATTCAGGGTTCAGGTACTATTTCATTGGATGGTGGTTGTCTTCAGGATGTGCTTCTAGTTCCTGACATTTCGATAAACCTTCTATCCGTTTATTAGATTTGCCACTCTGGATCTGGTAAGACAGTTGAGTTCTCACCACATGATGTGGTTATTCAAGAGCTTCATGATCCTAACTTGGCTGTGGCTACTAGGAGTGTGGATTCTGCATCTCACTTATACAGATTTGATGGCTTTGAGATTTCAAACACTATTGGTTCCTCACTTATAGCGCATGCAGATTCAGTGAGCAGGCTTTGGCATGAGCGTTTTGGCCATGTCAATTATAGATATCTACAATAGATGAGTACTCAGGAACTTGTGATTGGGCTCCCACAGATTTCTTATACTGATGGTGTATGTTGAGGTTGTGCCCTTGGAAAACATCATCGAGATCCTTTTCCTAAGGGTCGAGCCACTCGTGCTAGGGAACACCTAGAGTTGGTACACAGTGATATTATGTCCTTTCCAACTCCTTCCTTTTTAGGGGCCCACTATGTGCTCACTTTTATTGATGACTTCTCCAGACGTACATGGGTGTACTTACTTAAGTACAAGTCTGATGTCTTTGACTCATTCAGGACTTTTAAGACATTTGTGGAGAAGCAATCTGTAGTTTCTATCAGGAGGATACGCATAGATAATGGGGGGAATATGTTAATCAGGCTTTAAAAAAATTTTGCATTGAGCATGGTTTAGAGCATCAGTTTATAATCCCTTACACCCCTTAGTAGAATGGTGTCACTGAGAGAAAGAACAGAACCTTACAGGAGATGGAAAATTGTATGATATAGTCTCAAGCTATTAGTTCTTCATTTTGGGCTGAGGTAGTCAATTATGCCAATTATATTCAGAATCGGATGCCTCATAAGGCATTACAACATATGACTCCTGAGGAGGCTTGGACCCATGTCAAGCTTGATGTTTCTACATTCTGAGTTTTTTTCCATGGAGAGGAAGATCTGACTGTTCATATTTGTTGGCTACTGTGAGGATGTTAAGGTGTACATGTTGTTTGATCCTAATTCTAGAGAGGTCTTGTTTCGGTGGGATTCCCAATTTGATGAGCACTATCCTCAGATGGATTCTCCATCACCAGCTTCTCCATCATTGCCTACTCCTCCCTCTTCATCTCTTGAAGATTACTTATCTCTTGAGGATGATGTAGATGATGCTACACCATCTCTACCACCACCAATTGCTCTGCATTTGCCTAGGTGGTCCTGTGTCACTGTTGATGCAGCTAGTTCTTTGGTAGGTGATCCTTCAGATACTCATTGTACTCGTACTTAGACATCTGGTTCTAGTCTTTTGAGTCATGCCATTTCAGATGATCCTCAAAAAAATTCAGAGGTGACAAGTCACCTTGAGTGGGATAGGGCCATGGATGAGGAGTATTCTTCTTTGATGAAGAATCATACTTGGGATCTTTATCCTCTACCTAAGGGAAGAAAGTTGGTTCGGTGCAAGTGGGTGTACCGTACCAAGTATGTTGGAGATGGTTTTATTCATAAGTATAAGGTACGTCTTGTTGTGAAGGGGTTTTCTTAGGTAGAGGGTATTGACTACTCCAAGACCTTTTCTCTTGTTGCCAAGATGAACTCTATACGCCTTGTACTTTCACTTGCAGCTTCACAGGGATGGACAGTGTTTTAGAGGGATGTAAAGAGTGCCTTCTTGCATGGAGACCTACATGAGGAGATCTATATGGAGCAGCCTCAGGGATTTGTGCAAGACACTTCTTTGGTTTGCAGACTTCAGCATTCATTGTATGGTCTCAAACAAGCCCCTCGAGCTTGGTATGAGAAGATGGACTCTTTCTTGCTTTCCTCTCACTTCGCACGCTATCATTCTAATCACACAGTGTATATTCATTGTTAGGAGGGTGATCTTTTGATTCTTGTGCTATATGTAGATGATCTCATTCTTACAGGTAGCTCATCCTCCATGATTCAGAGTGTTTAGTGAGCTTTGATGGAGTAGTTTGAGATGACACATCTTGATCTTCTGCACTTCTTTCTGGTTCTTTAGGTTATTCAGTCTTCGAATGGGATTTCCATATTTCAGGAGAAGTATACTCTTGATATGCTTCAGCGATTAGGCATGCTTGATTGCAAGTATGCCCCCACTCCATTTCAGTCAGGTGTTTTTTTTTCCACTTGTTCTAATCCTTCAGTGGATCCCACTTTATACAGGCAGTTGGTTGGCAGTTTGTTGTACCTGACACATTCTCATCCTGATCTTTCCTTTGCGGTTGGCCTTGTCTCTAGGTTCTCCCATGATTCTCATGAGAGCCATTGGAAAGCTTCCAAATGTATTTTGAGGTACATTCAGGGCACCACTCATTATGGCATTCACTACACTTTAGGATCCCCTCACATCATTGGCTTCACTGACTCTGATTGGGCTGGTGATGTCAATGATCAAAATTCTACTTTTGGCTTTATTTTTTTCCTTGGTTCTGGTCCTATCACATGGTCTTGCAAGAAGCAGTCTGCTATTACATTATCATCTATAGAGGTTGAGTACCGAGTAGTAGTATTAGCTAGTCAGGAGGTTTTATGGCTTCGACAGTTGATGACAGAGTTTGGGTTTCCTCCAGATAGTCCCACTATTCTTTGGTGTGACAATCAGAGTGCCATTCACATTTCTCGCAACCCAGTGGAGCATCAACGGACTAAGCACATTGAGATCCACATGCACTTCATCATACAGTTGATTCAGGATGGTTCTCTCATCTTGGAGTACATTCCTACAGAGGAGCAGGTTGTAGACATCTTCACTAAACCTTTGGCATTTCCGTGCTATCTTTAGTTGCACTCCATGCTTGGGGTGAAGGACGTTGTCCTTGGGGGGTCTCAGTGAGGCCTTCCTTCCTTCTTGTTTTTTTTTTCAGCATGTTTCTTTATCTCTTTTGGGAGAGGAGTTTTTTCCCACTGGGTTTTCTCCTTTACTCTGCTTTATAGAGATCTAGTTGTATTCGGGTACCTGATCAGGCCATGTTGTCAGGACCCACTGTTGCATTGTAGTTCCTTTGCTTTCTTCTGCATTGTTTTGTAGCTGCATTGTAGCTCATCTTAAGGGGGGCTATTAGAGTAAAGTAATTAATTAACTTTACTCTCCTCTTAAGAGTTCACTTTATGCACATATATTAGTCATTTAATAATTAATATTAATTATTAAATGGACTCACCTTTAGGGTTAGGGTTACCGTTAGTTTTTTATCTCCTTTTATAAGGATTGATATCTTGTATTCTACGCTCTCTTTATTCATTTTTTTCTTTGATAATACATTTTACACATTATTAGAGCCAAAACCCTTATTTTGTTCTCTCTCTTTCTCTGTGACAAGTTTCTTACATGC
>VDFB02058242.1:470469115-470488678 GCA_007258455.2 Sequoia sempervirens
TGTCCACAACTGAAACATTTGAAAGGTAATTTACCTTTGTACTTACTCACTCCCTTTTTCACCCTTCTTAAAAAGCTTCTACACCACCAAGATCATCTCCATCTAAATATTCATTTTTTTTATTATTTTCCAAACTTGAAAGCAGTATCCACTTTTGCACCCTTATTCAGACCAATTTTTCTCATTTCAAATGTAGTTAGTGTGCTATACAACTGATTTCTAGTGTAAGTATTAAAATTTGCAACTTCCTCAATATCAGAAACCTTTTCACTATAAGAATTAGGAAGATTTCTAAGAATTTTCTTTACCACTTTAGGTTCTTTTATTTTTTTACCAAGACCTCTCATTGCACTAACAAGTTCATCAACCCTTTGTATAGAACTTGTAATTGTTTCATCTCTAGACATTTGCAAGTTCTCAAATTGTGTCTTTAGATTAAAACTGCATCTTAGCTTTTTTAACCTTTCCATTTCCTTCATAAATATTTTCTAGCTTATCCAAAACTTCTTTAGCAGCTTTCAAATCCATTACTTTCACTAATTCAATGTTTGCAAGACTACTCAAAAGAACAAACCTTGCTTTACCATTTGTTTCATAGGCCTTGATCTCATCACTTGTGCTTGGTCCATTTGTAGGTGTAGTGTATGCAGTCTTCACTACCTATGCAACATAAAATCCAAGGTAAACCAAATAGCCTTCCATCTTAACCTTCTAGAATGCAAATTATGTGCCATCAAACATAGGGATCTCCTTCTTGTTCACCATCTTAGATCCACCTCAAGTGGACAATATTTTATCTGAGGAACCTTTCTTTGATACAAATTATTGAATGAACAAGACAACTGAGAGGGGGTGTTGAATCAGTTGTATCCAATTAAAACATCAAAACCCTCAACAATAATTAGATCCACATGCATTCATTAAACCATTAATCTATTATAATGTTTAAACATGAAATGTAGACAAATGAATGGAAACAACAACACCATAGAAAAGAGAACACCAAATTTATGTGGAAAACCTTAGGAGGTAAAAACCATGATGAGGATTAGCTCACAATATAAGTAATTGTAAAATTGGTACAAAGGGTCACTACCAGAATAGGGCACACTGTCCAAAAGGGCTCACAACCTAGGCTCACTTATGAAATAGAAAGAAGAAAGAAGATATAATGTTACACAGAGAACATGATATCAATGCAATAGAGAATCCACCACAATATCTCCAATGACACTCATAGCTCTTAAGAGATCAAGATACCTTCAACTCATTGCATTCAACAATATTGCATTATAGCTTGCACTTCATTTCGTATATCTACACTTAATTTCACATCACAACACTCAACTCTATTCTGCACTTCATCAAACATAGACTCAACTTGAATTTATATCATCCACAACTTGAAAATCATCTTGAAGTTAGCTACACACACCTTACACTTTAAAAATAGGTCAACACTAGGCATTCCCATGGTGGATAGGAATGAAATTGAACCAATACAAAAATTAATTGGGACTCGAATCAACACTCACATGCCATGCTACACCTTTATCAATACTTAAAAATCTTTGAATGTAGTGTAAACACTAGGTCAGCCATTACCCATGCAAACAACATTAAAGTTTGACATACATAGGTCAGCCATTACCCATGCAAACAACATTAAAGTTTGAAGTACATACTTCCTCAAATCCAAGGATGACATGAGAACCACACACCACACTTTTAGACAATCTAGAATAATCCACAAACCACCTAAGATCCAAAAAATTCTTTGCACCAACTCATACCTTCAGAATGTACAATCCTAGTACACTAAAATTGTTCTTTCAAACACTGCAACTCTAAAAACCATTTTCTAGAGCATAACACCTCAAATCCTCTTGACAAAGACAAGAGACTAACACCATCAACATACCTTTAGAATCAAAATACTTGAAGCACAACTGTAGAGAAACACAAAGAATTTTTTTTTCTCACAAACACCTCTTTAAGCAACACTGCAAATCCAATTGACACACTGGTGAACATATCTTCTTCTACACATTGATCTAGAAGCCAATATTTTGGATATAAAAAATTTAAAAACCTCTAACCAACATATCTAGAAAAAAAAAGCATATCTTCAACCCAAAAGCAATGCAGAGAAAAACTAGAACACCTCTGCAATACCCTGTTTCCTCTTTTTATCAAATTTCTCAATATCCTCAACATCTTTATCACTACCACAACCATAGCCAAAAGCTTATCAAAGCACCACCATAGGTTAAAACTAGTAACTTAACTTATGAAAACATAATGTAACTAATCAAAGCAACAATATCTCTCAACCACTCCACAATAGAGATTAATGAAAACACAAGCTTGTTGACATCAATGAAAACACCTTCATACTTGCAACAAAGGATGTGGACCACTGGGAGTTACTGAGGGGCATGGCTCAAAATTTTGATTATTGGTCCAATATAGGAAAAAAGGTTGTAGAAATGAAAAATGCTATCAAATTCCCCTAGGGAGTGTCTGACCTTGAGAAAGCCAAAATCCATTGCAATCAAGACAAGATCCTCTTCATTTTGTAATATATTATTGAATACAAGGAAATGATGAAATACATGGCAGTCACAATACAAGTGTTTCAACAAGACCTTAAAAGATGTCACACTTAGTGTGTTAGGGAGGAACATTTGGAAGCCCCCCTACCGGCTCCAAAAAAGGAAAATTTATGGAGATAGCTCTACCTAATTTCAAGAACAACACTGACAAGAAGAATCTGAAAGCCTTATCTTTTAAAAAAAAAAAAAATTCTTACCAAGGAGTGGTAGGCCATAAAAGGCCTCCATCTTCTTGGAGAACAATAATTGGCCCCGTTTGGTTGCTAGTCCTTGGCTAGTCCTATTTCCTTTTTTGTTGTTGCTGGTTTTTTGTTTTTTGTCTACTTTTCTTTAGCTTTCCTTCCATCTCACCTCTTGTGAGACCCCTCTACTCTTCCTTAATGGTTGTTTTGTAATGGGTTTGGGCCCTTCCAAATTTATCTTAATCAAAACATTCAACAATGAAATCAACTCAATAAGAAGTGCACCAATTTAATTTTTGTACCAGAACATGGAAACCTTCTTAGGTGCAACACCATAGTTTCACTTAGTAATTTACCATGTTCATTCCATTACTCACTAACATCATCATTTTTGGGGTCACTCAATTCCTTCTTGAGAGGCTTTGTGATCATTACATAGTTTTTATCCACAATGTAGTTTGTGCCTATTAATTTGCAAGTTTTTTGAATTTAAGATTAACTTGTGTTGTGGTAGCTTCAACACTTTCACCAACATCTTCTTGTATTGGATGAGCCCTTTTCCTAGTGGATTTTTTTCTTCACCATTTTTGTCAAGTATAAATACTTTTAGAAATTTAAATGGTTGGATACAAACATTGTAATACAGTAACCTTGAAAACAATTATTGTCACCCAAATACTATTCACTTATATAGACATAGCTACCAACACTTTTACTATAATGATAATATTCAAATTCAAACTTGAACTATTATCTTATTAATATTGGTAAATTCTAGGTAAATTTGGGTAGAGTTCATTGCAAATACCATGTTGGTAAAAATAATGTAAATATTACCTAGTTATATATACTTAGTCAAGTAAAGGGGTATTAAATACATCCTTAATAAATATTCCTCAATCATAGTACCAAGTATTTTGGAAAATCATTCCTCTTGGTAACTTTCTATTTGTGTTAATTGAAAATAAATCCCATGTCATCTCAATTCAAGGATTGTATATATAACCACTACTTATGTGCATGTGAATTATTAAAATGAGTTCATTCAATCAAATCACCTTAATGCAAATGAGGTTGAATATACTAAAAAATTAATTGCATTTCCTTTTTCCTCAAGGGGTGGCACATGATAATTCATGCTCCTCATTTCTTATGTGCGTTAAAAATGTATTCCTTCTTTGTGGAAAAAAAATGATTACATAGGTTCCTTAACAATCTATTGTTGTCACCAAATATAATCTTCATATAATCTCTTATTAGGATTCACCAATATAGCACAAATAACAGTCTAATCATTTGGTATCTAGCATGCTTACAAATGGTGATTTGTGTGTTCAATTTCTTTAATTCTAAGCATATATTCAACATTTTCCTCCATCTTTGTTATCTTAGTTTGGCATAAGATACTTATGAGATCCCTAGATATATAAGGATGTATTAATTCTTATAAACAAATGAGACCTTTACCTTATAAAATAACACATTATAGAGTGTCATGCATTTGAATCATCATAATTATTGTGTAATTTTTTAAAGAAACTATGGATCACCACAAGGTGCATGAAGTGGAACACATGTGAGCTTAGATTTGATAGGTATTTTCAATATGTGTGAATTTATTTCAATATCAAAAGTGTTCAAATTTACACTAGAATAATACAATTTTCATGATAAAAGTATATTGCATTGATACAAATGAGCAAAAAATTAACAATATCCATCTACCAACCTCACAAGTTCATGTCAAACAAGAAGCAAGGACTAGATCTAGATCTAGGCTAACCTAAGAAAGAAAAAATGAAATGAAAGAACTATTTCCCTAAGTACCATAGTTAGAATGACCTTAATTGTGGAGAGATTAATATATCCATACTTTCATATATCCATGCTTTTGAAAGTAAGGACATAAGGTAACTATATGAAACATTTATTCTAAGATTTAAGACATTTCTATGTAATATATCCATACTTCCAAAAGTGTTCAATGCAATTTTTGTTGCACTATGTTGTCATTAGTGTTGTCAATGATGTCAACCTCCAGTGTATTTTTGATGAGAAGTTATTTGTTGTGTCAAGCAGGTGTTCCAAATGTAACAAGTCACTTGGTTTCCAAGTGCTTTTGAGAAAATTTGAATAAAGAGTGTACATGGTGACATAGGTGTGTTTTGTATTGTGTTATGTATTTCTTTAGTCTTGAAGATATGCTTGTGTTTTTTGTATGTGATGTTCATAGGTGCTATATGCAGAGTTTCAAGTTCTATATCATGTGATAGTGGAAGTTGTGTTTGAAAATGTTTGGCTTGTGAAGAAGGTTGTCTAGGAGAAATGGAATTGCTCCATATTTCTTCACGTTGAAGTTTCTTGTCTTGCAAATTTGGGAATATGCTAATGATTCTTGCATCTTTCTCCCATTGGATGGTTTGGTATTTACTTGTTCTGCAAGCTTGGTTCATGACTTGTAGCCATGTGGCATTGTAGCTAGTTGCACAAGATGATAGTATTCTCAGTTTTAGGTGGTTTCTACATGGTCTGTAGGGTGTTTCCAGACCTAGTGAATTGTGAATGTGGTTATTTGATAGTATTAATGCAAGATTGGCTAACCTAGAATGCCAGTGCTTTTGTGGAGGTGCTTCATTATTTTTGGAAGTGGGGTGTTGAGTGTTAGTGTATATTTGGGTCCTGGTTAACCCTTGGTGTGGTCTGCCCTCACTTTATCCCAATGTGAAAGTGATTCGTGTTGACCTTTTTGGTGGTTGCACATTTGAGGTGCATAAATTTCATTGTAGTTGACCTAAAGAAGGTTTTCAATGTCACATAGCATATATAATCAAGGTTATTTATTTGATAAGAGTGTGGTATTTTGAGTAATGTGAAAATATTTGGATGTGATCAAGTTTTGAGTTATGAGTTTGAGCATAAATACCTATGACTACCAGAAGTAGTGATCAAAAGGTGTCTACATTTTAGTATTCTTGAGGTTGCTAAAGGTAGTGAGTCGAAGGTCGTAGATGGTGTTGATTTGTTGTGGTATATTCTCTTATTGCTCTGAGGTATTGAACCTCCTTGTAATAGTTTCTTCTATTTTCTTTCTATTCTAGATAGTGAGTCCACTGGGTAGTGATCCCTTCTAGTTGTGAGCCTATTATATTTAGTGTTATTCATATATATGTGAGTTAATCCTCATTGTGGTTTTTCCTTGATTAGGGATTTCCACATAAAATCTAGTGTTCTATTGTGTATGGTTGTAAATATTTTTATATGTTTCATGTGTTTACATTCATTTTGATGCTTAATAAGGGTTTAAGGGTTAATGAGGGTTTGAAGGTTTTAACGTACAACCGATTCGGCCCCTATCAGTTGTCTTGTGTGTCTAACAATTGGTATCAGAGCATAGGTTCCTTGGAAAAAGCTTATTTTCTTGAGGTAGATCAAGATGGCACATAGGAATGGTGTCAAGGTCCCTATGTTTGATGGAATAAATTATGCTTTCTAGAAAGGAAAGATGGAAGCCTTTCTTGTCTCATTGGGGTTTGGTGTCTGAAAATCAATTGAAGATGGATATACTATACTTGCTATTTCTTTGAAAAGTGCAGATGATATCAAGGATTATGAGAATAATGGAAAAGCAAGGAATGTTATCTTGAGTGGGTTTTTGATTCAAAACTTGTGAATGTGACAAGCTACAAAACTACTAAAGAGATATGGACAAAGTCATAGAGCATTTACAAAGGATATGGTAAGGGAAAGCAAGAAAATATGTAGAACTTAAAAGCCAAATTTGAAACTATAAGGATGTTAGAAAATTAAGATATTGCAAGCTCTATGCTCAGGGTGGATGAAATTGTCAATGGCATCAACGATATTGGTGGAAAAATGGAGGAAAGTGAATTTGTAAGAAAGGTATTAAGAACTCTTCCTAAATATTATAGTGCTAAAGTTTCTTCTATTGAGAAAGCTCAAAATTTGATCAACATACTAGAGATCAAATGTTTGGTTCTCTAACTACTTTTGGATTAAGAGAGTTTGAAAAAGATGCTATAAAGAAAGAAACTAATTTTAAACTTAGAAAGAAAGAGAAGAATGTTTAATATGATATAGATGATCTTAATGAGGTGGAATAAAATGTTGTAAGAAGACTAAAAAAGGGCACTGGAAAATATAGAGGTAAGTTACCCTTCAAATGTTTCAATTGTGGAAAGATAAGTCATTATGCTTCAAAATTTCCAATCAATGTTTCAAATGACAAACATAAAGATCACAAAGGTAAATATTTCAAGAAGAGTTATTATGTTAAAGAATATAGTAGGGTATTTGATGATGAGGAATCAAACTATCCAAATGATAGAAGTGATGAATTCTTGTTCATGGATTTAAATGTTGAAACTAATTCTACCAATCTTGAAAGATGTGTGAAGGATATTGCTCCAGAAATATGCCACAATATTGAAGGAACTATGTTAACTTTGTTTCATGTAAGAGAGTAGAGAAACTACTAGATAATTGATAGTGGATGCTCAAATCATATCATAGGTGATAAGAGTAATTTTTTTAAACATCAAAAGTATGATGGTGGGTTTGATAAGTTTGGTGATGATCTATATCTAATAAGATCTATGAAAAAGGTTCAATTAGTTTTTATGGCAAGCATAAGATATATGATGTTCTTAATGTCAAGAGAATTTGACATAATCTTCTTAGTGTAGGAAAAATGTGTAGCAAAGAATACAATTTGGTGTTTCAAGATGATGGTTGTGAAATCAGAAAAGGAAGATCTAAAAATTTGGTTGTAGCAGGAGCTCAAAGGTGGTGGTTTTAAGTGATTTATGCCACAAATCAAGGAAATTTGGCTATGGAATAGAGGAATGGGTGACATCAATTTTCATAGCCTAGTGAGGATCAACTCTACTCAAGCTGTGAGAGATCTGCCAAGAATCACAAAGCCTATCAATTTATAATTTGCAAAGAATATTAGTTTGGAAAATAGACAAAGAAAAGGTTGAAAACTAAAGAATATTCTACTACAATATATTTGGAGTTTATGTATACAGACCTATGTCGACCTACCAGAACAAGAAGCTCTCAAAGTGATAGGTATTTTATGTTGTTAATAGATGCTTACTCTAGAATGACTTGGGTGAACTCTCTCAAAGATAAATTAGAAACTCTAGAAAATTTTAAAGAATTTAATTCTATGGTTGTGAATGAAGTGGATTTTAAAATCAAGTGTTTGAGGTCTGACAGAGGTGGTGAGTTCACTTCCAATGAGTTTAACAGTTATTGTGAAGATCATGGGATAAAGAGACATTTATCAACTCCCAAAACTCTACAGTAGAATGGAGTAGTGGAGATGAATAATAGAATAGTACAAGAGGTAGTAAGAACCATGATGAAGGAAGAAAATATACTAGATATCTATTGTAGAGAATCTATTCATACCACCATGTACATTTTCAATAGAAGACAAGCATGAGTAAATAGTTCAAAGACCTCTTAGGAGATTTGGTATGGAAAACTTTCTATTGTGAAATATTTTAGAGTGCTTGGAAATAAATGTTACATCAGGAGAGATGATGAAAACTTAGTAAAGTTTGATGCATGTTCAAATGAATGAATCTTCCTTGGGTACTCTACAAAGAGCAAGGTATATAGGTACTACAACAAAAGGCTAAAGAATATTGTTGAAAGTGAAATTGTAAAAGTGGATGAAGGATCACATCAGAGCTCAGTGTTGATAAAAGGATATGAATCTAATAAACCCCCTTGCAGTGAAGAAGAAAAAGAAGAGAAAGAGAAATATATGATATTGGAAGAGGAAGAAGCTCTAGAAAATAATCCTAAGAATCCTAAGTATGTGTATAGAAATTATTTTGAAGATTAAATCATTAGAGATAAGAACAAATGTGAGCTGACAAGAAGAAAGATACAATGGCAGAGGAAAAAGTAAAATTTTGTTTACTTTTTGAAGTAGAACCTAAAATTGTTACTGAGGCATGCAACGATGAAAATTAGATCAAAGCTAAGGAAGAAGAGTTGAGGTAGATTGAGAAGAATAAAACTTGGGAATTGGTTTCAAGACCAAAAGACTAAAATGTGATAGGAACTAAATAGGTTTTCAGGAACAATTTGAATGATAATGGAGAAGTTATTAAGAATAAGGTTGGGCTTGTGGGTAAAGGCTACTCACATGTGGAAGGAATAGATTTTGAAGAATTTTTCCCTAGTAGAAAGAATTGAAGCTATTAGGATAATTTTGGCTTTTGCAACACATAATGACTTCAAGGTATATCAGATAGATGTTAAGTCTACATTTTTGAATGGTGAGTTAGAAGAAGAGGTATACATTGAACAACTGAAAGGTTTTAAATTATCAGAAGATATTGATATGGTCTATAGATTAAAGAAGGCATTGTATGGACTCAAGCAGGCTCCTAGAGCTTGGTATGCATGATTGGAAAAATACTTATTACAATAGGGATTCAAAAATGGTACTGCAGATAGAAATATTTACTTCAAAGTTGAGAGAGATCAAATATTGATTGTGGTTGTGTATGTCAAGATGACATAATCTTTGGAGGAAATGAAGCAATGTGTAAGAGATTTGCAGAAGAGATGAAAACTGAGTTTGAAATGCCAATTCTTGGGGAGATTACTTTCTTCCTTGGGCTACAAATTAGTCAATCAAAAAAGGTATATTCATTTCACAATCAAAATATGTCAAGGAAATGTTAAAGGGTATGTGCGGGATCATTATGGGCCAAAAAAGTGGCAATATGATGGGTATGTGGCTGATGACTTTTCTTTTACCCAAAATTGATGAAACAAAAAGGGTTTTTAAAGGAGTTTCTCAATGTTCCACCAATATAAATTATTCTTTACTTTGAATGTAATAAGTAATTATTATTCATTTTCTATTTGAATTATGACTAAAATCCTGATTGATAGGTTGATTGAAAAACATCTATAGCTTTCAAATGGTACCACATTTTTTGAATTCAAAACACGCATCACATTCTATGCTTCACATACTATAGGATTAAAAAAATAAAAATTGAATTTCATGAAGTTTTGACCAAGTTAAGGTGGTCAAACACATGCATTTTTATATTTTTTAAAAGTTGGAATAAAAAACTCATAATTAATTATTTACTTGGAAAAAAATTACAAAAGAATATGCATCACATTGAGACATAAGCACTCTAATTATATCAAAAATATTATAAAAAAATATTATCATTTTATTGTGGTTAGGGTGGTCAGACATACACCTACTTATTTTTTCCTTGAAATTTAAGTACTACTGCATTGAAATTTCAAATTTTCACAAATTAAATTTATTTATTTATTTAAAAAAACCTAGTAGTTTAGAAACTACATTCAATTTGCTATAGATTCTATTCTTATATATTTTTGAAAAAATATAGATAACTTATTCAAATTTTTACGTCATGTTTCCTAACTCTGATTTTTCTAAAATAAAATCCACTTAAGGGCCTGTTTTTTCCATGATGATCCTGCACATACCCTAAAGAATTTTGGAATGTAGGACTCTAAAATAATATGTACCCATATGGTTACTGGTTGTAAGTTGAGAAAAAATAATGAATCTCCTGAGAAAAATAGATGTAGTATAGATCCATGATTGGTGGATTGCTATATCTAACTACTACTAGACTGGATATCATGCATGTAGTATATCTTGTGGAAAGATTTCAAGAAAATCCTAGAGAATCACATCTGAAAAATGTAAAAGGGATATTCAAATATTTGAAGAGCACTTTGGACTATGGTCTATAGTATGCTAAGGATATTGATTTCTCTTTCAGTGCTTATATAGATGCAAATTGGGTAGGTTGTATAAATGATGAAAGAATTACAAGTTGATGCAAGCACAAACAACTACTCACAAACTCACAATGCAACATAGTCTCTATTACAAATAAGAACAACTCATAAAACCCAAAGAAATGGAAACACATTCAAATTTTTATCGCATTCAATCAAATTGAAACAATTACATTTTTTTTAAAAGAAAAAGGTTTCAAATATGCTCCACATGCTTTTCCTATAGCTTCCTTTCACTTCCCCAAAAATTCTCAATTCATTTCTCCAAAAAATTTGCACCTTTTCTTTCAACTCCACATTTCCCTCTCCTTATTTTCTTTGCACAAAGCTTCAAAAATCACATCATATTATGTCCATCACTACTCCCTAATTATCATGAATCTTTTAAAACTCCAACATGGGTTTTACACCATGTCCTCAACTTTCTGGATCATTTTTAAATTCTCAATTTCGTATCCGTATGAGAAAGTTATGATCATTTTATTGAGACTGGGTCTCACAGGAACAACCCCAAAATCATCTTCCTCTCCCCTAGAGTCAAACTTCCATAATGCTCTCTTATTCTTTCTTGAACATGGGTTTTCTCTTTTCGGCTTGAGAATTCAATGGCATTCAGAAAACATCTTCCCACTTTACACCCACTTTCTCCATTCCATTAATGGACATCATTCCAATCTTCCAACAAGATGTAATTTCAAATTATCTGAATGGAGTCATTATATTACAATAAATGTCCACAAAGCTTGGACATGGAAGTTTTTCCTTTTTTGAAAAATTAACACTTTTCAAACATTTTTTTAAACAATTACAAAGTGAATCAATTAATTAATTGATTCTTCAAAATACCTACATCAAGAATTACTATGCTAGAGGAGTTGAGCAATAAAATAATAGTGCCTGCAACAAAAAATCAAAACAAAACACAAGCATAAAATGTTAAATTTTTTTTGGTTGTACAGGATTGCTAGGTACCCCTAGATGCTCCTGCATCAAACACCCAGGGTAGAATGTTTGTGACCACACACTCAAAAAAGTGGATTTGAATGGTAGAAACATTCTTTCAGATTCCAAGCAATATATAGTGAACTCCATTGTTGTCCAAAGTGCACATAAATTCTTTTCTTCTTCCTCTTCTTCCAACATCTAGCTAAAACTAGCTTTGCTCTCTTCCAATAACTTTTCTTACCATTCTTCTCCTCTTTTGTGGGTCTTGACCCACCAAAATTAGAACACCTCCACCAAATTCCGTCATCATACACATCAACACCAACAACCTACACACACAAATCTTCCCATAAAGCTTCTACATATAAATTTGCAACCCCTAAATACCAACCTATTATTGCAAATTCCTTCTTCATATCCACTAACTTCTCACTTCTCTCCAAAACATCCAAATAAATTTCTTCATCACACAATGTAGAAAAATAAAAATTTACCTCTTCATCAATTTGATGCTCCATGTCTACCCACATGTCCTCATTATTCTCTTTCTCTGCTGTTGCAACTTCTACCTCATCATCTACTACAATTTCTTTCACTGAGTCTACACTTTCTTGATTTTCTTAAATTCGATATGAACATCTTCTCTATCTTCATGATCTCCTCTACAAGCAATGAATCTTATTCATTAGGTTCTTTTTTAAACATAGGATCTCCAAAAATCTTTATATTATCATCCTTCTCTCTTGGGATGCAACACTCATTTTCTCTTCTTTTCTTCTCATTTCCATCTTTCTTCTTCTCACTTTTCTTCACCAATATCCTCTCATCTTTACCAATATTCTTCTTCAATTTATCTATGCTCATCTTGATATTTCTCACTTCCTCACAAACCATTTATTCCATCTTCTCAAACTTCTCATTTTCTACCTTCTCCCAATATTGTTTCCAGAACAATATTTTTGCGGGTCTTCTCACAACCCATCACATCTTGTCTACTACAATCTCAACTTAAAACTCACATGCTTCCACAACTTGTCCCTCTTGGCTCTCAATTGCTCAGGACTCCTTGCATGCCTGCAACAATTATCTCGATCTTCTTGAACAAGTTTACTATGCTTCCTCTATCCACCCACTAGTCTTGGAATAAGCTGCTTCATGTTTTGTGATTTTCTTATGCACTCAAGATCATTGGCTTATATACCATTTGATGCAAGCACAAACAACTAGTCATAAACTCACAATGCAACATAGTCTCTATTGCAAATAAGGACAACTCATAAAACACAAAGAAATGGAAACACATTCAAGTTTTTATTACATTCAATCAAATTGAAACAATTACATTTTTTTTTTAAAGAAAAAGGTTTCAAATATACTCCACATGCTATTCTTGTAGCTTCCTTTTTTTGCCCCAAAACTTCTCATTTCATTTCTCCAAAATTTTTGTACCTTTTCTCTTCAACTCCACATTTCCCTCTCCTTTTCTTTCCACAAAACTTCTAAAAACCTGTCATATTTTTTCCATCACTACTCCCTAATTATCATGAATATTTTAAAATTCCAACATGGGTTTTGTGCCCTTCATTCTCAACTTTTTGGATCATTTTGAAATTCTTGATTTTTTTCTCTGTATGAGAAACTTATGTCCATTTTACTAAGATTGGGTCTCACAGGAATAACCCCAAAACCATCTTCCTCTCCCTTGCAATCAAAATTCCATAGTGCTCCCTTATTCCTTCTTGAATATGGGTTTTCTCTCTTTGGCTTGAGGTTTTCTAATTAGAGAGAGGTGTTTTTTCAGTTTTGGTCTCATATTTTTGTCTCAAGTAGTTGTGGTTCAAGACAGTCAATTTTGGTTTACATAATTGGTGGTTGCGGCTCAAATTTGTCAATTACGGTTTACAGTAGTTTCAATTGTGGTTCATGATAGTTGTCAATTCTGGTTTATAGTTGTGATGATGTTGGTTATGGTGGTTGCGGATTATTTCAAGTTTTATATGTATGAGCAATGGTATTATAACTTGGTTGCTACGATACATTAGTTTGACGTGGGAAAAGGGTGTAGTGAGGTTTATTGGAAGGATGAAGTAGATGCAAACGTGGGTAAAGTGTGCAGTGAGGTTTATTGGAAGGATGAAGTTTATGTGAGGGTGGGTAAAGGGTGTAGTGAGGTTGAATATTGTTAACATCTTGTAACAAGTGAGAGTCTTCATTATCTTTGAAGGGTATGTGGGTATGTGCAAGATCGTGATGGGCCAAAAAGTGGCAATATGATGGGTATGTGGTTAACGACTATTTTTTTACCCAAAATTGATGAAACGAAATTGGTTTCTAAAGGATCTTCTCAGCTTTCCACCGATATAAATTATTCTTTACTTTGAGTTTAATAAGTAATTATTATTCATTTTCTATTCAAATTATGACTAAAGTCCTAATCGATAAGCTGATTGAAAAACATCTATAGCTTTCAATCAATATCACATTTTTTGAATCCAAAACATGCACCACATTCTATGCTTCAAATAAGATAGGATTAAAAAGAGAAAAATTGAATTTCATGAATTTTTGACCAAGTTAAGGTGGTCAGACATACAATTTTTTTATATTTTTAAAAAAAATGTAATAAAAAATTCATAATTAATTATTTACTTGGAAGAAATTTACAAAAAAATATGGATCACATCAGGGCATGAGTCCTCCACTTATGTATAAAATATTATCATTTTATTGTGGTTAGGGTGGTCAGACAGACACCTACTTCTTATTTTTTCCTTGAAATTTAAGTACAATTCCATTGAAATTTAAAATTTTCACCAAATAGATTTTTTTTAAAAAAAAAAAACCTAGTAGTTTAGAAACTACATTCAATTTTCTATAGATTGTATTATTACATATTTTTGAAATAAGATATATAACTTATTCAAATTTTTATGTCAAGATGCCTAACTCTAATTTTTCTGAATTTTTTGCCACTTAAGGGCTTGTTTTTTCCATGATGATCTTGCACATGCCCATGTTATCTTTGTCTTGGGTCATAATATCCTCCCTAGAAGGAGAGTTCATAGGAGAAAAAAAACCACATGTTCATGACAATTAAGGTTTGGTTCATCCAAAATAACTTTATCAAAACCAAGGGAGTTATTAATGGTTGAATGTGTTTGATTATTGATAATGGGGAGATTAGGGGAAGACTTTACGCAATCATTCAGTGTTTTTAATTTCTCATTCTCTTGTTGCATATTATCTACCCTACTAGGAGAGCTTGTAACATGTTCATTGAAGGTTGAAATGTGCAAAGTAGCTTCATCACAAGTGGGAGAGGCATCAAGAGAAGAAAAAGCATCATATTCTTATTTTTCAATGATTGAATCCTTTTGATTAAGCAGGTATTGTTGGATGCCCGAAACATTGGAAAAGGGATCAAGAATATTCTCATGATTATCTTTGATGACCTCCCTTTTTCCAATAATTTCTTCCAAAATAGGGGAAGAAAAATAAAGAGGATTTCACAGGTCTTAAAGGTTTGAGCATCTAATGTCAAAATATTCTCCTCACAAATAATGTGATTTCGACAATTACTCACAAAGACATTCTCACAAATAAGGAAGGAGTTGGGAGATGAATCTATGGTCTCATCATCATGTTGTGTTGTGTGATCATCATGATTACTTAGTGTTATGTCCTCTTCTTTAGTAATGCTATCTCTAATAGGAGAGGTAAGAAGAGAGAAAAAACTTAGATTGTCACAACTCTCATCAATTGGTTCTTCTAGCACTAAAATATCTGCTTCACAAGTGTGAGAGATAATAGGAGGAGAACAAATGTAAGTGTTATGAATATCCAAGGTTTCTTTCACTAAACCAACCTCATCCACAAAAGGGGAAATAGGAGAGGGATCTATGATGAACAAAAAGAGAGGGGAAAGCACTTCATATTCATATGCTTTTAATAAAAATTACTTACAACATGCAATAATATCTACAAAGAGAACATTCAAGATGAGAACTATAGAATTTTGTAATGAAAACATGATGGAATGATTAATCTACAACGTGAAAAGTAACAATGCTAAAGAAAAGATGCAAATGAAGAATAATTTTTTAGATTTCAAAGATGACAATTAACTAATTATGATATGTAACAAGATGAGAATGCAAACTTGAAATGGAAACCATTCATGAAATGAGCTAGTTTAGACTAGATTTTATGAAATGCATGCTATAGAAATGCACCTAACTAATATAGGTAGGCTAAGGAACCAAATAGAAGCTGAAAAATAGAGTTTTAAGTTATGTAAAATGTTGTTTCAGGGGTCAAAAGGGACTGATTCGCCCAAGGTGACAAATGAGTCCTAGTTTGGAGGTTTTTTTAGAAATTTCAAAAATTTTGACTGATTTTGATGGTTTCAAAATTCTATGATGTAAGCCTAATTGAAAAATGAAAAATTTCAGAAAATCTAAATGAATTTAGATGCTAACAATGCAACCTAAATGCACTTTTTATGAATTCAAATTTTGAAACCTATCATGTAAATGAATTCATGCAAACCCTAATGTAAGATCAATGTAAGATAGATGAAGGACTCCAAATCAAACAAGAGAGAATTCAAAAAATAGGTTCACCAAAATGAGTTCTATAGATTTTTGGGTTTCCTATAGACTTCTCTAACTCTTCTAGGGTTTTTCACCTAAAAGGAGAGAGATATGAACCAAAAATGCTAAGGGTTCATTCAAATTATGTATTGAATGATGTTATTTGAACTAAATTAGATGATAGAAGTGCAACTAAACTAAGAAATTGATTGATTATGAATGCAAAATCTAAGAAGTATGCTAGTTGGAAAACACGTTATGTAATGCAAAATAACCTAAGAATGAATAGTAAATTGCAAAAAAAATGAATCAGATTGAAAGTGTGCACCTGAAGGCTTGATGTAGACTAGAAATTACATTTGAAATGTTGTTGATGTATTTTTCAAGCTTGGAGGGACTCATTCGCCATTCTGGGTGAATCAGTCCCAGTTCTGCCAAACTATGTCATAACTTATTTTTGACAAAAAGGGTACTCAAAAATGAAAAAAACTCAAATTGACCCTATGGTGGGACTCATTTTCCACTCATGTTGAATGAGTCCACTTTTGAATTTTTGGATTTTCAAAGGTGGATTTTGAAGCTTCCGATCTGCACTTTAGACTTCTACAAGTGTCTGCTTTCAAAATTCTATTTTACAGGTCTAAAAATGAGTTCTTGTTGATTATTTGACTTGTTGAATGGAGAGAGGACTTTAACAACCATACAAATTGATCTTAAATGATTTTCAATCTTCCAAAGGACCTAAATCTACAAATATACAAGAAGAGAAGAATAAATGTTGGATGTTAGGGCATGGGGGTGTTCCTTGGTCAAACCCCATTTAGGTAATTAAACCAAAATGATGAAAAAATAGAATGAAACATTCAATAATGTAATAGATTACCTTACCATGATGATTGACCTTGAAATTCTATAGAAAAACATGGAGGATTTACCCTTGAATGTCTAAAAATTGATGCCTTAATGCCTTGAAATGATTAAACCCTAAGTTCCTTGAGAGAGAAGATTGGTGAATGAATGGTGATAATATATGTGAATGAATGTAAAAATGAGTTAAGAGAGGTGATTTTATAGGAAATTCACCTTATTTTCTCATTAATTTGATCCCAAAGGCCGACATGGAGAAAAATTAAACTTAAAACCTAATTTTTCTAGCTCAAAACCTTGAAAATCGCTCAAATGGGACTCATTCGCCACTAATAGCGAATGGGTCCCACCTAGATGGGACTAATTCGCCAATAATGGAAAATGGGTCTCACAATGGCTGATTTTGCTAGCTGGAATACTGAGAAGTAAGAAAATTAGGCTTATATGATGACTGTGTTGGTTATTTGATCAAATTATGCCTCAAGATGCATAATATGGGTTAATAGGGGCCTATTAGTGACAATGTAAATTTCAAATAGGGCTTGGGACATAAAAATCAATGTCAAAGTGTGATTAAATACACTTTGCAACACTAAAATGAGGTCCACATATCCTAGGAAGGCACAAGAACCAATGTGAATGTGCAAGACACATTCCAACACTAATTTATCATTAAGTTTAAGTTATAAGCCTTATAGATTGATGTGATAATGTTATTAAACATATTTTATAATGTTTAATTAGGAAGAAATAGGTTAATTAAGTCTAGAAAAGTGTGAAAACGTCTTACAACACTTTACACCACCTTTATGGTGTAGGGGCACCCATGCTCTCTTAGGAACACTTCAAGTGCCAGGAGCATGTAGGGGTCTTAAAGACCTATAAACCTTTCCAGAGCATCAATTATAGCATTTTGGAGCGTATAATGGCATTTGGCATGGATGAATGTAATAGGAAGATAAAAAATCCTAAGGGTCCTAATAAGGACCCTAGGACCAAATTGCAATATAAATGGAACAATGATGTTCTAGGAGGTTAGATAGGAATATAATGTTTTAATTGAGTCAAATAAGGTTGAATTTTCAAATTCAATAAGTCTTAGAGGCCTTTAGTTAATAGAAGTTACTAAATTTCAAGTTGGACAATTCAAATTTTCAAAATCCACCTTTGGGCAGGAAAGTGAGTTCTAGGAGTTTTAATCACAATAATGCATTGAAGCCAATCAAATATAGTTGGAACAGTTGGGGAAAGGTTATACAAAGCTATAGAAGTCTTTTTTCTGGAGGTTGGGTGGTTGGTGCAAGTACTATACGGACTGTTCTCAGAAAACTCAATAAAATTTCTGTTTTCTTGGATTTTTTCTGTGTTTTCTTGATGAATCACTAATTTCTATTGAGGATATGTGCAGTTGGATTCTTTAGGAGTGTTTATTTACATGTTTTAACACCTTGCACTAGTTTGAGATTTTTCTTGTATGTTTGATCCATTTCATGAGGGAATGATGTTGTAACCTATGGAATGGATCTCATCTAACATGCATAATGCAAATCTAACAAGATAAAATGTAGGTAAGAAAGAAAAACAAGGTGTAGATCAAGTTTTCATAAGGTAAAAAGCTTGAAGATGGAGGCTAGGGTATAGCAGTAGGAGTTATGCCATAGTAAGGGGAAATTTTTTGAGTTTGGATTGATTTATTATGTTGATCTAATGGTGAAAATTCAAATAGAGGGTTATGGAAGTGTTTGGAAGGCGGGTAACTAAAAAGCCCTAGTTTTAAGGGATTTAATGAAGGGTTTTGTGATAAGGGATCTTAGAGGCATAATAGCAGGTTGAAACCTTGAAAATCCTTAGTTATGAAGCATTTCAAGACACTTTTGAAAGTATCATGATCAAGGGTTAAGATGGGTGTAGGGTTGCTTTGAAAAAGAGGGCTAATTAGGCCTTAAAATTGTGGAAACAATAGGTTTTGGAAGGGATTATCTGAAAAAAGTGGTATTAGGGTTTAGATATGTTGTTTGGAATCGTAAGAAACAACTTAATAAATCATTAGATTGGAGGTTCCTTTGGGAAATTTGAGTGAAAGTTCAAAAATCCATCGCTAGAGGCCTAGTTGGGCTAGAAGCCTAGTTAGGGTGGAAAAGTAGGTTTTGTCTAAGACAAGGGTTTGGGGATTTTTCAACCTTCAAGTCAAGTTTGATTGAGTCTTTTAAGAGCATTCAGATGGTTTGGAATCATAAGTGAAGGTTTAAATTCATAAGTTAAACTTTGAGGCTTATCTCCTGCAGGGTGCCTAGAAGAGGGTTTGGTGATGACATTGGTTTCAAAATCATGCAAAGAATGTGATATGAAGGAAAAGGATTGGGAAAGCATCAACAAGTAATTACATAACCTAATAAACCAATAATGAGATCTAAAAGTTAAGGCCTTGGATATGACAGAGGTGAGAATGTTATTGCAAGTTTGAATCAGAGAAGAAAAGGTATGTATTATTCACATTGTAATAGGCATGTACATGAAAAG
>VDFB02058242.1:470488778-470607840 GCA_007258455.2 Sequoia sempervirens
ATGCCCTAGTACATGGTTATTCATGTTGGTAACATTGTGTTTATAGTTGGTAAGTTGATGCAATGTGCATTGGTAATACATTGTCATGGTGCATTGGTTTGCTTTGGCAGCTTGTTTGTCCACTCTTGATGCTTTGGATCATTATATGCTATTGGTTCTTGTTGCTTTCTAGACAATGATATATTTTGGATAGTAAACTAGTTTTTTGCTCTATTATATTTCCAATGCTTTTCATAGTGGTTACTTATCTTGCTTGAACTAGTGGTTGACTGGATTAAGAAGTTTGTAACATGATAGTGCACTTTGTTTTAAATGAGCTTATTTTGGATGCTTGAGTTTTGGATGTAATGGTTTGTCTTGGGAGCATCTTGGTGCAAAGCCTCTCAGATGTTCTTGTGAATCAATGTATTAGTGCTAATCAAAGAATTTTTTCCTATGAGGCAACAATGGAGGATGGAGTTTAACATGACAAAGAAGGTGGTATGTTCAAGGTAGCAGGTCTTCAATCTTCAGGTATCATTTGAAAATTAGGTTTGTTGCATTATAATATTATGTTTCCTTTGCTTTGGTGTTGATGATATGGATGGAGACACTTGGAAAGGACATATTTTTATTCTTGCTATAATATTAGCATGTTTTTATGTTACATATCTTGGTATATACCTCTGCTTGAGGAATTACACATTTTCTCTACCCTTTCTCTTCGATGTAAAAAGGGGGAGATCGATTCGTGTTTTTCCATCAAGGACAAAGAGGGAGTTTGTTGTTCTCACCCCTCAATTGTTTGTCCTTGATGAAAAAGTCACAAACAATACTATGGTATTTACAGGTGTAGGTTCAGGTTGATGGTATCTCAGATTGGTTGACATGTCCTCATATACTTGCATTGAATTATTGTTTCCTATTATGCTTCAAAGTTTATAGGGTTGCATTGGTATTTATTTTGGTTTGTTTGCAGGATTTTTCATGCTTCTTCCCATTCAAGATGATCATGATATTCATTTGTAGATGGTTATGACTATATTGGAATGACAGTTCTTTTCAGTTTGATAGATGGCTTCATTATGTCAGGATGGTTCTTTATTACTGCATACCACAGGTATTTTCATCATATTTACAAGTCTTTGTGTCATACATTCTGGCAAAATAATTTTTCAGCATTGAATTCATATTAGTTCAGGCAATGTTATTTGTTTGATGGTATTATTGATACATTTGGCATATGAAATTTGTCTAAGGCTTTGGGAATTATGGTATTACCACTATGACCTTTATTAATAAAAGCCTTTATCAAAGTTCATCTCTTATAAAGGCATAAAGGAGTCGGCATTTAAAATTAAGTAAACCCTATCAGGTTTCCTTAAGCATTTGATAGAAATGATAACACTCCTATTGGGCCTTATTGCATTGGTAAATGACTTTGAATAAAGTCATATTTTTTTTTGGATCAGCCAAGATATTTCATCATTTTACATAACTCTATGTTAGCATCTAAAAAGGTATCAAATCCTATCAGGTTTGCTTAAGCTTTCATTGGTTGTAATATGTATTGACAACATTCTTGATAAAAGATTTATGACATCGATGTTAAATTCATTATGATGTTTTATTAAATCATGACTTAAGTCATTCCAGACTTAAAAATTCATTTTGTTTTGGTATATTAATTGAATGTCTTCATTTGAATAGATGTTAGGGAAAACTTGTTTTGATCATTCATTTTGCTAAGGGTTGAAACCCTTGCTTCAGCCAATGCCATGGTAATGTGTATTTCTACTAATGGTTGAATTTAGTGGTTTTGTGTATTTAATGTAAGTCTGGTCTAAGATGTAAGAGCCAATGAAAGCACAACAAAGGTAAAAGGAGTTACGAATCTGGGAAACTATGCTGATAGGCATTGAATCTCTTTTGTTTTTATATGATTTTCTTGTAGCATGAATATGTATTATTATTCTTTTCTTGAAGAAAGATTTTAAATTCAAAAAGAGAAAGGAAGATATTGGTTTTTATTTGATTATGAAAATTCATAAGTGGATTGTTGTTTATCTCTGTTAGAATGGCATGATATGATTTTGGTTATATTCTTTTCCCCTATAATGAGCATTTTGAAAGAATCATTTATTTTGGATATTGATTTCATGATGATATGGGTTTGGTTACAAATCTTTGTCAGGCCCTTGCAGTGATATTCTTTTGCGTTTATCAATTTGAAAAATGTGTGAAGAGAAAAGAAAAGATTCTTTGATTAATATCCTTCCTATTTGTCATTGCAATGAGGGTTTTTTTCATTATGTTTGATTTTTCTCATATCTGGCATATGGGTAATCTTGCATTTTGGAAAAATGCATTTCTTATGTTTGGTTTCAAAAATGGCTATCTACGCTTTAGTTACAAACAAAATATGCTCCGATGAATTTTTGTTTCCATTTGTCACTAATCATTATGGGTTTTGAAAATTAGATCATTAAGGGTATTATTGTTCCATCAAAAACATTTTGCAAAAGGAAAGTGATATTATTGGTGCATACATTATTGTATTTTGATATTCCTGGAACAGATGATTTTATTGATGCAGATTTTGATGATTCTAGGGGTTTGAGAACAAAATCATTTTTACATTATGTTTTATCTGAAAAACCTCTTTGAAGGTTCAAAAAGGAGAGAGTGCACTTTGTAAAATATATATACATAGTTATTGAAAACTGTTTTTGAAGGGTTGTTGATTCTTCTTGAAAAACACATGTGAAATGTTATAAAATTGTAAATTTGCAAACATAATGCAGAGAGATAGCTTTCTTGATTAATATGTCTAGTATTTTAAAGGTTCGGTTGAGAACCTTTAGGATATTAGGGGTATGTGATTGAGAGGCTCTTGTGAGTTGAAATGAAAATAGAGAAATCCTCTAATATATGATTGTACTGAAACTAAAGAGGGGCTAGTGCTCCTTGAGTGGGTGCTCATAAATTAACCTGTAAGGCATTGTATGTAGTGATTTGAAAATATAAGCTAGAATGGCAGCAGTTTAGGAGTGGCTTTTCTACGCTGGCAGGGTTTTTCACTTTGCAAATGTTTTGTCTCTTGGTCTCATTTGTGGTATCCTTACTTCATTTTGATAATGATATAATGTTATTGATTTTCTATGATACTTCTCATTTCAATTCTTAATGGTTGCATTCAATTCAAGAATGGTTTAATCATTGAAATATTGAGATCATGTTTTAGTTTTGTTTCATTTTCTGAAAAATTTTAAAATTGGTTCAAGACACTGATTCACCCCCCCTCTCAATGTCATTTTCACTCCAACAATACATACATTATAAAGTATTTTGATAATTCTTGGTTGAATAGAATAGGAGTGGAAGAGATAACATCCTTGACTTTCTCAAACTCTTCTATAGCTTCTTTTGTCCATTTAAATATTTGATCCTTTTTTAACATTAGAGTAACTACCCTAATTATTCCTACAAAATCATAAATAAATTTTCTAATGAAGTTTACCTTCCCCAAGAAGGTCTGAACTCTTTCTTGTTGATTGGGAGAGGAAGCTCTTTTATTTCTTTAACCTGCTTAGGATCAATTGAAATTCCTTCTTTGGACACTATGTGCCCCAGTAGTTTTGCTTGCGGTACTATGAAGACACATTTTTTTAGGTTCAAGGATATCCCAAACTCTTGGAATTTATTGAACACCATCTCAAGATGATCAAAATGATCATCCTTGGACTTGGAGAACATTTTTAGATCATCCAAATAGATTAGGATAATATTGTTGATTATTTCACTGAAAGCAACACCCATTGCTCCCTGGAAGGTAGCTCCTGCATTTGAGAAGCCAAATGGCATCTTACCATATGAGAACATTCCCGACTTGGTAATGAACATTGTCTTATGTTGATCCTCTTCTTTGAATCGGATCTGATTGTAACCAGAGAAGCCATCTAATAGGGAAAACATCTGACCCTACCACCATTTACAAGATTGACTAGATTGAGGGTAGCGGGTAATGATCATTCAAGGATGCTCTATTGAGGTCACAAAATTCCACACATAGGAGAACATCTCCATTTTTCTTTTACACTGGTACCAAATTGAATACCCATGTGCTATCCTTGATTGAGATGACAATCTGCAACTAGATTAGCTTTGTTAATTCTTGCACCATTAGTGCTTCAATCTTGGGATTGACTAGCCTTTGTTTTTGGCAGGTAGGCTTTGCACCTTCTGCCAACTCTATTGTGTCTTGAATGATATCAATATCATATCCCCTGAGGTCCTCACATGACTAGGCCACCACTCCCTCATATTTACCACAAAATTTAATAATCCTTTCTCTATCATGATGTTGGATTCCTTCCCAACTTTGAGCTTTCTTCCATCTTTGACCTAAAGTCTCCATAGTCACCTTTTTCTGCTACAATTTTTTTTGTCATTTCTTGCATCATCACAATCAACAAGGTTTTGAGAGTGACCAATCCTTTTGGAAGCTTGTTGGATTTCGGTTGGATGATATATCCTTCATAGGTTTCAATGATCTTTGGTTGGAGTTAGTCAACAAATTCTCCTGACTATTGGATGAACGAGGCAATGTGTTCATCACTGTCAAACACTTGCTAGCTTTGGTCATTGTCTGGAATCATTGGTCAAACTATTACTCATACAAAGTATTTTTTGTGAATGAGATCAGAGGTAGGATCAAATTGAGATCTAATTGATGCCATGTGATCCACATCTATATTTTTTTCTCGAGGCACCGTCTTAATGTTGAAGGCTTCAAATCCCTCAATCAAGTACCAAACTCAGTGTCTATAGGATCACATGTAGACATTATTAGCTGTATAAATTCCTTAGACTTGATTGACTACTATTTTAAAATCTTTGAACACCATTAGTTGCTTTATACCCATCTATTCTGCAAGGTTGATACCTTGCACTAGTCCTTCGTATTAAGCTTCATTGTTCAAGTAGGTGAACTGGAAGCAGAAAGACCTCAGTTTATTTTCATTTTGTGGGGATATTAAACATATTTCAACTCTTGATTCTTCCATTTCACTCTATTGAAGTGCAATGTCCATATTTTTGAGGCTTGATTGCCTTCAGATTCTTTAACAACCTTCGGGAGCACTTGAACTTCATCATAGATGACATAGGTTCCCAACTCAATAGCATGATAGTTTCCAAAAGGGTCAGTTTCTATATGTTCGCTCAAGAGAACATCTTCCTAATCATTCTAGTCTCCAGTCACTTTTTCATCTTCTAGTAGCTCAAC
Source organism: Sequoia sempervirens (assembly GCA_007258455.2). NCBI lineage: Eukaryota > Viridiplantae > Streptophyta > Pinopsida > Cupressales > Cupressaceae > Sequoia > Sequoia sempervirens. Next base: position 470,494,045 of record VDFB02058242.1, read on the forward strand.
ATAATACATTTCTTGCTTGGTGATAGAGGTATGCATGGCTTCAAAATTGATCATGGCCTCATCAGCTAAATGTTTCTAGTGTAAAGCTTTAGATTCTATCTTCATCTTCACACCATGCTTGGTTCTAAGGATCAAATGCGACCAATCCAGGGATAAATAGCCACCCACTTTTGAAGTAAATTATTGGGATAGGCAGAGGTTGAACATGGAGGGAGCATCTATGATCATAGTGTCTTGTGATAGTATGATACTAGGGCAAGCAAATAGGGTCAAGGGGAGTGCTTTGATGATGCTTACAATTTTGACTCTATTTCCATCAAGGTACATCACTCCTCTTTTTAAGGGTTCATAGCTGAGTCCTAAAGCTTCAACTATTTGTTTAGGCATAATTGTGGTGCTAGCACCTGAATCAATCATGACATTGTGTAATAATTTCTCCCCTATAATGAGAGTTAAGAAGGGTTGAGGTTTTAGCTTATCTCTTACTTTGGTAGGGGCTTTTATTGTGTTGTTTGTAAGAACTTTGGCAGAAGATGGTTGATCAATAGCCCTTGCTTTGGGCAACTACTCCATTGGTGTTGTGCTTACATCTTCCTAAAGAGCCTTTTGTAGTAGCATCTTCTATTCCAAGATGGCTAGAATATCCCACATACACACATTAGCAGATGATTTCTTCAATTGTTCCACCACATTGAATGGTGGAAGATTCAAAGGTTTCTACTCCTTCACTCTTTTTATAAAAATTTCCCTTCATGGTTGATATTGCAGTGGCACTACAGAGGTATTAGGTGTCTAGTCAGAATCACTTTTAGGTTGCAGACTAACTAGTTGCGGGACAACTGGTTCACCCGTAAATCTCCTCTTTAAGTGAGTGTTGTAGTCGGATTGTAGTTGTGGTGTTTTAGATGCAGATGTATCATTGGAAAAAATTGCTTCTTCTTCTTCCATCCATGAGAAGAGTACATGGTTAGGAGTGATGTCTGCTTCTTTCTCTAGTGACATCGCTTGTATTTGCACAATGAGCACCGCATTGTCCATTTGTGAAGAGGTATACACATAGCTTCTAGGGTATGACGTGGCTTGGTTGTATTGCTATGCCACCTATTGTTGTAGGTTGCCACATGGAAAGTTTTGGGGCATGTGTGAATCATCGAAGGGAAGCAGCAAGGGTTTTTTTCATCCACTAAATTGTTTTTCCCTGCATTCAACTCTTTGCTCGAACTTAGGTTGGTGCTTTGTAGTAGAGTGGGTACTGGTACTATCTAATTTTTTGTTTGCACCTACAGATTTATGTGGGTACCTCCTTGGAACTAGTTTTATTGGTAAGAGGACCTTCTACCTTGATAATTCTAGTAGGTTGGATTTGGAGGTATGGCTTGATTTCCCTTGATAATAGTTATCTCATTGAAAATAGTGTACAACATTTCTTTGAACTCACTCATTTCCTCCTTTGAAGAGCTAGATGTAGAGGAAATATTTTGTTGCACACTCAGAAACATGTACATGGAGTGAGGGGGAGATGGTGCACTAGTAGAAGGAATCTCTTGAGCAAGAACTAATATCTTAGGGAATATAGGAATGATGGGTCAAGGTGGGAATTTCTTAGCATCTATCAAATTGTTCTCCCGTTTAACTATGATACTATATGCACCCAATAGCATGGTTCCAGTAGGAGACTGGATCATCATTGAAATGTCAGGATTGATAGACTTCAAGTAGAACATGAAGGCCAAATCGGGTGGTGGGTGGATATCAACTTGAATCCTTTGCCAGCTTGTATGGAACCAAGCATTGAAGTTAGCCATGGCTTCGTGCAGGGCCCACTTTATGATTGAGAGCTGATAATATAGTGATGATCGATCTCCTTCATTCAAAAATCTCTGATAGAAAGGCTCCTAGAGCTCATCCTAGGTACTGATAGTGTTTACTTCCAATGTGTGGTACCAATCCAGTGCCTTGCCCCTGAAGGAGGTTGCAAGAAACCTTAACACCACATTTTGGGTTGTAACCCCATGTACTAGATATACGTCTACAACATCTTGCAAATGTTTGGACAATGTTCTTGAGCCATCTCCAGTGAATTTAGGTATAGCCTTTAGGGTAGAAACTAGGATAGCAGCCCACATGACAAGTGCTATTGGTGCAACAAGAGGACTTATGGCATCCCATGACACATAATTTCTATTAGCGACAGGCAACATGGGTAGAGAAAAGGGAGGAGGAAGCAGAACATTCACTAATTGGGCTGTGGGTTGTACTATCCCTAATGGTGGTACTAATAAACCATCATTATTTATGGTTTGGGACCTAGTAACAGGCCGATGGCTCATACACCCTTCTGAAGATTGGATTCATCTAAGCCATTGGGCATGCGAGGAAGAAGAAAAACTATTGATGCCGAAATTGGCAAGGTAATAGCCCTTTATGGGAAACTCAGTTTATGGGGGACTTATTGCGCTAAATTGAGTGACCTCTAGATTTTTAAAGAAGTCAACTTCTTCTATAATTGGGGTTTTGGAATTTTGGGAAACAAAAGAAAATATAAAAATAAAGAATCTAACTAAGGAGATGCGTTAGAATTTAGATAAAAGACATGATAAGCCTCTCTTTTGGATATGATCTAAGCACTCGCTTAGCAATTTATCATGTCTTAGAATAACAAAAATTAAGGATTGCAACATGAACAACTCATTCAATGACATAAAATAATAATCATACCCATTTACTAAAAAGAAGAGTTGAAAGACATGATCTAAACCAACAAACATGCATTCAAATTACAGAAGTATGACAAATAAACCATTCAAGCAATAATGGCATAGTATAAATTTTATTAATAGCATAAGAAACAAAGAGGTTGAACAATGGCATAGTTTGTGAGGTCTTGCAATAATCTAAATAATAAAAGGCCTGGTCTCTCCAATTTTTTTGTAATTCTAAAACTAGTTAAGCTTGAAAAGCATATAGCATGTAATCTTTGAACTCAGAACCTCCAACTTCTGGAACCCTTCTTTAGAAGCAAAGAGCAGTATTTATAGCAAGCCTTCCACTGCTTGGTGAGCACGATATGAGAAGATTCAGAATCCTGAGCAATGATGTTGAGGCAATGATTTCCCCCAGCCATTGTAACAAAAAAGATTTGAGACAAAGCATTTGGTCACCCTCCATTTAGGTGCATCTGCTATGAATGATGGAAGTGGTCCCAACAAAGTTCCACACAGACAAGTGTTGCCTCTTTGGATAGGCAGTTAGAGCATGTGGTAGCATATCACAACCCTTTGTTTGCTTCATTCCTTTTGTTGAAGAAGCTTGTGCTGAGGGGACACATGGTAGCATATGACTGCTCATAGATGATTTACCCTTCCTTTGTTGAAATATTGCATTAAGATGACATGTAGCAATAATTTTTGATATAGACGCTACCTGTGGGGCCTGCCAAATCTTTTTGCAAATTGGAGCTACATGGCACACGAGCAAGGACTGACAACGAAGTGAAAGGAAGAAAAAAAGAAAAACCCATGGTGAAGACACATGGGAGCATATCAAGGGTAGATAGATGAGCAACGAGAAAAATCCTTCAGAGAGCGATGAGTAAACACGTGGCAGAGGCCACGGTGACAATCAAAAGGGGGTCGATTAATTTATTTGAAGGCATAGGCCAGTACTTAGCTAAAAACCAAAACCCAAAGGGAGCATGGTGAATTTCTTATTTACAAAAGGTACAATAACCAAGGAAATGAGAGAAAGAATTACACAATTAAAAACACATGAGAATAAGAAATAAAGCAAATTAAAAGACAAAGAAAAATTAATAATAATACAAGAAACCAAGTAAAATATATACTAGCATACATATATTAAATATTAATATATGTAAAATACACCAAGATTTATCATTATGGAGGTGTCTAGTGCATTGAGAAAAATGATGAAAATAGGAGTTGTAGTATATTATTTTTATATTAAAATAAAAATATAAATTTTATAATTTGAATGTCCAATTTTAAAAAATCAACTATAATTTTAAGTGGAAAGACATTTAAAATTATGCAATCATTTTTTACAATACTACAAAATTATCATATAATTATTAAAAATAATAATTATAACTTTGTTAACATTATTGATTATTATTAAAATTAAATAACTATATGATACCTGTTGTAAATGTGAAACATTTGTGTAAATTTTCCCATCTTAAAATGTTGCTCATATCCAAAATACAATATAAATAATGTTTACTTATAAAATAGGACACAAAGCAATTTTAATCTTATTAAGAAAGTCTTATTTAGAAGATAATGGGAAACAATATCTAGATAAATCTTTGTATATTATGGTTTTTTTAATAGGTGGCATGGTAAAAAAACAAATGGGATTGACAATATAGAATATTACTTATGATAAAAATTAGAAATATTTGCTCCATAATATCTGAGCCAAGAAAATAGAGATAAAGCAAGTAATAATGAAAACACAATATCTTTTTTATGTTATTTTTTAATTTATTTATAAAAAAAAATTATCTGCTGAATACAAAAAATAAATTTTAGGTTGATTTTTTTTTCAATTGGGGGTTTTGAATTCAGCAAGATTTTATCTAAACTCATTCAAAACCATTCAACTTTATTAAAAGATTGAAAATCCAATAATATTTAAATCATTTAAATGCATATATATTATGCTAAATTAAATAATAGACATAATAATTTATATATTATGCTAAACTAAATATTAAACATAATATTTTTCTGAAACTTCAATTTATTTTTTCCAATCAAATTCTTTTGAGATAATTAAGATTCGAACTCCAAATCTATATCATTTCACTTAAAATAATTTTGGATTTGGTCTTGCAAATTACTATGCAGTTTTTAGTTCAAAAAAAGGCTTAATTACTTTTCCTATAACCAGAAAAACAAAGCAAAATCTTAACCATAAACAATGCAAACCCTGTGAAGAGAAAAAAAAAAAAACATTTGAAACAAATAATAACCCAAAATAAAATGAGTAGGAAACATTCTAGAATCTCATTTTATTGGTGAAAATTATGTCCAAATTTAAATAAAAATGAAGTACTTCTATGCAACATGTTTGTATATTTATAAAGAAAATTTGTTGGTTTAAAGAGGAATACTATGAATTTGAGGATTAGAAAGCAATGTATGGCCACAACCCTGTCCAAATGATTTATCACATAAAACCTTGCACAGTGAAAATCTAAAATCTTCAAGCAGAAAATTGATTTGAATAGAGTTTCCAAATGAAAAAGGTTTTCCAAAAATAGAGATGAGATAAGAAAATTTCTAAAATCTCTAAACTGAATCTTGATTTAAATAGACTTTGTAGTTGAAAAAGCTTTGTTAGAGAAAATTACCTCTATTTATACAAATAAACAAAGCCAAGATACATGTGGAGCCGCTATTGCAGGAAAAGAAGCCATCAAGGATGTGTACAGTGAGGAAAAAGATAGTCCTCAATTGGATCCTCCTACCTTGGAACCTTGGATCATCACTATACTGAGCTGACCAACATACTTCACTCCACTGCATCTGTAACTTCACTATAACTGCCTCAATTTTCTGAATACTTTTGGATGCCCCTGCATCAGACTCTCAAGGTTACTTGAAAAGTGAGTCTCTTCACTTTGGTCTGTACTATGTCAAATCCAATCTTGTCTCTTGGTTCGGTGATCTGTCCACAAGCACTTGCAACTACCTCAAGGTCGGTGTTCTGTTCAAGTCCACCCTACAAAACTCCCTCAAGTTCTTCTCTTTGGATTGGTTCAACAATCTGTCTGCAAGTACTTGCAACTGCTTCAAGGTTAGTGTTATGTTCAAGTCCGCCCTATGAAACAACCTCAAGTTCTCTTCTCTGAATTTGGTTTGGTGTTCTAAACGCAATCCTTGCACTACCTCACTGGTCAGCGCTCTGAGTAGGCCCATCTTGCAAGTTTCCTCAGGTTCTTCATCTTATCATGGTTGAGGTTTGGCGGTCTACTTGCATGTATTGCACTACCTTACTAGTCTGTGGTCTGAGCAATCCTTCTCCACATTTTTTCTCAAGTTCATTGTATGTTTCTATTCCTTCATTCACATTTACCTTGCTCTAGTACACAAAGTTTCTCCTTAAGATCAATGCTTCACCTTCTTTCAGTTCTATGAAATCTGATACCTCCAAAGTTCCCCTTCCTCTGCATAAACTAATTCAGGCTCTTCTTCATCTACAAAAACTATCTCTACATCCTTTAATACTTCTCCTCCACTAGCCTCTCTGGTATCAAGTTCTTGATGACCTTTAGTGCTTCATTCTTTCTTCCTCCAAACTTGAAAATAGATTCCTCCTCTAGGAAATCCTCTTTCACTCCTCTGGTACCCTTCATTATCATAAGTATCATGACTCTTGTCACCACTCTACCTATAACTATCCTTGTTCTTCTTTGCATAAGGTTTTGTCTCTTGACATCTTGATCCATCTTTTCCTCCAACATATGAGTTCTTCCATCTGTACAATCTTCTAATCATACAAGGAACATGTTTCCATTTTTCTCCATCCTCCATCCATAATTCATTCGCTTACAATCTGTCATATGCTTTTTCCTTCTCATTTTATCCCAACACATCTTCTCAAAATGATTCCTTAATCCACATAATTTACAAGGATATAGATCCTAACACAATTTCTTTTCATGTACATGCCTATTACAATGTGAATAATACATACCTTTTCTTCTCTAATTCAAACTTGCAATAACATTCTCACCTCTGTCATATCCAAGGCCTTAACTTTTGGATCTCATTATTGGTTTATTAGGTTTTGTAATTACTTGTTGATGCTTTCCCAATCCTTTTCCTTCATATCCCATTCTTTTCATGATTTTGAAACCAATGCCATCACCAAACCCTCTTCTAGGCACCCTACAAGAGATAAGCCTCAAAGTTTCACTTATGAATTTAAATATTCACTTATGATTCCAAACCATCTGAATGCTCTTGAAAGACTCAATCAAACTTGACTTGAAGGTTGAAAAATCCCCAAACCCCTGTCTTAGACAAAACCTACTTTTCCACCCTAACTAGGCTTCTAGCCCAACTAGGCCTCTAGTGATGGATTTTTGAACTTTCACTCAAATTTCCCAAAGGAACCTCCAATATAATGATTGATTAAGTTGTTTTTTATGATTCCAAACAACATATCCAAACCCTGATACCACTTGTTTCACACAATCCCTTCCAAAACCTATTGTTTCCACAATTTTAAGGCCTAATTAGCCCTCTTTTTCAAAGCAACCCTACACCCATCTTAACCCTTGACCATGATACTTTCAAAAGTGTCTTGAAATGCTTCATAACTAAGGATTTTTAAGGTTTCAACCTCCTATTATGCCTCGAAGATCCCTGATCACAAAACCCTCCATTAAATCCTTTAAAACTAGGGCTTTTTAGTTACCCACCTTCCAAACACTTCCAGAACCCTCTCTTTGACTTTTCACCATTAGATCAACACAATAAATCAATCCAAACACAAAAAAATTGCCCCTTATTAAGTCATAACTCCCACTGCTATACCCTTGCCTCCATCTTCAAGCTTTTTACCTTATGAAAACTCGGTCTACACCTTGTTATTCTTTCTTATAGGTCTGCATTTTATCTTGTTAGATTTGCATTATACATGTTAGATGAGATCCATTCCATAGGTTACAACATCATTCCCTCATGAAATGGATCAAACATACAAGAAAACTCTCAAACTAGTGCAAGGTGTTAAAACATGTAAATAAACACTCCTAAAGCATCCAACTGCACATATCCTCAATAGAAATTAGCGATTCATCAAGAAAACACAAAAAAAATGCAAGAAAATAGAAATTTTATTGAGTTTTCTAAGAATAGTCCGTACAATACTTGCACCAACCACCCAACCTCCAGAAAAATGACTTCTATAACTTTGTATAACCTTTCCCCAACTGATCCAACTGTTTTTGATTGGTTTCAATGCATTATTGTGATTAAAAATCCTAGAACTCACTTTCCTGCCCAAAGGTGGATTTTGAAAATTTGAATTGTCCAACTTGAAATTTACTAACTTCTATTAACTAAAGACCTCTAAGACTTATTGAATTTGAAAATTCAACCTTATTTGACTCAATTAAAACATTATATTCCTATCTAACCTCCTAGAACATCATTGTTCCATTTATATTGCAATTTTGTCCTAGGGTCCTTATTAGGACCCTTAGGATTTTTATCTTCCTATTACATTCATCAATGCCAAATGCCATTATAGGCTCCAAAATGTTATAATTGATGCTCTGGAAAGGTTTATAGGTCTTCAAGACCCCTGCATCCTCCTGGCACTTGAAGTGTTCCTAAGAGAGCTTGGGTGCCCCTACACCATAAAGGTGGTGTAAAGTGTTGTAAGATGCTTTCACACTTTTCTAGACTTAATTAACCTATTTCTTCCTAATTAAACGTTATAAAATATGTTTAATAACATTATCACATCAATCTATAAGGCTTATAACTTAAACTTAATGATAAACTAGTGTTGGAATGTGTCTTGCACATTCACATTGGTTCTTGTGCCTTCCTAGGATATGTGGACCTCATTTTAGTGTTGCAAAGTGTATTTAATCACACTTTGACATTGATTTTTATGTCCCAATTCCTATATTAAATTTACATTGTCACTAATAGGCCCCTATTAACCCATATTATGCATCCTGAGGCATAATTTGATCAAATAACCAACATAGTCATCATATAAGCCTAATTTTCTTACTTCTCAGTATTCTAGCTAGCAAAATTGGCCATTGTGAGACCCATTTTCCATTATTGGCGAATTAGTCCCATCTAGGTGGGACCCATTTGCTATTAGTGGCGAACGAGTCCCATTTGAGCCATTTTTGAGGTTTTGAGTGAGAAAAATTAGGTTTTAAGTTTAATTTCTCTCCATGTCAGCCTTTGGGATCAAATTAATGAGAAAATAAGGTGAACTTACTATAAAATCACCTCTCTTAACTCATTTTTACATTCATTCACATATATTATCACCATTCATTCACCAATCTTCTCTCTCAAGGAACTTAGGGTTTAATTATTTCAAGGCATTAAGGCATCAATTTTTAGACATTCAAGGGTAAATCCTCCATGTTTTGCTATAGAATTTCAAGTTCAATCATCATGGCAATGTAATATATTCCATTATTGCATGTTTCATTCTATTTTTTCATCATTTTGGTTTAATTACCTAAATGGGGTTTGACCAAGGAAAACCCCCATGCCCTAACATCCAACATTTATTCTTCTCTTCTTGTGTGTTTGTAGATTTAGGTCCTTTGGAAGATTTAAAATCATTTAAGATCAAGTTGCATGGTTGTTAAAGTCCTTTCTCCATTCAACAAGTCAAATAATCAACAAGAACTCATTTTTAGACCCATAAAATAGAATTTCGAAAGTAGACACTTGTAGAAGTCTGAAGTGTAGATCGGAAGCTTCAGAATCCACCTTTGAAAATCCAAAAATTAAAAAGTGGACTCATTCACCATGAGTGGAAAATGAGTTCCACCATAGGGTCAATTTGAGTTTTTTGCATTTTTGAGTACCCTTTTTGTCAGAAACAAGTTTTGACACAGTTTGGCAGAACTGGGACTGATTCACCCAGAATGGCGAATGAGTCCCTCCAAGCTTGAAAAATACATCAACAACATTTCAAATGTAATTTCTAGTCTACATCAAGCCTTCAGGTGCACACTTTCAATCTGATTCATTTTTTTTGCAATTTACTATTCATTCTTAGGTTATTTTGCATTACACAACGTGTTTTCCAACTAGCATACTTCTTAGATTTTGCATTCATAATCAATCAATTTCTTAGTTAAGTTGCACTTCTATCATCTCATTTAGTTCAAATAACATCATTCAATACATAATTTGAATGAACCCTTAGCATTTTTGGTTCCTATCTCTCTCCTTTTAGGTGAAAAACCCCAGAAGAGTTAGAGAAGTCTATAGGAAAACCAAAAATCTATAGAACTCATTTTGGTGAACCTATTTTTTGAATTCTCTCTTGTTTGATTTGGAGTCCTTCATCTAGCTTGCATTGATCTTACATTAGGGTTTGCATGAATTCATTTGCATGATAGGTTTCAAAATTTGAATTCATAAAAAGTGCATTTAGGTTGCATTGTTAGCATCTAAATTCATTTAGATTTTCTCAAATTTTTCATTTTTCAATTAGGCTTACATCATGTAGAATTCTAAAACCATCAAAATCAGTCAAATTTTTTGAAATTTCTGAAAAAATGTCCAAACTAGGATTCATTTGTCACCCTGGGCGAATCAGTCCCTTCTGACCCCTGAAACAACATTTTACATAACTAAAAACTCTATTTTTCAGCTTATATTTGGTTCCTTAGCCTACCTATATTAGTTAGGTGCATTTCTATAGCATGCATTCCATTAAATCTAGTCTAAACTAGCTCATTTCATGAATGGTTTCCATTTCAAGTTTGCATTCTCATCTTGTTACATATCATAATCAGTCAATTGTCATCTTTGAAATCTAAAAAATTATTCTTCATTTGCATCTTTTCTTTAGCATTGTTACTTTTCACGTTGTAGATTAATCATTCCATCATGTTTTCATTACAAAATTCTATAGTTCTCATCTTGAATGTTCTCTTTGTAGATATTATTGCATGTTGTAAGCAATGTTTATTAAAAGAATATGAATATGAAGTCCTTTCCCCTCTCTTTTTGTTCATCATAGATCCCTCTCCTATTTCCCCTTTTGTGGATGAGGTTGGTTTAGTGAAAGAAACCTTGGATATTCATAACACTTACATTTATTCTCCTCCCATTATCTCTCACACTTGTGAAGCGGATATTTTAGTGCTAGAAGAACCAATTGATGAGAGTTGTGACAATCTAAGTTTTTTCTCTCTTCTTACCTCTCCTATTAGACATAGCATTACTAAAGAAGAGGACATAACACTAAGTAATCATGATGATCACACAACACAAAATGATGATGAGGCCATAGATTCATCTCCCAACGCCTTCCTTATTTGTGAGAATGTCTTTGTGAGTAATTGTGGAAATCACATTATTTGTGAGGAGAATATTTGACATTAGATGCTCAAACATTTAAGACCTATGAAATCCTCTTTATTTTTCTTCCCCTATTTTGGAAGAAATTATTGGAAAAAGGGAGCTCATCAAAGATAATCATGAGAATCTTCTTGATCCCTTTTCCAATGTTTCAGGCATCCAACAATACCTGCTTAATCAAAAGGATTCAATCATTCAAAAATAAGAATATGATTCTTTTTCTTCTCTTGATGTCTCTCCCACTTGTGATGAAGCTACTTTGCACATTTCAACCTTCGATGAACATGTTACAAGCTCTCCTAGTAGGGTAGATAATATGCAACAAGAGAATGAGAAATTAAAAACACTGAATGATTGCATAAAGTCTTCCCCTAATCTCCCCATTATCAATAATCAAACACATTCAACCATTAATAACTCCCTTGGTTTTGATGAAGTTATTTTGGATGAACCAAACCTTAATTGTCATGAACATGTGGTTTTTTTTTCTCCTATGAACTCTCCTTCTAGGGAGGATATTATGACCCAAGACAAACATAACATGGGCATGTGCAAGATCATCATGGAAAAAACAAGCCCTTAAGTGGAAAAACATTCAAAAAAATCAAAGTTAGGCAACTTGACATAAAAATTTGAATAAGTTATATATCTTATTTCAAAAATATGTAATAATACAATCTATAGAAAATTGAATGTAGTTTCTAAACTACTGGGTTTGTTTTTTAAAAAATCTATTTGGTGAAAAATTTTAAATTTATTGAAATTAATTTAAATTTCTAAGAAATAAGAAGCTAGGTGTCTGTCTACTATCCTAACCCACAATAAAATGAGCAATATTTTATATATAAGTGGGAGTAGACTCCATGCCCCGATGATCCAGGCTTTTGTGTAAATTTCTTCAATACTATCTATGAATTTTTTATTATATTTTTTTTTTAAAAATATAAAAAAATTGTAGTATCCTGATCAATTTTAATTTGTCAAAAATTCATGAAATCTAATTTTTCTTTAATCCTATCTATTTGAAGTATAGAATGTGGTGCATTTGGATTCAAAATGATATTGATTGAAAGCTATAGATGTTTTTCAACTGCCTAACACATTAGACTTTTAGTCACACTTGTGTGTCAGAAATGAAATACACTACTATTAAACTCAAAGTAGCACACCCTAGAATGGTGGTGTTGAGGCATCCTTTGAATTCCGCTTCACCTCAATTTTGGGTAAAAAATAATGCAACTATATACCCACTGTATCACGAATTTTTGGCCCATCACGATTCCCAGTACACAATTATATACCTTCCAAAGATAATGAAGACTCTCACTTGCCATAAGATTAAATATTCAGCTACTACACTCCTTTACCTAATTCTCACATAAAAACTTAATCCTTCCAATAAAACTTCTACCCGCACACTTTTACCCACGTGCTTAATTCCATTTCATCCTTCCAATAAACCTCACATACCCTTTTCCCACGCCAAACCATCGTATCGAGCAACCAAGCATAGCTACCATTGCTCATACATATAAAACTTGAAATAATCCACAACCACCACAACCAACATCATCACAACTGTAAACCAGAATTGACAACTATCCTGAACCACAATTGAAACTATTGTAAACTGCAATTGACAAATTTGAGCCGCAACCACCAATTCTGTAAAACCAAAATTGGATCATTTGAAACCAAGCAACCACGGAGACAAAATATGAGAATTAAAATCTGAAAAATACCTCTCTACCTTAGAAAACCTCAAGCTAAAGAGAGAAACCCCAAGTATTCAAGGCTGAAATATAAGTAATTGGTGAATTTTGACTGTAAGGAGAGTGGGAAGATGGCTCTTGTGTTGGCCCTGCAGAGACCCAATTAGTAAATGACATAAGTTTCTAAGTATGGAAAAATCATGAATTTCGTTGATCCAAAAAGTTGAGGAATGAAGCACAAAACCCATGTTGGAATTTTAAAATATTCATGATAATTAGGGAGTAGTGATGGAAAAAATATGACAGGTTTTTAGAAGTTTTGTGGAAAGAAAAGGAGAGGGAAATGTGGAGTTGAAGAGAAAAGGTACAAAAATTTTGGAGAAATGAAATGAGAAGTTTTGGGGCAAAAAAAGGAAGCTACAAGAATAGCATGTGGAGTATATTTGAAACCTTTTTCTTTAAAAAAAAAATGTAATTGTTTCAATTTGATTGAATGTAATAAAAACTTGAATGTGTTTCCATTTCTTTGTGTTTTATGAGTTGTCCTTATTTGCAATAGAGACTATGTTGCATTGTGAGTTTATGACTAGTTGTTTGTGCTTGCATCAAATGGTATATAAGCCAATGATCTTGAGTGCATAAGAAAATCACAAAACATGAAGCAGCTTATTCCAAGACTAGTGGGTGGATAGAGGAAGCATAGTAAACTTGTTCAAGAAGATCGAGATAATTGTTGCAGGCATGCAAGGAGTCCTGAGCAATTGAGAGCCAAGAGGGACAAGTTGTGGAAGCATGTGAGTTTTAAGTTGAGATTGTAGTAGACAAGATGTGATGGGTTGTGAGAAGACCCGCAAAAATATTGTTCTGGAAACAATATTGGGAGAAGGTAGAAAATGAGAAGTTTGAGAAGATGGAATAAATGGTTTGTGAGGAAGTGAGAAATATCAAGATGAGCATAGATAAATTGAAGAAGAATATTGGTAAAGATGAGAGGATATTGGTGAAGAAAAGTGAGAAGAAGAAAGATGGAAATGAGAAGAAAAGAAGAGAAAATGAGTGTTGCATCCCAAGAGAGAAGGATGATAATATAAAGATTTTTGGAGATCCTATGTTTAAAAAAGAACCTAATGAATAAGATTCATTGCTTGTAGAGGAGATCATGAAGATAGAGAAGATGTTCATATCGAATTTAAGAAAATCAAGAAAGTGTAGACTCAGTGAAAGAAATTGTAGTAGATGATGAGGTAGAAGTTGCAACAGCAGAGAAAGAGAATAATGAGGACATGTGGGTAGACATGGAGCATCAAATTGATGAAGAGGTAAATTTTTATTTTTCTACATTGTGTGATGAAGAAATTTATTTGGATGTTTTGGAGAGAAGTGAGAAGTTAGTGGATATGAAGAAGGAATTTGCAATAATAGGTTGGTATTTAGGGGTTGCAAATTTATATGTAGAAGCTTTATGGGAAGATTTGTGTGTGTAGGTTGTTGGTGTTGATGTGTATGATGACGGAATTTGGTGGAGGTGTTCTAATTTTGGTGGGTCAAGACCCACAAAAGAGGAGAAGAATGGTAAGAAAAGTTATTGGAAGAGAGCAAAGCTAGTTTTAGCTAGATGTTGGAAGAAGAGGAAGAAGAAAAGAATTTATGTGCACTTTGGACAACAATGGAGTTCACTATATATTGCTTGGAATCTGAAAGAATGTTTCTACCATTCAAATCCACTTTTTTGAGTGTGTGGTCACAAACATTCTACCCTGGGTGTTTGATGCAGGAGCATCTAGGGGTACCTAGCAATCCTGTACAACCAAAAAAAATTTAACATTTTATGCTTGTGTTTTGTTTTGATTTTTTGTTGCAGGCACTATTATTTTATTGCTCAACTCCTCTAGCATAGTAATTCTTGATGTAGGTATTTTGAAGAATCAATTAATTAATTGATTCACTTTGTAATTGTTTAAAAAAATGTTTGAAAAGTGTTAATTTTTCAAAAAAGGAAAAACTTCCATGTCCAAGCTTTGTGGACATTTATTGTAATATAATGACTCCATTCAGATAATTTGAAATTACATCTTGTTGGAAGATTGGAATGATGTCCATTAATGGAATGGAGAAAGTGGGTGTAAAGTGGGAAGATGTTTTCTGAATGCCATTGAATTCTCAAGCCGAAAAGAGAAAACCCATGTTCAAGAAAGAATAAGAGAGCATTATGGAAGTTTGACTCTAGGGGAGAGGAAGATGATTTTGGGGTTGTTCCTGTGAGACCCAGTCTCAATAAAATGATCATAACTTTCTCATACGGATACGAAATTGAGAATTTAAAAATGATCCAGAAAGTTGAGGACATGGTGTAAAACCCATGTTGGAGTTTTAAAAGATTCATGATAATTAGGGAGTAGTGATGGACATAATATGATGTGATTTTTGAAGCTTTGTGCAAAGAAAATAAGGAGAGGGAAATGTGGAGTTGAAAGAAAAGGTGCAAATTTTTTGGAGAAATGAATTGAGAATTTTTGGGGAAGTGAAAGGAAGCTATAGGAAAAGCATGTGGAGCATATTTGAAACCTTTTTCTTTTAAAAAAAATGTAATTGTTTCAATTTGATTGAATGCGATAAAAATTTGAATGTGTTTCCATTTCTTTGGGTTTTATGAGTTGTTCTTATTTGTAATAGAGACTATGTTGCATTGTGAGTTTGTGAGTAGTTGTTTGTGCTTGCATCAACTTGTAATTCTTTCATCATTTATACAACCTACCCAATTTGCATCTATATAAGCACTGAAAGAGAAATCAATATCCTTAGCATACTATAGACCATAGTCCAAAGTGCTCTTCAAATATTTGAATATCCCTTTTACATTTTTCAGATGTGATTCTCTAGGATTTTCTTGAAATCTTTCCACAAGATATACTACATGCATGATATCCAGTCTAGTAGTAGTTAGATATAGCAATCCACCAATCATGGATCTATACTACATCTATTTTTCTCAGGAGATTCATTATTTTTTCTCAACTTACAACCAGTAACCATATGGGTACATATTATTTTAGAGTCCTACATTCCAAAATTCTTTAGGGTATGTGCAGGATCATCATGGAAAAAACAGGCCCTTAAGTGGATTTTATTTTAGAAAAATCAGAGTTAGGAAACATGACGTAAAAATTTGAATAAGTTATCTATATTTTTTCAAAAATATATAAGAATAGAATCTATAGCAAATTGAATGTAGTTTCTAAACTACTAGGTTTTTTTAAATAAATAAATAAATTTAATTTGTGAAAATTTGAAATTTCAATGCAGTAGTACTTAAATTTCAAGGAAAAAATAAGTAGGTGTATGTCTGACCACCCTAACCACAATAAAATGATAATATTTTTTTATAATATTTTTGATATAATTAGAGTGCTTATGTCTCAATGTGATGCATATTCTTTTGTAATTTTTTTCCAAGTAAATAATTAATTATGAGTTTTTTATTCCAACTTTTAAAAAATATAAAAATGCATGTGTTTGACCACCTTAACTTGGTCAAAACTTCATGAAATTCAATTTTTATTTTTTTAATCCTATAGTATGTGAAGCATAGAATGTGATGCGTGTTTTGAATTCAAAAAATGTGGTACCATTTGAAAGCTATAGATGTTTTTCAATCAACCTATCAATCAGGATTTTAGTCATAATTCAAATAGAAAATGAATAATAATTACTTATTACATTCAAAGTAAAGAATAATTTATATTGGTGGAACATTGAGAAACTCCTTTAAAAACCCTTTTTGTTTCATCAATTTTGGGTAAAAGAAAAGTCATCAGCCACATACCCATCATATTGCCACTTTTTTGGCCCATAATGATCCCGCACATACCCTTTAACATTTCCTTGACATATTTTGATTGTGAAATGAATATACCTTTTTTGATTGACTAATTTGTAGCCCAAGGAAGAAAGTAATCTCCCCAAGAATTGGCATTTCAAACTCAGTTTTCATCTCTTCTGCAAATCTCTTACACATTGCTTCATTTCCTCCAAAGATTATGTCATCTTGACATACACAACCACAATCAATATTTGATCTCTCTCAACTTTGAAGTAAATATTTCTATCTGCAGTACCATTTTTGAATCCCTATTGTAATAAGTATTTTTCCAATCATGCATACCAAGCTCTAGGAGCCTGCTTGAGTCCATACAATGCCTTCTTTAATCTATAGACCATATCAATATCTTCTGATAATTTAAAACCTTTCAGTTGTTCAATGTATACCTCTTCTTCTAACTCACCATTCAAAAATGTAGACTTAACATCTATCTGATATACCTTGAAGTCATTATGTGTTGCAAAAGCCAAAATTATCCTAATAGCTTCAATTCTTTCTACTAGGGAAAAATTCTTCAAAATCTATTCCTTCCACATGTGAGTAGCCTTTACCCACAAGCCCAACCTTATTCTTAATAACTTCTCCATTATCATTCAAATTGTTCCTGAAAACCTATTTAGTTCCTATCACATTTTAGTCTTTTGGTCTTGAAACCAATTCCCAAGTTTTATTCTTCTCAATCTACCTCAACTCTTCTTCCTTAGCTTTGATCTAATTTTCATCGTTGCATGCCTCAGTAACAATTTTAGGTTCTACTTCAAAAAGTAAACAAAATTTTACTTTTTCCTCTGCCATTGTATCTTTCTTCTTGTCAGCTCACATTTGTTCTTATCTCTAATGATTTAATCTTCAAAATAATTTCTATACACATACTTAGGATTCTTAGGATTATTTTCTAGAGCTTCTTCCTCTTCCAATATCATATATTTCTCTTTCTCTTCTTTTTCTTCTTCACTGCAAGGGGGTTTATTAGATTCATATCCTTTTATCAACACTGAGCTCTGATGTGATCCTTCATCCACTTTTACAATTTCACTTTCAACAATATTCTTTAGCCTTTTGTTGTAGTACCTATATACCTTGCTCTTTGTAGAGTACCCAAGGAAGATTCATTCATTTGAACATGCATCAAACTTTACTAAGTTTTCATCATCTCTCCTGATGTAACATTTATTTCCAAGCACTCTAAAATATTTCACAATAGAAAGTTTTCCATACCAAATCTCCTAAGAGGTCTTTGAACTATTTACTCATGCTTGTCTTCTATTGAAAATGTACATGGTGGTATGAATAGATTCTCTACAATAGATATCTAGTATATTTTCTTCCTTCATCATGGTTCTTACTACCTCTTGTACTATTCTATTATTCATCTCCACTACTCCATTCTACTGTAGAGTTTTGGGAGTTGATAAATGTCTCTTTATCCCATGATCTTCACAATAACTGTTAAACTCATTGGAAGTGAACTCACCACCTCTGTCAGACCTCAAACACTTGATTTTAAAATCCACTTCATTCACAACCATAGAATTAAATTCTTTAAAATTTTCTAGAGTTTCTAATTTATCTTTGAGAGAGTTCACCCAAGTCATTCTAGAGTAAGCATCTATTAACAACATAAAATACCTATCACTTTGAGAGCTTCTTGTTCTGGTAGGTCGACATAGGTCTGTATACATAAACTCCAAATATATTGTAGTAGAATATTCTTTAGTTTTCAACCTTTTCTTTGTCTATTTTCCAAACTAATATTCTTTGCAAATTATAAATTGATAGGCTTTGTGATTCTTGGCAGATCTCTCACAGCTTGAGTAGAGTTGATCCTCACTAGGCTATGAAAATTGATGTCACCCATTCCTCTATTCCATAGCCAAATTTCCTTGATTTGTGGCATAAATCACTTAAAACCACCACCTTTGAGCTCCTGCTACAACCAAATTTTTAGATCTTCCTTTTCTGATTTCACAACCATCATCTTGAAACACCAAATTGTATTCTTTGCTACACATTTTTCCTACACTAAGAAGATTATGTCAAATTCTCTTGACATTAAGAACATCATATATCTTATGCTTGCCATAAAAACTAATTGAACCTTTTTCATAGATCTTATTAGATATAGATCATCACCAAACTTATCAAACCCACCATCATACTTTTGATGTTTAAAAAAATTACTCTTATCACCTATGATATGATTTGAGCATCCACTATCAATTATCTAGTAGTTTCTCTACTCTCTTACATGAAACAAAGTTAACATAGTTCCTTCAATATTGTGGCATATTTCTGGAGCAATATCCTTCACACATCTTTCAAGATTGGTAGAATTAGTTTCAACATTTAAATCCATGAACAAGAATTCATCACTTCTATCATTTGGATAGTTTGATTCCTCATCATCAAATACCCTACTATATTCTTTAACATAATAACTCTTCTTGAAATATTTACCTTTGTGATCTTTATGTTTGTCATTTGAAACATTGATTGGAAATTTTGAAGCATAATGACTTATCTTTCCACAATTGAAACATTTGAAGGGTAACTGCACTGACCTCACCTGCAATTATCCTCACAGGTCTTTTGAACAACCCACCAAGATAACATTCCTTGTTTTTCCATTATTCTCATAATCCTTGATATCATCCGTGACTTTCAAAGAAATAGCAAGTATAGTATATCCATCTTCAATTGATTTTCAGACACCAAACCCTAATGAGACAAGAAAGGCTTCCATCTTTCCTTTCTAGAAAGCATAATTTATTCCATCAAACATAGGGACCTTGACACCATTCCTATGTGCCATCTTGATCTACCTCAAGAAAATAAGCTTTTTCCAAGGAACCTATGCTCTGATACCAATTGTTAGACACACAAGACAACTGATAGGGGCCGAATCGGTTGTACGTTAAAACCTTCAAACCCTCATTAACCCTTAAACCCTTATTAAGCATCAAAATGAATGTAAACACATGAAACATATAAAAATATTTACAACCATACACAATAGAACACTAGATTTTATGTGGAAATCCCTAATCAAGGAAAAACCACAATGAGGATTAACTCACATATATATGAATAACACTAAATATAATAGGCTCACAACTAGAAGGGATCACTACCCAGTGGACTCACTATCTAGAATAGAAAGAAAATAGAAGAAACTATTACAAGGAGGTTCAATACCTCAGAGCAATAAGAGAATATACCACAACAAATCAACACCATCTACGACCTTCGACTCACTACCTTTAGCAACCTCAAGAATACTAAAATGTAGACACCTTTTGATCACTACTTCTGGTAGTCATAGGTATTTATGCTCAAACTCATAACTCAAAACTTGATCACATCCAAATATTTTCACATTACTCAAAATACCACACTCTTATCAAATAAATAACCTTGATTATATATGCTATGTGACATTGAAAACCTTCTTTAGGTCAACTACAATGAAATTTATGCACCTCAAATGTGCAACCACCAAAAAGGTCAACACGAATCACTTTCACATTGGGATAAAGTGAGGGCAGACCACACCAAGGGTTAACCAGGACCCAAATATACACTAACACTCAACACCCCACTTCCAAAAATAATGAAGCACCTCCACAAAAGCACTGGCATTCTAGGTTAGCCAATCTTGCATTAATACTATCAAATAACCACATTCACAATTCACTAGGTCTGGAAACACCCTACAGACCATGTAGAAACCACCTAAAACTGAGAATACTATCATCTTGTGCAACTAGCTACAATGCCACATGGCTACAAGTCATGAACCAAGCTTGCAGAACAAGTAAATACCAAACCATCCAATGGGAGAAAGATGCAAGAATCATTAGCATATTCCCAAATTTGCAAGACAAGAAACTTCAACGTGAAGAAATATGGAGCAATTCCATTTCTCCTAGACAACCTTCTTCACAAGCCAAACATTTTCAAACACAACTTCCACTATCACATGATATAGAACTTGAAACTCTGCATATAGCACCTATGAACATCACATACAAAAAACACAAGCATATCTTCAAGACTAAAGAAATACATAACACAATACAAAACACACCTATGTCACCATGTACACTCTTTATTCAAATTTTCTCAAAAGCACTTGGAAACCAAGTGACTTGTTACATTTGGAACACCTGCTTGACACAACAAATAACTTCTCATCAAAAATACACTGGAGGTTGACATCATTGACAACACTAATGACAACATAGTGCAACAAAAATTGCATTGAACACTTTTGGAAGTATGGATATATTACATAGAAATGTCTTAAATCTTAGAATAAATGTTTCATATAGTTACCTTATGTCCTTACTTTCAAAAGCATGGATATATGAAAGTATGGATATATTAATCTCTCCACAATTAAGGTCATTCTAACTATGGTACTTAGGGAAATAGTTCTTTCATTTCATTTTTTCTTTCTTAGGTTAGCCTAGATCTAGATCTAGTCCTTGCTTCTTGTTTGACATGAACTTGTGAGGTTGGTAGATGGATATTGTTAATTTTTTGCTCATTTGTATCAATGCAATATACTTTTATCATGAAAATTGTATTATTCTAGTGTAAATTTGAACACTTTTGATATTGAAATAAATTCACACATATTGAAAATACCTATCAAATCTAAGCTCACATGTGTTCCACTTCATGCACCTTGTGGTGATCCATAGTTTCTTTAAAAAATTACACAATAATTATGATGATTCAAATGCATGACACTCTATAATGTGTTATTTTATAAGGTAAAGGTCTCATTTGTTTATAAGAATTAATACATCCTTATATATCTAGGGATCTCATAAGTATCTTATGCCAAACTAAGATAACAAAGATGGAGGAAAATGTTGAATATATGCTTAGAATTAAAGAAATTGAACACACAAATCACCATTTGTAAGCATGCTAGATACCAAATGATTAGACTGTTATTTGTGCTATATTGGTGAATCCTAATAAGAGATTATATGAAGATTATATTTGGTGACAACAATAGATTGTTAAGGAACCTATGTAATCATTTTTTTTCCACAAAGAAGGAATACATTTTTAACGCACATAAGAAATGAGGAGCATGAATTATCATGTGCCACCCCTTGAGGAAAAAGGAAATGCAATTAATTTTTTAGTATATTCAACCTCATTTGCATTAAGGTGATTTGATTGAATGAACTCATTTTAATAATTCACATGCACATAAGTAGTGGTTATATATACAATCCTTGAATTGAGATGACATGGGATTTATTTTCAATTAACACAAATAGAAAGTTACCAAGAGGAATGATTTTCCAAAATACTTGGTACTATGATTGAGGAATATTTATTAAGGATGTATTTAATACCCCTTTACTTGACTAAGTATATATAACTAGGTAATATTTACATTATTTTTACCAACATGGTATTTGCAATGAACTCTACCCAAATTTACCTAGAATTTACCAATATTAATAAGATAATAGTTCAAGTTTGAATTTGAATATTATCATTATAGTAAAAGTGTTGGTAGCTATGTCTATATAAGTGAATAGTATTTGGGTGACAATAATTGTTTTCAAGGTTACTGTATTACAATGTTTGTATCCAACCATTTAAATTTCTAAAAGTATTTATACTTGACAAAAATGGTGAAGAAAAAAATCCACTAGGAAAAGGGCTCATCCAATACAAGAAGATGTTGGTGAAAGTGTTGAAGCTACCACAACACAAGTTAATCTTAAATTCAAAAAACTTGCAAATTAATAGGCACAAACTACATTGTGGATAAAAACTATGTAATGATCACAAAGCCTCTCAAGAAGGAATTGAGTGACCCCAAAAATGATGATGTTAGTGAGTAATGGAATGAACATGGTAAATTACTAAGTGAAACTATGGTGTTGCACCTAAGAAGGTTTCCATGTTCTGGTACAAAAATTAAATTGGTGCACTTCTTATTGAGTTGATTTCATTGTTGAATGTTTTGATTAAGATAAATTTGGAAGGGCCCAAACCCATTACAAAACAACCATTAAGGAAGAGTAGAGGGGTCTCACAAGAGGTGAGATGGAAGGAAAGCTAAAGAAAAGTAGACAAAAAACAAAAAACCAGCAACAACAAAAAAGGAAATAGGACTAGCCAAGGACTAGCAACCAAACGGGGCCAATTATTGTTCTCCAAGAAGATGGAGGCCTTTTATGGCCTACCACTCCTTGGTAAGAATTTTTTTTTTTTTTAAAAGATAAGGCTTTCAGATTCTTCTTGTCAGTGTTGTTCTTGAAATTAGGTAGAGCTATCTCCATAAATTTTCCTTTTTTGGAGCCGGTAGGGGGGCTTCCAAATGTTCCTCCCTAACACACTAAGTGTGACATCTTTTAAGGTCTTGTTGAAACACTTGTATTGTGACTGCCATGTATTTCATCATTTCCTTGTATTCAATAATATATTACAAAATGAAGAGGATCTTGTCTTGATTGCAATGGATTTTGGCTTTCTCAAGGTCAGACACTCCCTAGGGGAATTTGATAGCATTTTTCATTTCTACAACCTTTTTTCCTATATTGGACCAATAATCAAAATTTTGAGCCATGCCCCTCAGTAACTCCCAGTGGTCCACATCCTTTGTTGCAAGTATGAAGGTGTTTTCATTGATGTCAACAAGCTTGTGTTTTCATTAATCTCTATTGTGGAGTGGTTGAGAGATATTGTTGCTTTGATTAGTTACATTATGTTTTCATAAGTTAAGTTACTAGTTTTAACCTATGGTGGTGCTTTGATAAGCTTTTGGCTATGGTTGTGGTAGTGATAAAGATGTTGAGGATATTGAGAAATTTGATAAAAAGAGGAAACAGGGTATTGCAGAGGTGTTCTAGTTTTTCTCTGCATTGCTTTTGGGTTGAAGATATGCTTTTTTTTTCTAGATATGTTGGTTAGAGGTTTTTAAATTTTTTATATCCAAAATATTGGCTTCTAGATCAATGTGTAGAAGAAGATATGTTCACCAGTGTGTCAATTGGATTTGCAGTGTTGCTTAAAGAGGTGTTTGTGAGAAAAAAAAATTCTTTGTGTTTCTCTACAGTTGTGCTTCAAGTATTTTGATTCTAAAGGTATGTTGATGGTGTTAGTCTCTTGTCTTTGTCAAGAGGATTTGAGGTGTTATGCTCTAGAAAATGGTTTTTAGAGTTGCAGTGTTTGAAAGAACAATTTTAGTGTACTAGGATTGTACATTCTGAAGGTATGAGTTGGTGCAAAGAATTTTTTGGATCTTAGGTGGTTTGTGGATTATTCTAGATTGTCTAAAAGTGTGGTGTGTGGTTCTCATGTCATCCTTGGATTTGAGGAAGTATGTACTTCAAACTTTAATGTTGTTTGCATGGGTAATGGCTGACCTAGTGTTTACACTACATTCAAAGATTTTTAAGTATTGATGAAGGTGTACCATGGCATGTGAGTGTTGATTCGGGTCCCAATTAATTTTTCGTATCGGTTCAATTTCATTCCTATCCACCATGGGAATGTTTAGTGTTGTCCTATTTTTAAAGTCTAACGTGTGTGTAGCTGACTTGAAGATGATTTTCAAGTTGTGGATGATATAAATGCAAGGTGAGTCTATGTTTGATGAAGTGCAGAATAGAGTTGAGTGTTGTGATGTGAAATTAAGTGTAGATATACAAAATGCAATGCAAGCTATAATGCAATATTGTTGAATGCAATGAGTTGAAGGTATCTTGATCTCTTAAGAGCTATGAGTGCCATTGGAGATATTGTGGTGGATTCTCTATTGCATTGATATCATGTTCTTTGTGTAATATTATATCTTCTTTCTTCTTTCTATTTCAAAAGTGAGCCTAGGTTGTGAGCCCTTTTGGACAGTGTGCCCTATTCTGGCAGTGACCCTTTGTACCAATTTTACAATTACTTATATTGTGAGCTAATCCTCATCATGGTTTTTACCTCCTAGGGTTTTCCACATAAATTTGGTGTTCTCTTTTCTATGGTGTTGTTGTTTCCATTCATTTGTCTACATTTCATGTTTAAACATTATAATAGATTAAGGGTCTAATGAATGCATGTGGATCTAATTATTGTTGAGGGTTTTGATGTTTTAATTGGATACAACTAATTCAACACCCCCTCTCAGTTGTCTTGTTCATTCAATAATTTGTATCAAAGAAAGGTTCCTCAGATAAAATATTGTTCACTTGAGGTGGATCTAAGATGGTGAACAAGAAGGAGATCCCTATGTTTGATGGCATAGACTTTGCATTCTAGAAGGTTAAGATGGAAGGCTATTTGGTTTTCCTTGGATTTGATGTTGCATAGGTAGTGAAGACTGCATACACTATACCTACAAATGGACCAAGCACAAGTGATGAGATCAAGGCCTACGAAACAAATGGTAAAGCAAGGTTTGTTCTTGTGAGTAGTCTTGCAAACATTGAATTAGTGAAAGTAATGGATTTGAAAGCTACTAAAGAAGTTTTGGATAAGATAGAAAGTATTTATGAAGGAAATGGTAAGGTTAAAAAATCTAAGATGCAGTTCTAATCTAAAGACACAATTTCATAACTTGCAAATGTCTAGAGATGAAACAATTACAAGTTCTATACAAAGGGTTGATGAACTTGTTAGTGCAATGAGAGGTCTTGGTGAAAAAATCAAAGAACCTAAAGTGGTAAAGAAAATTCTTAGAACTCTTCCTAATTCTTATAGTGAAAAGGTTTCTGATATTGAGGAAGTTGCAATTTTTGATACTTACACTTGAAATCAAGTGTATGGCACACTAACTACATTTGAAATGAGAAAAATTGGTCTGAATAAAGGTGCAAAAGTGGATACTGCTTTCAAGTTTGGAAAATAATAATAAAAATTGAAAATTTAGATGGAGATGATCTTGGTGGTGTAGAAGCTTTGTAAGACGGGTGAAAAAGGGAGGGAGTAAGTACAAAGGTAAATTACCTTTCAAATGTTTTAGTTGTGGACAAATATGAGACTATGCTTCAAGATGTCCAAATAGAGTTGGTATTTGAAAAGATATTATGTTAGAGAAGATGTTGGTATATCTGATGAATCTGATTATGGAGATGTTGATGATAATGAATATTTGTGCTTGGCTTTAAAAGATGAATATATTTATACTAACTCTAAAATTTGTGTGAAGGAAAGTGCCCTAGAGAAAAAGGGATAAGATTGGAGGTACTTTGGTATCTTCTTTTCATGTTAGACAAGATGAGAACTATTGGTTTATTGATAGTGATTTCTCAAATCATATGACCAGAGACAAGAGTAAGTTTGTTAAAATTGAAAAATATGATGGAGGGCTTGTTAAATTTGGAGATGATTCAGGTGCTAAGATTTGTGGAATAGGTTCAATTTGTTTTGACGGAAAGCATAATACTGAAGATGTTTACTATGTTAAAGGTTTAAGGAATAACATCTTGAGTGTTGGAAAAAAGTGTAGGAAAGGGTACAATAGTATGTTTTAAGGTGATGGATGTGAGATCACAAAAGGGTCTGGAATTGTGATTGATGCTAGAAAGAGGACAAATGGAAATATCTATCATCTCAAGGGTGCTAATGGTCACTATTTTATGACTCAGATTAATGATAGTTTGTTATGGTACAGGAGGATGTGTCACATCAATTTTGATAACTTTGTTAGAATCAATTCAGTTTAAGCAGTGAGAAATCTTCAAAAGATTACAAAGCCTATCAATGTTGTTTGTAGAGATTGTAAATTTGGAAAAAAAAAGAGTATTTTCAAAGGAAAAGAACAATCTTCTACCAAATTTTTGGAATTGGTGCATATAGACCTTTATGGTCCTACAAGAGTGAGAAGTATTTAAGGTGACAAGTATTTCATGCTTTTTATAGATGATTATTCTAGAATGACACTGGTTATTTTTCTTAGAGGGAAATCCAAATCCCTAGATAGATTCAAAGAATTTAGAGTTATGGTTGAGAATGAAATGGATTTGAAGATCAAATGTTTGAGGTATGAAAAAGGTGGAGAGTTCACTTCCAATTAATTTAACATGTTTTATGAGAATCATTGCATAAAAGGAACTTGTCTACCCCTAGGACTCCTCAAAAAAATAGATTGGTTGAATGGAAAAATAGGAATATTCAAGAAGCTAGGACTATGATGAAAGAAGCTTACCTATCATAAGTCTACTAGAGAGAAGAAATTCATAATTTTGTTTAAATAATTAACAGAGTTCAAGAAAAAGCTAGCACCACAAAGACTCCCTATGAGTTTTGGTATGGAAGGATCCCTACTGTCAAGTACTTTAGAGTGTTTGGAAGTAAATGTTATATCAAAAGAGATGATGAAAACTTAGGAAATTTTGATGCAAGGTCTTATGAAGGTACATTCCTTGGATATTCTACTAAAAGAAAACTGTATAGATGTTACAACAAAAGACTAAGAAGAATTGTTTAAAGTACAAGTGTCAAGGTTGATGGAGAATTAAGGAATTTAGTGGTGATAGATGGATATGAATTAGATGAACTTTCTTGTGAAAGAAAAGAAGAGGAAAAATATATGGAAAAGGAAGTGAGAATGAAGAGGAAGAATCTCTAGAAAAGACCCCTAATACTTGTAAGTATTTGCAGAGAAATAATTCTAAAGAGTATATTATTGGAGAAAAAAGCAAAGGTGTGTTGGAAAGAAGAAGAGTTGTTGAAGAAGAGATAAATTTGTCTTTAATTTCTAAAGTTGAACCTAAAACATTGAGTGAGGCATGCAAAGATGAATATTGGATGAAGGAAGTGGAAGAATAACTTATGTAGATTCAGAAGAATTAGACTTGGGAACTTGTTCCTAGACCTAAAAACAAGAACATAATTGGTTCTAAGTGGGTATTCAGAAACAAGCTAAATGAGAATGGAGAAGTGGTAAGAAACAAGGAAAGGCTTGTGTGTAAGGGTTAATCACAAGTGAAGGAATATACTTTAAGGAGACATTTTCTCTGGTGGCTAGAATGGAAGCAATCGGGAACTTTTTTGCATTTGCAACACATAAGGACGTTAAAGTTTATTAGATGAATGTGAAGTCTACTTTCTTGAATGGAGAGTCGGAAGAAATTGAAATAGAACAAGCGGAAGGATTTTAGTTATTAGATAAACCTAATATGGTTTACAAATTGAAGAAGGAATTGTATGGATTCAAGCAAGCTTCTGGAGCTTGATATGCAAGGTTGGACAAGTATTTGATACAACAAGGATTCAATAAAGGCATTGTAGATAGTAATCTTTAATTTAAGGTTGAGAAAGATCAAATCTTGATAGTGGTTGTGTATGTTGATGACATAATTTTTGGAGGAAAATGAAGCTATGTGCAAGAAGTTTATAGAAAGAGTTTTAAATATTTATGTTTGTGGAGATGAATTTATTCCTTGGGCTACAAATCAATCAAACAGATAAAGGCATGTTCATTTCACAATCAAAATATGTTAAAAATGTTGAATAAGTTTGGAATGGAAGACTCCAAACTGATATGTACTCCTATGGTTACCGGTTGCATACTGAGTAAGGATGATGGATCCCCTAAGGCTGATCAAAGCAAGTATAGATCTATGATTGGTGGACTGCTATACCTAACTACTACTAGATCAAATATCATGCATGAACTTTATCTTGTGCCTATTTCTATCTTTTGTGATAATACAAGTGCAATCAATATTTCAAAGAACTCAATGATGCATTCAAGGACAAAGCATATTTCAATTAGATATCATTTTCTAGGAGAGAAGGTTTTGGAGAATGAAGTGAAGATTGAATATGTACCTACAAAGGATTAGATTGTTCACATATTCACTAAGGCTATTCCCAAGGATATGTTTTAGTATCTCCAAGAGAAGTTGGGGATTATTTCCCATCCTTCTTTGAACTAGATGCATATGGAGATGCATCAGTCTAGTGGATCTATGGATTCCTTCTCCGTCTAGATTGATGTTGGTGGCTACCTCTCATGGGGAGTAGGTAGTGACATTATTGTAGTATGGAGTGATTTTTGCATAGGTTGTTGATTTGGTTAGGTTATGCTCCTAAGGGGAAGTATCCATGGTAGTAGCAAGTATTTTGGTTCAATGTCAAAGGGGAGGAATAATGAAAAAAAATTATCCTTTTACATTGATGTCAAAGAGGGAGAGAGATTCATGTGAAAAACTCTATATTTATATAGGGGGAGAGTGAAGCATGTGAAAAAGAAAAAGTTGAAAGGATGAGAGATAGGGAGAGAGAATCTTGTAAGGAGGAGAGAGTGTACAATTTTTTTGTACGTTGTATAATCCAAAAAAAGGGAGTGTGTATGTTGTATTTGATGGTTTTTCACATCTTGTGTTGTCATCAATGAAAAAGGGGGAGATTTTTTCAAGTATGAAGGTGTTTTCATTGATGTCAACAAGCTTGTGTTGTCATTGATATTAATTGTATGGTGGTTGAGAGATATTGTTGCTTTGATTAGTTGCATTATGTCGTCATTAGTTAGTTTACTGGTGCTAATCTCTAGTGTTGCTTTGATAAGATTTTGGTTATCATTGTGGTAGTGATAGAGATGTTGAGGATATTGAGAAAATTGATAAAAAGAGGAAATAGGGTGTTGCAGAGGTGTTCTGGTGTTGTAGAGGTGTTTTGGTTTTGCTCTGCATTTCTTCTAGGTTAAATATCTACTTGTGTGATATGAATATGATGGTTAGAGCTGTTCAAAGTTTCTATATATGAAATTTGGGCTTTTGGATTGATATGCAAAAGAAGTTATGTTCACTAGTGTGTGAATTGGATTTGCAATGTTGCTTACGGAGGTGTCTAGAAGAAATTATTTTTCTCCATGTTTCTCTGCAGTTGTGCTTCAGGTCTTGTGATTCTAAAGGTATGTTGATGGTTTTATTCTCTTTCCTATGTCAAGAGGATTCAAGGTGTTATGCTCTGTAAGATGGTTTTTAGAGTTGTAGTGTTTGGTAGTGCAGTTTGAGTGTACTAGGCTTGTACATTCTGAGGCTGAGTTGGTGTGAAGAATTTGTTGTATCTCAAGTAGTTTATGGATTATTCTATATTGTTTAGAAGTGTGGTGTGTGGTTCTCATGACATCCTTGGATTTGAGGAAATGTGTACTTCAAAGTTCAATGGTATTTGCATGGGTAACGATCGACCTGGTGTTTACACTACATTTGAAGATGTATAAGTATTGATGAAGGTGTAGTGTGGCATGTGAGTTTTGATTTTGGTCCTAGTTAAGTTTTGTATTGCTCCAATTTCATTCCTATCCACATGAGAATGCTTAGTGTTGACGTATTTTTTAATTTGTAAAGTGTAAGGTGTGTGTAGCCTGCTTGAAGATGCTTTTCAAGTTGTAGATGGTATAATGCGAGGTGAGTTGATGCAAGATGAAGTGTGGAATAGATTTGAGTGTTGTGATGCAAAATGAAGTGCAGAGATATGAAATACAATGTGAGCTATAATGCAAGATCGTTGAATGTAGTGAGTTGAAGGTATCTTGATCTCTTGGGAATTGAGAGTGCCATTGGAGCTATTGTGATGAAATCTCTGTTGCATTGAGATCATGTTCTATGTGTAACACTCTATCTTCTTTCTTCTTTCTTATTTCTATTTTGGTAGTGATTCTGGGATGTCAGCCCCTTTGGATAGTGTTTCCTATTCTTCCAGTGAGCCTTTTGTACCAGTTTTATAATTACCTATATTGTGAGATAATCCTCACTATGGTTTTTCCCTCCTAGGGTTTTCCATGTAAATCAGGTGTTCTCTTGTGTATGGTGTTGTTCTTTCAATTTTTGTATTATGTATTTTATGTTTAAATACTGTAATAGATTAAGGGTTTAATGAATACATGTGGATCTAATTATTGTTGAGGGTTTTGATATTTTAATTGGATACAACTAATTCACCCCACCTTAGTTATCTTGTTCATTCAACATCATCCTCTTCAACCAACCAATCCTCAATATTTTTTAGCACAATAGTCTCTATGTTTTTAATTTTATCCTTTTCCATAAGAAATTGGGTCAACAACCACTTAAGGATGTCATTTTGAATGCAAGTGGCTTTGTAGAGCTCATCCAATATCTCCCTAATGGAGGCACAATTCAAATAATACTTAGGGGTGTCCATAGGATTTTCCTCTAGCTCCTAAGCCTAACCAACATATATCTTAGGGGGAAAAGGGGGATTAGCAAAAACAAATTGTAGTTGAGGAGAACTAGGAGGGGAATCTTTAGGGATGGCACCTAGAGAAGGGGACCAGGAGGAGCCTAAATTTTCATATGAAATAGAAATTTGGGGAGGTTCCTCAAATGACACCCTTTTCCTATCTGATGTAGAGAAAGGGTAGAAGTTACATGGTTGATACCATATTTCACAACAATGGTTTCATTCATCTTTCAAAGTTCAAGACTTCCAAAATGGAACATGCTCCTCAAAGGCCACAAAACCCAAATAAGGCGTCAATGCCCCAAACCATATCCTCAACACTTGAAGCACCTCAAAAAAGGTGGAAACAACATATGTAGGCCAACAATTGCTCCCAAGAAACTTGGACTCTCAACCTACTTAGTGTTCCTTAACAAACTACCCCTTTTCCTTAGTAGCCTTTCAAAACTGGATTTTCAAGTATAGCTTTCAAGGAAGGCATGACCTTCAAAATGTAAGAATAGTTATAGATACCCTTTTGGTCATTTAAAAACATTTTTCAAAATTAGATAGGGTTCCTCTGTACATAATCCTTCAAAACTTGACTGTCCTTCTTCTGCACTAGGCCTAATTAGACAAGTATGTTGGGTGCATATATGTTCTATCCTTCAATGGTACTCAACCCTAGTTATAAACCCTCCAACATGTCACACATGATCCTAATAACCTCTCTCCATCATATAATTCACTTTTTCAAAGGATTTTCAATAAATAACTTAAGTCCCTAGGGTTTGAATGTCAAAACATGAGTTGGTGTAGAAATATGTCCTTTTGTTTATCCTCCTCACATGTGTGTCAAGTCTAAAACCCTTGTAGAACATTAGAACACCTTGAAATAGAATTATGTGCAATATTTCAAGGTCCTATCATGGAGGTGTTGATGGTTTTTTCTACATAGCAACAATTCAGACAAGATACAAATATCCTATCTCTCTTTAAAGGTAAATCTCTATCAACAAGCCACAAGAAATAAACTCAAGGTCTCTAATGTCAGGTCTTGACAATGCAATGAAACAACTTAAAGATAATATGAAAATTTTGGTAATCACAAAGGGACCTTACAAAACAAATGCTGGAACTCTCAAACTTATCAGATCTTGTAATTTGTTAATACTTGAGATTCTAAATCTAACTCAAATATTAAAATAAATAACAAAAGATAAGGGCTTAGAGAGATTCTAAGATTAAAATGATTCCTAAGACCAACAATGTAAATGAAAAAACACCCAAATTGGACCAATCCTTGAAAACTAATTCTTGTTTAACCCAGATCTAATTTGCAATCTCACAAAAATAGTGCAATCTCCTAAGGAATTAAATATTTTCATATCATGAAGCATCCACCCAATTCAACCTTATTTTTAATTGAAATAAATAAATACCCACAATTGAACTCAACACACAAATTTAATGCCCAAGCTAACTTTACACAACTTACAATCAACAAGTTGCTAAAAGTATGGACCAAGGATTGCTCAAACATTTCAAATATCAAATCATAAACACCATTGCATCACATCTAACTCTAAATCTAACATATATCTAATGATCTCAAAGAAATCACAAAGAGATGGAATAAAAATAACCATGCAAGATGAAACAACACAAGAAAGAGCACCAAAGAATAATGTCTTTACTTCTATTGAAACACCTAATTTTGCAACAATTCCAATATTCTATGTAACAACACTTGCTCTTAGAAATACTAACTCCTAACTCTAGCTCTTGCAACTATCACTTAGCTTTCTCTAATTTCTAACCCTTATAGATGAGGTAAAATGCCCAATTTATAGAAATCTCTCATTAGGTCAGCCCAAATAGGGTTACATCAAAGGTCGGCCAAAAATAGGTTGGCCTAGAAGGTTCTTTTAATAAAATAAAATTTATTTCATTTAATATTTGAGACTTCTTCCAGGTCGGCTTGGATACTCCAATAACATTTTTTTGTGGCAAAAAATTCAAGGTCACCCATCCTGCCTGGCTGGGGTCACATGTCTAGCACAAATAACTATGCAGCTGGGTGTTGATTATTTTCCTTCTCTCCCTCCTGATTGGCTTTCAATTTATCAAATAATTCTTTTGACTTCTCCAATATTTCTCTCATATCTTTTGGATCTAGAACTAGAATAAAATTCACCCTATATTTATGATTTTTGAATTCCTCTAGATATTGTGGCATAACTTTATTCCATTCTATTTCTAGCTCATGATATTTATCCAATTTTGAAATGTAAATAGTTGCATCTTCCACATTCTCCTTAGTAATTGGAGCACCATCAGATGGAGCATAAACTTCATGCCACCATGTCTGAAATCTACCAAAATTCATATTATTTTGTCCAAATTTCTTTATTCCAGTGACTATCTCCAAGAAAGCGATGCAACTGTTATATAATTCCTTCATTTTACCCTAAAGCTTCATTATTTTCTTCAATGTCTTAGTGAGAAGCTCCTTCCTATAATTCCATACTTCTACGCATTCTTTTATCTTGCCAATTTCATCTAGGGGAAGATGTCCAACTTAGCCATGTCTTCCTTTGGTACTTGTAGAATATTTTTTAGTTCACCTGTACTTGATTCATCAATCATATTACAGTCAGCAACAAACTGAGAAGTATGCTCAAGAAAATTAGAGGCATTGGTATATATCTTAAAAATTTGTTCAATTGCCTCATCTCCTCTATTGCTCACATCCATAAGCTAGTTGTGTGTACAATGCACATAAGACTTCAATCTTTCGATCTCATTGATTGCCTCCTTAGGCAACAATCCTTCATGCACAACTCCCTCACTACCCATAGTCTACAAGGGCTTCATTAAATGTTGCACATATTTATACACATCATTTAGTTGCTTCTGCAATCTTTCCTTTTCCTCTATTTCTTTATCTAATCTTCTCAAGATCGTCTAAGAGGACTCCTAGAATTCTTCATTTTCTTGATCTTTGGTTGTAGGCCCCAATTTGATTGTTTGTAATTTTTAATCTGAAGACCTAACCTCATCCTTGAACTTATCTAATAAAGGGACAACAATATGAATGACCCTATTATTAAATTCGTCTCTTGCAACCCTAGAATTTTTTTTAGCTCTTTTTCTCTTTTTTGGTTGCCTAAATTGTTCAAGTAACTTATCCCAACTTGGTATCTCTTGTTGCACAATAATTGGATTTTTGCTAAGCCTCCTTTCCAACCATTCTAAAGCTATAGATGTTTTAGTTGTCACCTCCCTATCAGGACTATCAAACACATTTACTTCAACATCCTTCTCAACTTTTGGTTGATTCTCTTGACCTTCCTTGTCCTAATTAGGACTATCAACAACATCCTTTTCTTTATCAACATTCTCCTTAAGATTATTTTGTTGCTTATCCACTACTGCCTTCTCAGGAGACTCTATCATTTCACTTTGGACATCTTCTAATTCTATATTCTTACTTTCAGCTCATGAGGTTGATTGCTTCATTTATTGCACAAATATCCTCCATTCTCCACTGTCAGGAGTAGAAATGTTGTCATCCTCCTCATTTAATTGCCCAGGAATGTTAGATATATTTCCTTCCTCAGGAAGTGCCTCCTCATGACTTTGTATGTTTTTATATAAGGAAGGTGGAGAAGAAATGGGAGAATTATTTCCTATAGTTGCTATCTTCTCCACATCATCCATAGGTGCCTCTTCATCTATTATCTTCACTTCTTCTATCTGAGAAACTTTCTTCTTGGGAAAATTTCTCCTCGCATAAACTTGGGGATTTTCCCCTTCAAACTTTCTAATTCTACCAGCTTCATAGCAGAGGGAGCATTTGTATCAGCTTCATTCTTCCTAGCTTTTGCAACCTTCTACCTCTTAGTAATTATTATTCTTTTCCTCATTGGTTGTGAGGTCTCCCCTTCTTCAACATGGGTGCTGGCCTGAGGATCCCTCTTGGTTTGTACTTGGCTCCTAGCTCTTCTCTTGACGGATACTATTTCTTGAAGGGCCTCCTCATCATGAGGTGCAATGACCTCATCTTGCTTGTTGGTCTCAACCATTTCCTGATCATGAGACTCAAGGTCTCCCATTAGATCATAGGTGAATTTAACACCTTCATCTTCTAACTCAAGTACTTGATGTTTGACCCACAACCTGGAATATTTCTTAATTGGCTCAATGATTTGATTTAAATCAGTTATCTCCTCTTCAGACTAATTTATTGGAGGCAATGGCATGTTTCTATAAGGTTCATAATCATGGTTTTGAAGAAGATTTGCTTCATCATCTTCCACCTGTTCTGGTGCCTCTACAACTCTATATAGTCTGATTAATCTCAAAGGCAATCTGGAGAACCTTCCTCTAATGACCTCCCATTCATCTTGATAGTTGGCCCAATAGCCCTCAATGTGGTCTTTGTGCCTAAAATTCCTATTGGCCTATTTCATATCTTTTCCATAGGGATCAAAATTTTCTCTATTAGTGTGAGAGGATAACTCAAATTGAGTCATCTCCTTCTCAGAATGTTGAGCACTCTTAATAGAAGGGAAAGCCTACAATGCTCCTACTCTTAATGGGAATTCTTATCCCAACCCTTTCTTCTTTATGTTGTCTCTCTGTAATATTTCCTCAAAACCAACCATCTGCTTTGTCAGTTCCAATAGGATGAGCTTGTTAGTGGGATATTGAGGTACTTTGAGAGGGACAACTAATGATTCTTCTAGTCAAATTTATGTGAACTTTTGGGACTGAATAAACCATTGGCCATAACTCTTTATCAAATCCATTGCATCTGTAGAGATCCTCATGCGAAGGGAATCTTGCAACAATCTTGGAATGTACATGAAAAAATCAACATTAGCCCTGTTATAATTAGATGCTTTATACTACAATTGAGGATATACCTCCCATACCCTATCTTGTCCCAAAACTACTTTACAATTGAGACCTTTGTATTTTTTCTTATGTGCTCGCATATATACTAAATATGAAGTCATGGTGAACTTGTTGTTATCCTGCACACTCCTTAATTTGGCATCTATATCATTGTTGATGATCCTTGCCCAATGGTAATGCTTGTTAGCTACGATCTGAGTAATGGGGTGGAACATCCAAGGTTGGAATATATGTGCCTCCTCCACTCCCATAACTTTTCCCATGAGGGCTATGATATCATAGTACTCTAGCTTGAAATCACTTTTGTTCAGTTGCTTAGGAAATTTTAAATAGTGGGGCTTTGGCTTTAGTATCCAAGCATTGTTCATTATCTTCAAGGCTTTATTAGGATCTTCCTCAAAGAATTTAGTAAAATCCCCAATGTTTATCTCTTCAATCAGCTTATGATGAGAGACAATGTTGAAGACCTCTGCAATTGATTCCTTTGTCATATTTTCCATCACAATTCCTTGAGGCCCAATCATGGTCCTTGTCCTAGAATCATAGTGCTTTGCACACTCAAAAACTAGCTTTCAGAATAGTTGTGTGGGTGGAAATCCTATTGCTTATGCTTGTCTTGTGTGGGTGACGTTTTGAGCAAGCTCAGTGGGTGCCTTTCCAAACATCCTCTGATGGAAGTAATCATAGTCAATATGACCCATGTTGGTGTCTGTGATCCTTGACCATGTAGAAGCAATCTTTGTTTTAGGCCAAATTCCTTTAAAATCATACTTCATTCTCTCTTGCCTCTTTCTAACTTCCTCTTGTGCTATATCAACCTTGGTTTTGGTGGTCTTATCTAGACTTTCTTCTACCTGCATTTGTTAACACAAGACTATAATCACCAGTAAGAAAGTACCAATGTAACACATTGCAATTTCAATCAGATAATTCTTCCTAAATGATAATTTTCCTCATCATTGAAGAACATAAAAAAAATAAAGTAATCAAGATGATCATATATTAACCTTTGAATTGAATTTGAGATCAAAAATAGAGAACTCAAAAAATACGGGCTTGGTAGGATTTTCTGACCAGATTAGGGTTTGGATAATCTGGGTGAGCTAGGAATAACAAAATTCAACCCTCTGAAGGTAAATTGATCACTTCTAACCATTAGATATTAAATGTTAAATCATCAATGTATAAGTTCACTCAATCACCCAAAATCAACATGAACTTCGAATGAAAGCATTAAGCATGAAATTTAGAGAAGATCGGAGATTCCAACCTACCTCAAATTTTATGAAGTTTAGAAAATTCCTCGTAGCTAGAATTTTTTGAGCTAGGGTCAAAACAAAGACTCATCACATTCATCACACCAAGATATGAGATTTTCAGATAATTTGGTTGACCTAAGATTATCTGAGTGGAGTAAGGCTTAGATAATTCGAGCCTAATCAGATTTTCTGAGATTCCACCAGAACAATGAAGAAAATGCTAAGTATTGAAAATGTGTGCATCCAAAAATCAAAGACTATCAATTCACATCAAATGATCAATTAATCACTCTATTTCGTGGTATTACCAGGTGATTTCATATGATGTTTCATACCATTCAAATCCAATTCTTAGTTTTCAGAATAAGAGGTAAGGAACCCCTCAAATGAGTGTTTGAGTTAGATCAGAGGCTTCAATTGGGACTCATCCTCCTTCAAATTTTACACTCAAATTTTCAAATGAGGAAGCCCTAAAAATGCATTCTCAAAATGAAATTACTCAATGAAAAATTTGGTTCATCAAATTTACCATGCCCTAAAAAGATCGTCACGAACCAATGAAACCCCAAGATAGACTAGAAAGCTTGAAAGCATACCAATTCCCCGAAACTAAGGAAGGATATAATCAAAAGATCAATCATAAAATCAAAATCTAGGGTGAAAATGCTCAAAATATAGCTTAATGTGTGCAAAACCTAGAGAGCACACCTCAAGTTTGATGAGGAAAACACCAAATCAACCAGCTATTACTTTCAGGAAGATAGAGTCTCAAAATGGAGCAAAATTAGATTACTCGAGGAAGAGTGCTCTACCACTTTCAAGCCTATTTGAATGCAAAATGACCCAAATGGAGGGAAAACCCAAATATAATATCGTTTTAATGCAATAAATGACCCTCATAAATGCTTAGTGGTATGTTTGAATTTTTCAAAAATGCGACCCATGGAAGGATTTTGGATAATCCGAGGGACCTCGAATTATCCGACTAGAGTAAGGTTCAAATAATTCGAGCCTGCTTGGATTTTCCAGAAATCCTCCATACTTTGCCAGTTTTGCTAAATTCTCACAATTTTCACCAAGAGTGAATTCTTAAGGGTTGAATAATGACCTCAAGTTGCAAGAGGGCCTCTCAAATATAAGTTTGGCGTTAGGCACATGGGTGAATCAAGACAAAATTTGAGGGACTTATCCCTTAAGGGGATGAAGTCAAGACCCTATGAAAAAAAATGTGAAAGCCAAAACAAAAAGAGGATCCTTGCTTTCAATGGGGCCTATGTGCCAAAACCGCACAACAAGAGGGAACTCTAGAAAATGAATTCTGTTTGCCCACAAGAACCCTGGGTAGGGTTTCAGACCAACTTCACTAAAATACTAATACTTTTTCACAAACTCTATAAAAATTGATCACCCAAAAACCAAAATGAATTTAAGAGTTCCCTTTACATGTTTCAAACAAATTTCATACTGTATAGTCCATTGGAAATCCATACAACTCACTGTAGCAGAAAATCACATTCAAAAAATTGTAGAAAACAAGGTTTTTTATTGCTCAAACTTCAAATCTCCAAAAACTCAACTACAAGGTTGATGGTACAAGGCCTTTTAAGGAATTTCCAACCACCCATGATGGTTACAAAGAAACTTTCAAATTAAAGACTAGCAAACATCATTATGTTTACTTTTATTGACAAAATTGCAAAAGTTGCATTTGATAATAATTGGTAACATTGCAATATTGTGCATCTAGACCCTAAATCACAACTATTGACCCAAAGCTGACTCAAAAACATATGAAATGGTCTTTTGAGACCTTATTACATGAAACTAACTTAACCAACACAAAATACCAACTTCTAACCCCCTTTTGGGGCATGAAAACCTATGGTGCCTTGCACCACTATCCAAAAGAGTGTGGGAATCAAACGTAGAGGCTTTACCTTTTGAAGCTTGAGGGAGGTTAGACCTAGTGACTTTGGGGTGATGGAGGGGGTGGAATATGTTTCCAAAAGAGGGGTTATGTAAGGTTTCCCTTTGAAATACTATTAACACCCTTCTGAACAATGGAAGGGTTAACAAAAGGAGGGAGGGAAGATAAGGCTAGTGAAAGAGCCACATTATACCAATATATTCTACATATCAAACCTTGATGTAGGGGTAATATTTTCCCATTTTCTTGTACAACTTTAATAGATTGTTCCAGTGAGGAGTGGATCCAAAATTAAAAATTCATTTCCATGTTATGGAAAACAAAATTTAGCACATGAAACAAATGAGCATGAAATATTTTAAAATGACCAATAAGGGTAATGTACCTCATCAACACCTTGGAAATATTCTTCCACACACCAAGAAAATCCTATCTATTATAACTATTCTACAACCTATTGACTTTATCACCTTTCTTTAATAATTTTTCCATATTTCTTTAATAGTTCCCTTTAGTATTTTTTTTTAGAAAGTTAGTGTCCTCAAGTGGGAGGCTTGTAGTCGCTGAAATAAGTTCCACAAAAATAGAGGAGGCCCCAAAATTTCACAAGGTATCCCTTCTAAGAATTCACAAACTCTATGAAAAGGTTGGGGTCATGACCCTTCAAAGGCTCAATGGATGAGGAGAGCTTCCCTTTTTATAGGATAGGCCATATTTTAGGGTCATTTCTCATAGATTCAAAACTATTGGGTTATTCTTCAACTAGTTCCCCATCCATAGCGGTTGACAAGGGAGCAATGGAATAGTTGTTTAAAACCAGTCGATGATGACTCCAAAAGCTTTTAGCAACCACAAACAAGGGAAATGACCCAACTCACCTAGGGTTATTGTACTCCACATAGCCAAGGGGCTTGGAACCACTTAGGACATGTTTAAAAAGGATATTCAAAAACATAACACCCTAACTTGCATTTAGGAAACTCCATTTCTTTATCGCTCTAACCTTTAGGCCTCTTTACCCTTATAAGCCTTGTAGCCTTTCCCAGGAGGATAGTCAATATAAAACCCACATGCAAGCCTATATCAGGCCCAAACCACTAAACTTAGACAAGTATTATATGCCCCTACAAGGCCTCAAAACCTCCCTTTGTGACAGTGAGGATAAATGGTGCAATGGACCAAAACAATGCTGCTCCAAGAGGCCTAATTGGTTGGCTACAATAGGATTTTTTATTAT
The DNA here is from genome assembly GCA_007258455.2 of Sequoia sempervirens. NCBI lineage: Eukaryota > Viridiplantae > Streptophyta > Pinopsida > Cupressales > Cupressaceae > Sequoia > Sequoia sempervirens. Next base: position 470,534,254 of record VDFB02058242.1, read on the forward strand.
CTAGGTTATCCCCTTCACCCCAAAGCCTTGAAAAAAATTATTATAGGTTAGTCACATATATTTATATCATCCCTAAGTGCCTTCACTATTAAAATCACCCTAAACAAGCAAAACTCAACTTTTTGCCTCGACCATGAGAGGCTTATTTCAACCTCCAACAACCCTGCCCAATGTCCTCCAATTGAAATTTGAATTAGTTGGACGTTGGAACTAATAAAACTTCATTTTAGACACCAAATTTCCTCATCAAGGAAAGTTACACAACTACCATAAACTCGACTACAATGAGTCTTCAAGAGGTGTCAAAGGCATCAAAAAACACTTCAAAACACCAACACAACTCCCCTCAAGCACCTGGTTGCATCAAGGAATTTTGATTCTTTAATTTTCAAAGGTGACCAAGCTTATAAAGTCAATAATTATTCATTAACCTAAGGTTTTCTCCTAAGGGTATGTGTAGGATCATCATGGAAAAAATAGGCCCTTAAGTGGCAAAAAATTCATAAAAATCAAAGTTAGGCAACTTGACATAAAAATTTGAATAAGTTATTTGTCTTATTTCAAAAATATGTAAGAATAGAATCTATAGAAAATTTAATTTAGTTTCTAAACTAGTAGGTTTATTTTTATTTTATTTTTTAAATATTTAGTGAAAATTTGAAATTTCAATGTAGTTTACTTAAATTTCAGGGAAAAAATAAGAAGTCTAGATGTATGTCTAACCACCCTAACCACAATAAAATGATAAATTTTTTTAATAATATTTTAGATATAAGTAGAGGAATCATGTCCTGATGTGATGCATATTGTTTTGTAATTTTTTTCTATGTAAATAATTAATTATGAATTTTTTAATACAACTTTAAAAAATATAAAAAGCCGTATGTTTGACCACCTTAACTTGGTCAAATATTCAGGAAATTCAATTTCTTTTTTTTTTAATCCTATAGTATGAAAAGCATAGAATATCATGCATATTTTGGATTAAAAAAATGTGATATCATTTGAAACGTATAGATGTTTTTCAATTAGCCTATCAATTAGGACTATAGTTGTAATTCTAATAGAAAATTAATAATAATAATTTATTAAATTCAAAGTAAACCATAATTTATATTGGTGGAAAGCTGAGAATCTCCTTTAAAAAGCCTTTGTGTTTGATCAATTTTGGGTTAAAAAATAGTTTTTAGCCACATACCCTACAAATACCCATCATATTGCCACTTTTTGGCCCATCATGATCCTACACATACCCATAATGCCATCATTGGAAAAGTATGATCAAATTCTTCTATTATGAATAATTGGTCTATTTTCCTCTAGTAATCACTATAAATGTTTGCAAGGATAAAATGAATAATTGTATCAGGTAGGAGAGAATCAACTTTGAGTTCTTCAAAGATTATATTCCTCTATTTATAATTTTTAAGGGTTGTGTGTGGAGGAGGTTATCACTACCAAGAAGGGAGGAGACCCTTTCTTGCATATGTTTGTGGTGGAGGTATTAAAGAAGAATTGTATGCCTCTATTTCCATTCATTAGATCTAGCTTATCATAGCATATACTTGGGCTCCTTTGCCCTTATAAACTTCCATTTGTTTGAGTTTAAGTTATGTAAGCATAATTCCATGCTATGTTGAAATATAAGAGGTGGAGGAGGCCAGAAGGAAATAACCCCTCTTTAGTTGTACCTTCAAAAAATTTCTTATTGTTTTATGTTTTTAGAAACTTTGTGGACATAAGATTTGAGGTAGGTTGTACAACAAAGAATAACATGTTCCCACCAAGAAACTGAACCTCAAAAGTTAGTTGGACTTAATTATGAGTTCTAGATCAGAATGATGACAACTTCAATCTTTTTGGAGGATGTGGGAGGAACTAAGCTTAACATGGAGGATGTTGGGGGTAACTAGGTGGTCAACTAGCTAGATTGACATGAGCACATGAAGGATCAATAAGAAAAGGAAACTATAAGTTGAAGTTGTGCAAGATGATTGAAAGGGGAGGGACAAACATAAATATTGGAGGAAAAATAAAGATAAAGTGGTCAAATTCACTAAGCTTGTAGAGAGGGATAAGTCTACAATTGCTTTAGACTCATGCAATGAAGGTTATGTGTGATGAAATCCTAGACCTCAACAAAGATGTGAGTAGATTATGGGAGTTTGGCCATGACCTGAGGCTAGTCGATAAAAATTTGAAAGATTAAGGGTTTTTTTTTTGCTTATCTTATACCATTTTACAAGAATGGGGGTGATAATGTACAAGAAGATCTTTGGAAACTAGGCATGAAACTTGTAGGTTAAAGAGAATGGGGGTTCCAAACTCACAATACTCATTGTCCCTTGGTCGTCGATTTTCCTTGAGTTTCCTCAACCTCATCCTCGGCACTGGTATTGACCTTGTTTTCACTCCAAAATCTTCGTCGATGTTGGAATTGAATTTGTTTTTAACTCCAAACTCTTCCTCAACATTGGTATTGACCTTGTTTCCACTCCTCCAAAATCTTCCTTGGCACTGGTATTGACCTTTCATTTCTCCAAGTTGATGAGCTACAACCTAGTTTTGTTAGGTTTTAGAGTATGTTAATTAAATTTAAGATTATGGCGCCATTTAGCTAGGTTTTAATATTCTACAATATAGTTAAGTATATATTAGTTATATTTTACATAATAAATAATATAATTATTCAACTTATTATAATTATATATTATATTCTTTAACAAAATTATTAAATACATATAAAATTATTATAATTAATAATTAATAGAAAGTATATTTTTATATAATACAAAATATAATTAATATAATATATATTTAATATAATAGTAATATTTTTTTTTTTTTAAAGAAAAGGGGTAAAATTTTTATTGCATCAGAACATCAATACAAAGTCCGAAGAAAGAAGCCACAAAGGGGCCCAACAAAGCAAGAATTAATTCACAGCCAAAAAACACTGCATATCCTCCGCAATCCACTCCTCAAGAACATGCGCCATGTCCGCAGGAAGATTTCCCCAGTCATCCACATGCCAAGGATCACTCCTCTCTGACGCCCATCTAGCCAACCCATCAGCCACCCTATTCCACTCACGCAGAATATGATGGAAAACAATGGAATCCAAAGAAGAACATATAGCAAGAATCTGCCTGGCAACCACATCAAGCTGCCAATTCACATCCTCCAAGTTTCGCTTCTTCAACACCTCAATCACCACCTGAGAATCAGATTCACAAACAATCCGCTGCCATCCAAGGCCAATAGCACGCTCCAATGCCATGAGAATAGCACTCGCCTCCATAAGGTTATTAGTTTGCAAGCCCCGGTACATAGAGAAGAAAAAAACCACCACTCCAAGGCTATCCCGACCAATGCCACCAACCCCAGCATGTCCAGGATTCCCTCTGGATGACCCATCAGTATTAATTTTTAGCTCCCCCAGAGGCGGCGGACACCAAAAGCCCTCACGAGCAACTCTTGCACACCCACGCCTCCCATGCACTTTGCTCCCAATACTCTTGTTCCCTGTGACAAGACCCAAGGCATTAACAACACCTAATTCCCCAGGATCAATCGGCACAGTCAAATCACACTTTGCAGTCAGAGTCTCCCGCAAAGCCCCCAAAATTTGCCCCCAAAGTTGCCCTATGAGCAATTTCTTCTCCAGGAAAATCCTTTTGTTACGCTCCAACCAAATTTGCCAAATAATCAAACTAGGACCAATGCTCCAAGCAATTTTAAGAAAGGAGGTTCTGGCAGGAGAAAATCCCTGTCTCAACCAAAAGTCCTCCAAAGAAGAAGCATGGCAACACGGTAATCTCCAAAGGTTCCACCAGTAATGCCAAATGGTCTTGACAAAAGAACACTGAAAAAAGAGATGCGGTAAGCATTCTTCATGTTGACCACATAGAAAACACCTGGAGGGGCCCTGGAATCCACATTTCCAAAGATTGTCCCAAGTAGACACTTACCTTGGACCACCAGCCAAGAGAAAAAATTACACTTAGGCCAAGCAAATTTATTCCAAACATGCTTCCACCAAGTAACCTGGGAGCTCCCAAAAATCTGTTTATCCAACACCTGATAACCCGAGGCCACCGAAAATTTTCCTTTCAAATCAGGGCCCCAAGCAAGCACATCACTTCCTTGGAGAGAGTTGCAGACACGACTAGATAAAAGCTTAGCAAGCTCCTGACGATCTTCCTCCACACCACCATGAGGCCAATCCAAGGGGTCCTTCCATTTGGCCACCGAAATCTGACCTAGATAATTTTGTGATTTGAAGTCTGCCACATGACACCAACCCGCCACCTCGAAAACCTGGCACAAATCCTGGAGGTGGGGATGAGAAGACACAATGGGTGGATGTCCATCCCAGGAGTCATGCCAAAAGAGAGCATCCCGACCCCCATTGCAAATCCAAAAAAGACCCTGCTTAACCAGCTTGGCACCCCATTTAAGGGTACCCCAAATCATAGAACCTTTACCCTCCATGCTGAATCTAACCACCTCCCTACTTTCCACAACTCCCAAATATTTGAAGGTCAGAATCTTAGCCCACAACAAATGTTGTTGTGAGCACCAGCGCCAATACAACTTAGCAGCCAAGGCCTGCCCATTCAAATCTGATCGACATAGACCAAGACCCCCCTCCTGCTTTGGCCTACAAACAACATCCCACCTCACCAAATTCCATTTTCTATGGAGAAGATTGCCAGCCCAAAGAAACTGACGAGACAATTTCTCGAAATCTTTAACAAAACTTGAAGGAGCAGACAGAACAAAGCATCTATAAAGAGGGAGAGCCTGGACCACCGATTTTAGAAGAGTCAATCTACCTGCTGAAGAGAGCCACCTACAAGTCCAATGACTGACCAATCTTCAAAACTTGTCAAGAGTCTCTTGCCAAAACCTACTGGGGAGAGAACAAATGGCAAGAGGGATACCAAGGTAGGAGAAAGGAAGCGAGCCAATTTGGATGCGGAGAATACCAACAATTCTCCTTTGAATAACCTTAGGAGTATGGAAGAAATAAATGAAGGACTTCCCCTCATAATATAATAGTAATATTAGATTAAGTTATATAAAATATAATTATATGTATTATTATATAATAGTATATATAGTCTTTTACAAGATATTTTAGAGGATTTTACCATTACACTATAGATGGTTTATCATTAAATGGAAATTGAAACTTTTTTTCCAATGACACAATAGTGGTTTCCAGGCATGAGATTTGTCTCAAGCTCAAATCTCACAATATATGTAGCCTATTAGCTAATACAAAGAGAGATAGAAACTAAAAAGATAGAGAATGAGAGAAAGAGATGAACTTATAGAGATATGGAGAGAGAGAGGGAGAGAGAGCACGAGAGAGAGAAATATAAGAGATACAAAGGAAAAGAGAGAGGGGAAAGAGAAATTAAATTTTGATTGGTTGTTTCATGTCAACAATCCAAGGATGGAATGTGTCCTTGGGGAGTTATGCTCAAGGTAGCATTCCATTTGATTAAAGATATGATAATTCTCCCTTGTAAACTCTTCAATGTACCCATTGCACACTTAATGAGGCAAAGATAAATATAGGGAAGAAAATATACATAGAGAGGGAGATAATGAGAAACATGCAAATAGAAAGGGAGACAAAGAGATAGATATACAACCTCTATCTTTTGAGCTATCTCTCCCTCCCCCCTTTCTCTCTCATTCACTCCATATCTCCTACTCTATATCTATATCTCTATTTCTCTTTTTATCTCCCTCTCACTCCTCTCTCTATCTCTTTCTATCCATATCTTTCTCTACCTCTATCATGATCTCTCTATCTCTTTCACCATCCCCCTCTATCTCTCTATATCATCCCCTTCTATTCCTCTCCCTCTCCCTCACCCCTATCTTCTTCTCTCTCACCTTTGCATATCTCCTCCCCTCTTCTTTCTCTCCCTTTATACCCTCCTCTCTTCTCTCTCTTCCTTTCAACCTATCTCCCTCTCTCTCCCTCAACCTATATCTCTCTTCCTCTCTCAACCTATCTATGCCCTCCTCTCTCTCTATCTCTCCTCTCTACCTATCTCTCCCTTCTCTCTCCTATCCCCTCTATCTCTCTCACCATCTCCTCCCTATCCCCTATCCATCGACTCTATCTCCAATTCTCTTCCTTTCTCTTCTTCCATATATCTCCATCTCTCTTTCTCTTCCCATATATCTCTATCTCTCTCTCTTTCTCTCCCCATATATTAACTAAGAAGCCATGCAAGCATACAATAGTATATGTTGGTAAAACTATAATAGTGTTTTATTAAACTATAAGTAAGACTAATCTTTGTAATGTCAAGCCTTCTTATAAAATTAGTGTTTTATTAAACTATAAATAGTTTATTATCACCACTCTTCATTCCACATAAATGCCAAATGTAGCAATTGTTTTGTTGCTTTTGTCAAGTTTCATTAACCAAGGTATTTAGCGGATTGAATAAAGTTGTGTTATGACCCTTGGTCTCTATAAAATAATTAGAAAATATTAGGGAGATTAGGAAGGGGAGAAAACTAAACTCCTTCAAAATAGGGGTAGTTGTGGGTTTGTTGGTTTTCTTTGTATACTATATACTTAGTTCCTCTAGGATAAATAAGTCACTGTAGAAATGAAAGATGTTTGATTATTTACCTAATACTGTTTTGTGTTTTTGAAATGGAAGAGATCTACAACTCTATAGATATTGTTATATGCTAATGGTCAAATTACTAGAATATTTAGATCATTTTCTTAGTTGTGTATTCTAACTAATATAGAGTAATATTTTTCATTTTAATTGACTACTACATAATAGTTTATGTGTTGAAAGAATTGTTTCCATTCTTTCTAGTTTTTACATTGGAATACAAATCATATTTAAGTTCACACCAATATACTTCTTTCATAAAGATATTTGTTTGATTTTGCCTTGCTATTTTTATCTTAACATTTTAAAAAATGTATTCTATAATATAGAATTAAATTTTCAAATTGGGAAAAAAAATATTCTAAGAGATATATTTAATCATAAATTTTACAACCCGCCTTTAAGAGGCTTCCAACAAGTTTAGAATGACCAATTTAAACAATCCAACCAACTCTCAAAGCCTGACAAAGAACAAAAGTTAAATTTCAACTTTGACTCCTTGATTAGGATGATTAGGCCTATTTTACAAAGCAACTAGCCTTTAAACTTGTCATATGCCCATGAAACCCTAGGGCAGCAATTTTTATGCCTATGTTGGAACTGTAAAATTTTGAAAATTTTACAGTGATTATGCACTCATTGATTCCCTAAAGAAAACCTTATCTTGAGTATAATCCATCATAGTCACATTTGATCACATCATTCTTGACCATTTGATATCATGAAAAACCTGCAAAATCTAGTATTCAAATAACACATATTGGAAAGAATTTGTGTAGGTCTATCTAATTCATAAATCATTATATTCTCATTTTCAACAAATTGGTGAAAGAACAAAAATGTCACACCGATTAGATTACATAAGAACATACACATCGAGATGACACGGTCCATTGTCTCATCGTTAAAGAGATTCGTTGGCAATACAAGTTCCATTGGGGTGAAATGAAAAGGTCATACTGAGCATATATGTCTCACTGATGAAGTTCCATCAACAAGAAACATGTATTGTCTCACTGATCAAAGAAAAAGAGTTGTATCAGCCAAACCAACACCATCAGAGTAAGATCCTTGAGTCAGCCTGAGCGCATTTGTCTTGCTGATGAAATATCAACAGCAAAACACTCATCTTGTCTTGCTGACAAAACAAAGAAACATACTATTGACAAGATAAATGCTATCAGAATGAGTTCAAAATGTCCCCTCAACTCTCTATGTCACATTGATAGGATTGTATCGGTAAGTATCTTGGCGATGTGCTTAAAATCAAAGGAAGTGATCATCAAAGAGACTTATAACATCAGACATTAGGAAAACTATTGAAAGTCTTAGTGATACACGATGTCTTGCTAATGAAGACACAAACCGATCAAGATGGTCATTAGGGTGAGGTGAGAAGGTCATAGCAAGCATATATGTATCACCAATGAAGTTCTATCAGTAAGAACCTTGTTATGTCTCACCAATCAAGGCACAAGGAGTTATAGCATCCAGACCGAAGCCATCGGTGTAAAATCCCTAAGACAACCCGACCAAATTTGTCTCACCGATGAAAGATCATTTGTGAAGCACTCATCATGCCTTGCTGACAAAACAAAGAAACATACTATTGCCAAGACAAATGCTATCGGGATAAGTTCTTAATGTCTACCAGATCCATTATGTCACACCGATAAGATTACATTGGTAGGAGTTTTGGTGACATACTTGAGATCAAAGTAACAATCATTGGGGAGACTCGCAACATTGGGGAAACTTTAGAATATCCTAGCAATACATAATCTCTTGCTAATGAAGATACACATGAATCAAAATAATTTTCGGGGTGACTCTGGGAAATATCTATATAAACTAAATGGATGAATTCTATATTGGTCAAAAGGATGAGATGTCTTTTTGATCAACAGGAGGATCAGTGAATGTTGGTTAAGCCAGAAATAAAAGGTTTGTCCAAGGTTTGAAATGTCTTGTCGATATAATCACATGATGTGACAGTTAGAAATTCAAAAAATCTACTACACTCATGCTTAAGCTAAGACATTAATGGTGCCACGAAGCATAAGTAATTTCATGAATTGAAGGGAATTAATCAAAGACGTTGATGTAGAATTGGTAATAGAGGAAGCAAAGGGGAAAAATTAAGAGCCAGTGTATTTCTTCAGCTCAAATATTTCAAGCAAAATATAGTAAGTTCTTTGTACTCTAAAATTTGCAATTTTGAGAAGATAAAATGGAAGCTACCAACTCAGGAAAATTAAAGGGTAGGAAACATGGAGAAAGTAGTCATCCTAAAGGAAAAAAATAGAAAATTGAGTTTGAAGTTGAGCCAGAGGGCACTAAGAGAAAATTAAATCAAGATCTTATTGATCAATTACCTAGCTTTGGACCCAAATCAAGAAATTATGCACAAGTTAGGGTAGAAGTAGATAAATTGGATGATAAATGTAAGAACATAGGTGATATTTGGACCCCAATAAGAGGTTATGAGCTGTTCAGTTTTCATTATCATTGAAGGAATTATTTTGAACTTGTATGTAATCCATGGAATCTTAACCTAGGGAAGCTTGTTTTCCCTAATGTGTTCATTAATTTAGAATTGGTGAAGTTGTTAGCTACCCATTATAATTCAAAGATTAAAGCCATCTGTGACCTATCTGGGAAACCATTTGTGCATGTATCAAAAGATCCAATAGGCGATGTTTTCAAATTGGAAGGGGTATTTAATGAAAAAATTGTATGTGAAGAATTAGAGAAGGAATTATGGAGGATGGACACAATTTATAAGGGTTGGAGGCTACCATTACACAAAACTAAACATGGTGGAAAACAAGTTCTGCTAGAAGATAGTGATGGACCCCCATTACATGTTGACTTATTTGTGCCCTATATGAGATACACCTATTTTTTGGTAGGTCAGGTGTTGGGAATGGAAGTCCCTGAATACATGTCAATTGTGCCCATGGTCATTTCAGTAGATATTCAATGTCACAACTCCAGGCCTTTTGACTATGCCTCATATATTTTCAAAGGTCTTGATTTAGGATTGATGTGAATAAAGAATGGAGCCCCTATTTTACATCTTAATTTTTATTCACTATTAATGCACATAGTGTTATATTTTGGAAAAAGAGTAAGGGATGTGGCCTGAGGAACTGAGGGTTTCATAGTTCGACAAGGAAGGAAAGTTATTCCCCATTCAATTATGGACTGCTATCTAGGATAACATGTTTGCTAATTCCTATTTTGTGCATTTTGAGGTATATTTTTTAAAAACATTGTATAAATTCTACAATCATCTATGTGCCTATTCTTTGTCTAAAGAAATAAAGATGTTTCTTAGACCTAAGGATTTTAATGGGCCAATTAATCACAACTGGGGGGATTGGTACTATTTGGAGGATGCTACAATGATTGGAGTGTATGGATTTGAGGATACCCCATTTATTTTGCCTGAAACAATTCCAGATAGGATTGCGTATTTAGAAATTGTTAGGAAAATAGACTTTTCTAGTGTTATGAACTTGAGCTCTCTTGGAAAGAAAGCTTTTATCCCTAGTACACTATGCTTTGGTGATTTTACTATGTTGGAAAAGGAAGGATATGATCTGATTCTTGACAAGTTATTGCAATACAACATGAAAAAAGGACCACCAAGAAAGAACTTTGACCTAGAAGGATACCTTAATTCTGCTAAACAAAAGATAAACTTTGGAGGGTATAATCATGTACCATATCAGTTTGATGATATGATCAGGACCTTAGAACTAGATGAAGTAGAAAGAGTGATTGAATAATATAACCAAGGATTACAAGATATAGAATTTCTATCTTCTAGAGAGGAGTCATTTGGAGATGATATGCTACAAAGCCCACCCAAAAGGATTTCTAGATTGAGGACACAAGACTACAAATGCCCTACCAGAGAATTGGGTACTGAAGAAAGCCTAGACACAGACACAAGAAAAATGGAATACAAATAATTTGTGGTAGATAGTGAATTTGTAAATTCTCCAGAGTTTAGGGCTTTCTTTATAAATAGAAATGAAAAGAAATAAGAGAAACAGTTGACAATATCACACCAAGTAATGAGGATAAGTCATTAATGATCTGAAATTGAGTGCAGAAAGAGAGATGGCAGGTATGACCCCTAAGAAAGGAAGGAAAATTTTAGAAGATGCTAGTGTTATGATCTTTCTAAGGTTGGATCTCACTTCTGCATTGGTTTTTGGCATTTTTCTAAAGAATAATGATGCCACACATAAGTTTAGCTCTAAGGGGGTGACATAAGTATATGCAGGGTCTAAATATAATCCAAATGAATGGTCATTATTGATTTTGGCCTTGTATCCACCTCACAAAAAATCAATTGTTATTGATAATAAGAAAGCATTTGGGCATGTTATGACTCTAAAAATTTGAGAGGTTGATCCTGTGGCAATAATAGAAATTAGGATAAATATAGCAAAACTGAGCAAGGCCTAGATACATCTATTAAATGAACATATTCTGACATTACGCATGCACTTTATTAATATTATATTTGTTCACTGTAAGATTTCCATTGTGAATAGATCTTTGTAAACAAAATCACATCACTTAAGTTTGCTTAGTTCACAAAGGTAGACCCACCTAGGTTTGGCAACACCTGAAGAGAAGAGGGTTCAAATCATTTGGCCTTGTTTGTTACCCTAAAATCAAGTTCAAATAAAATACAAAACATATCTTCACAACATGGAATTGATTTCACGTCAAAATATGGTTGTATGTGACTGTATAGTGTTGTAAAACAAGAAAAATATAGTAATTTTGAAGAAAAACATAGATTTTCAAATGTTAAGAGCTTGTATTTTAAATCCTCAACCATAAAAAACCTTTACAATGATCACTCTATGCCTTTTAAAGCCCTTTACACCTCATCCACAAAACAACCACCTCTGCAGCTAACTTTTTAATCTTTTATGATCACATGAAACATAAAACACACTAATTTCAAGGTTGTTAACATCACTATTGAAATGTTTTAATTTTTTGACCTTTCAAATGTATTGAAACTCCTATGAAACCTCTAAGACCATGCTAGTGGCTTGATAATAGACTTATTATTGACATGACACTAAACTTGCACCCTTTTACATGTAAAATCTCTAATTTTCCTTAAAAAGGCTACAAAACTCTTTAGTGCAAGACTCAAACTCATAACTCAAAACTTTACCTAGAACGTGACTAATGGTCTTGAGTGACCTTATTCACAATAAAACATTCTTGAAATTCCTAAACCAACCTTTTGAACTCCCTAAAATTATCATCACATGATTAAGCATAGAAGATGAGGTGTAGGTGCTCCTACACCAATACCCCATCCGAAATTTTCTCACATTACAAAAAGCGACAATGTTCCTCCAAGATAAGCCAATCAAATCCTACCTTATGTGTCCTAGTAATGAAATTGGAGATGATCCAAAAAATGACATTGCGAAGGGTGATTGGTCTAAAAAATCTAAATGACTTTGCAATTATTTCACTACTACGATCAATGTAACATCATGAATTAAAATTAAACATTAAAAAGTACATCATGAATTAATTAAGTAATGGCATAAAAATTAAAAAAATGATGAATTAATTATGTAACCACATAAGTCAAATATAATTTTATCAAGAAATTAATATGAAATAGATAATATAATTGCATAACTCATACATTTTAATGCCATTGATCTTCTTCTTCATCCAATCAAGATTCAACATTGTAAGGATTGGTCATATCATCAACATCGTCATTGATATCAGTTTCAATAATGTCATCATCCACATGGATATCATCTTCATGAACATTAACTCCTATGCCATCATGATCTAGTTCCTCCTCTTCGACATCTTCGTTAGGCACATCATCAACTGACTGTTGATCTTGATCATCATCTACATTATCTTCTAGTTCTTCGGTATCTTCTTCCACCACATTATACTTTACCAGCCTTCCTCTTGGATCATTTTTAACAACAAATGACCAACCTGATTTTCCTAGAACCTCTGAGTAAAATACTTGCTCACATTGGCTTGGAAGAACATAGGGCTCATTTCTAGCTCACTCGATCGACCTTGTATTAACCATGGTAAATCCATTATCATGTTCAATAAAAATTATCTTAGGATCATTTTCATTCAATTGTAGCTCGTACCATAGGATGATGAACATAACTAATTTGAAGGACTTAAAGTCACACTCATGTATATCATCCAAAATCCCATAGTATCAATTTTCTAAGACTTTTGGATGTATGTCGCTTCTAGATGAAACATTAGTCACCTAAAAGACTACAGTTATCCAAGAATCACAAGTTTTCGTTGTGTCATCTAACTTTGTGGTGTTTCACTAGCAATATCATCAGTTGATAAACATATTTATTCCTGGCTAAATGTATCCAAAGAAAAAAATCTCAACATATATATACATCAATATAATTTAAAATAATTAAATAATATAGGTGATTAATATATTTATACATACTTGTTTATCTCTTAAACCATATGCTAATTCAATTTCCCTTGGTGTAACATTGGAATCTCCATTACGATGAACTTCTTTAACCAATGAAGCCACACATTCCAATGTTAATGCACGACTAGATTGTTGACATCGTTTAATCCATATCCTCATCCAATCAAGATTGTTTGTAATGTACAAATGTAGTGTTGTAGACAAAAAATATACAAATTGATATCACACACTTGATCCTAATCTACGAACATCGCTTCACCTTGAATTATCCCTCTATCTAACCATTTAATCGAATAGCCTTATTTGATTAAATTCATCATAATTCCCCTTTTAATTAACTAGATCCCTCAATTTAATTAAATCATCGTGTCTGTGTAATTAGCTAGGTCATTTCATCTTCCTATCTTTATTTAATTAAATAATCCATATTATTTGATTAAATTTCTAAAGTTCATATAATTAAATTAAATAAATAAAAAATTTATCGAATTTACTCTAACATCACCCCTTTAGGTTAAATAAATCAAAATATTTATTTAACTAGGTCTTGTTATGCCTTGCATAGCCACCCCATTTTGTTTTGGAACAAAACAAGTCCCCCTTGTCTGTTCTATTTCTTTTGGCCTTTGGTTTTTTGTCTTAGGCATTTATCTCTTTTATTCTGTTGGAAGCGGAATCAAGACCGATATCGAGCTTGGAATTACATCCAAGTTCTGGTCTTGTTCCGTCCCCGGTTTCGGTTTCGATAGTTCCTATATTTTTTAATCTTTTGTTCTCTGTCGAAGCCGAGTAGGGGGCTGAATTTGAATGTTGAACTCTATCAACATTTCAAATCCATGTTCCATCCTGGCCTCGACTCCACCTTTCCCTTTGTCTCTTCTGTGGTTGGTCATTTTCCTCTCTATTTTGTGTCCTGGGTCTCGGGGGTTTCCTCTCATCCTTGGATCATTTCGTGTTGTTCTAGCGGACCCAAAACCGGAACTGAACTGAACCTTGAAACTTGAAAAAGTTTCAGTTCCGCGTGTCTTGTTCTTTTGATTTTTGTTATTTTGTTTTGTCATGGGGTATTTTCTCCCCTTTCTTCCTCTCTTCCTTTTTCTTTTTCTTTTTCTTTTTCTTTTTCAGGTGTCATCGGAGGCAGGATCAGAATGGAGTTTGAACCTGAAAGTTGATAAAGTTTATGGTTCGGGTTTGGTTTCGGTCCCGATTCCACTGTATTCATTTGTTTTGTCCGGATTCCGATCACTTGGTCAGGTGTCAGGTTTTCTGATTGCGTCGTTGCCTTTTGTGGGGCTAGGGCTGGGATGGTGGTATGAGAGGTTGGAATTTAGTTTGTATCTTGTTCCCATTCCATCTCCGATCCCAGTTCCAATTCCTTTTTGGCCCCGCCCATGCCAGTTTTGAAGGAGGGCATTGTTTCTGGTTCTATTTTGGTTCCACCTCTGCCAAGGTTGGGTTCCTTTTGGCTAAAAGATGAAGGCATAGTAAAATTGAATGAAATCATAAGCACTAGTGTATTTTATTATAATATATTTTATTTTCTTTTGAGAACTAATGGAGGCATCTATTTTGCAGGATCAAATTATTTATTTGAAGATGTTTCTCGAGGATGCCTCGCTGAAACTTTTTGAGTTTAGCATAACGTCTTGCCGAAAGGGTGAGGTATCGCTCAAGGAAGTTGCACTTGGCGAAAGGGGCATGACTTTGGTATAATGTCTCGGTGAAGGGAGCTAGTCTCACTGACATGTTTCCTAACTTCGGTGTGATGTTTGAGGCTCATTGTAACGTCTGGTAGACCCGATAGAGTCTCATTGAAATAGAATGGGCTCGGGGAGAATAGAGAAAGTTTGGCGTAAGGTCTCACCAATCCATTGGAGTCTCAGCAAAAAGGGAGTGTCTTTGGTGAAAGGTCTTGCTAACCAATCAAGGTCTTCCTGACACGAAGGAGTCTCCTCAAGATGGAATGTGTTCATCAAAGGATGAGGGGCTTGATGTAATGTCATGCTGATGGAATAAAGTTTTACAGATAGCAATGAACCTGCCAATGAAAAAATATCGCTATGACTCTTAGTGCCCGCTGTAATGTCTTGTTGAGTGTGGATGTTATGCCGATAACTACTACAGAATGTAATCGCATTAGGGAGACACCGATGGTGTCTCACCAACATGTGATTCATTCTGAATGATTGTTGACCACCCGGGAGTCTTATGTGGAGTATGTTCACCCAATCAGAAGAGGCTAAAGGGGCAGACTGGGGAAAGTTGGACTGGTTGACTACCTCTGTGGAGAAGATTGGCAAAATGTAACTGGTGTGGATCTACTCTATGAATGAGCTGATGGAGTAGCTCAATGAACGATGGCATCCGGATCTAATGGGAAGTCTGATGCCACTTCCAGAGGATGGTCAACTTTCCAAAAGGGGTCCGAAGGGAAGAAAGAACCACGAGTCTCAGGGACAGCTATGGTATCTACTAACAGGAGGTGGATTGGTATTAATGGCAATATTTTGAGCATTCAAGGTGGCTCCGATGGAGTTCAAAGGTGGACATAGAGGCTAGAAGTAAATGCTATAGTTACAAAATATCTGAAGTCTTCTCCTGGGGACGATCCTTCGCCGACATGGATAGCAGGGATTCACATTAAATGTAGCATTAACTATAGCTACAAAAGATTTGAGTGCCAACTCTCCTACAACCAACAGATATTTTTTAAACCCTAAAAATGAGGGCCAACACATTCTTTTTGATACATTCTGTATATATGGAATTTTGTTTTCCTTTTCAAAAAAAAAAAAGTTTTTAGGAGGATAGAGATATAGAAGTTTTTAGAAAAGATAGAGAGGACAAAAATTGCATCATGTTTCTTGGTAAAGGGAGCTTCTTTTTTCTTCTTAGTTAGGAGTTAGATTTAGCATAGAAAGTAATGTATACCTCAAGTTTTCTTAGTGTAGATGGAAACAATCTAAAGACATAGGTTTTATGTACACTAGTGATTGTGCCATATTTGTAAATGTTGCTTATCTATTTTACCAACAGTAGGAGCAACCAGACTCGAATCTACTTCATATTGTGTTCTAGAATGGTATTTATCTTAAGTTAATCATTTGATTTTAAAATATTTCAAGGAATGAAATCTTATTTTGTGTTTTGTTTAAATGGTAACTTGTAATCAGTTGTTGAAATCAGCACTGTGAATGAATGCAACTGTGTGTTAATCATAAGTTAATTTTGTGAACTTTAGTTTTAGTTAGCAATTCCTTGAAAGGTAACAAGTTTGGTTAAGTTAGATGAATTATCATTATTTTCAGTACCAAAACCTTGATCTATCTTTTTATGTTTCTTTAAAACCCCCAGTTAAAATAGGTTTAAATTCATGCTTGATCTTAGAACAATCTGCAAGCCCAACACCAGCAGGCCCCTTGAACGTTATAGTTCACGTCAACCATTGAGTGAAATCAACACAGTTGAGAACCAACTACAATGACCTTGGGAGCTAAGATATCCATGTGTTATTCTTTCTCTTTCAAGAGAGCATGATAGTGATATTTTGTTTGACTATTTTTGTGCTATTTTGACCATCAAAAGAGATTTGGCACTAGAGGGAGGGCCTAGAAGGGAAATCTTGATAATACTAGGTTTTTTCTCACCAAAAAGGTCCTATAGATTCATTCAATCAGCTAAAAAACCACCACCTTTGATAAAACTCAAGACCCCAATAAGGTAGAAGAGTCACAAGAATGGGGCAACCATTATACCACCCTTATCAGCTCTGCTCACTCCATCAGGATTTTCACCAATACCCAGTGGATACCCATCAATCCACCACTGAATCCATCTCAATTGTCATTACAACTAGTTCTACCCATACAACAGCTGGCTCAACCACCACCACCGCTACTAATTGCATTTTTTCAAAATAATCCATCTCCATTGGGGACTATTCCTAGAGGTTTTCATAATATGCCTAAGAATCCTGAGAAATTATGTCCCAAATACACTCATGGCGAATCAAGGAGTGCTAAAGAGCACATACAGGCTTTTAAGGAAGCCTGTACCAGAGCTCAGATAGCTCACCATGATGTAGTTTGTAGGTTGTTCCCTTATTCCATAGGGGATATGGCGTACAACTAGTATCTTAATCTTCCACAAGGTTCTATTCTGACCTGGACACACTTAGAGAATGCTTTCATTGATCAGTTCAGGGTTTATGTGGATCTAACTCTTTTATATCACCAATTTGCTACCATTAGAAAGAAGCCCTGTGAATCCTTGCCCTTGTTCAATACCAGGTTTCAATGAATGTATAGGAGACTACAGGACCCCTATCTAGTTACTGATAATAGTGCCATTCAAGCATACTTTAGGGTTATAGACCCTTTGCTAGGTTTGTTCTTGCAAATAACTTATCAACTGGCTGATATTGATTCCCTGTCTAAAGTTTACCATCTAGCCATTAAGCTGCAACAATAAATTAGCTCTCAACAAGGAAGTTTAGGAGGAGGTTTTCCTTCAATGGGGTATCAGATGCCTCGCCTAACCCCTTTATTCAATACTATCCCAAGGATGTCTCCTTCCCATTATGGGCCCATGTATGAGTTGTAGACTCAACCTCCTGTTCCATTCTTTTCCAATGGAACTCCTGACCTCTTTCAACAATCACAAGCTCATCATAGCCCACATGGTCATCATAACCAAACTGGAACACCATATCATGCTAGTCAGCCACCGGTTACTAAGAGTCTTGAAAGTGAAAAGATAGTCCAACTCACAAACGAGTTGGAGACCTTAAAGAAAACTCTGTCTCAAGTCACAAATGACATGGCTCAACTAAGATTGAACCCCTCTCAGAGCCAAGGTAACTACCCTAATCAAAACAGCAACAATAAGGATAATTATCAGAATAACAACAATCCCGGCCAAAGAAATTATTGAGGCCAAAATTCCCCTAACCAGGGTTATCAAAATCAAAATAGAGGATATAACCAAAGGCTAAATAACAAGCGACAATGGAATACAGGGCCAAACAATGGTGGAGTCTCTCACAATTATCAAGCTAATGAGGAAAGGTCACATACTACAAATGTGGTTGTTTTTAATTTTATGACTAACTGGTGCAGGCTGCATACTACTGCAACCCATTCTGAGGTGAACTACCCTAAAACGAAGAAAGTTGTCAAGATGGCACAGGAAGATGCCCAAATGTTCCAAGGGAATCCTCACAAAGAAGGTGGCTCAGTAGATACAACAATGATTATGAGCTCTTTGAGGAGGAACCTTCATTCCCAAGGCAAGAGGAGAATGAACCAGGGGAAGATTTATATGATGCCCAAGCCTTTCAGACAAAGGGGGGGCACTTCCCGAGAAATCAAAATAAGGGTCCATTCACTACATCTGCACCACCTAATCACATGGTGCCTCCAAATCAAAGTGCTAACAACAACCCTCCTCCACCAAAAGGTTCATCTGACTTCCATAACAAAGGTAGTTCACTTGGTGTTGTCAAAAATAATGCAAGTTATAACACAAAATTTTATATTGTTGCTGAGATGCAGAGGCAAAAAACCTCTTTATCATATTTTGACATCCTCAAGTGGTGCCCTGCTCAATGAGAGATAGTGGTGAAAGCTTTGGAACAAGCTAATAAATCAAAAGTGAAAAACAAGGCGAAGCCTGCTACAAACATGAATGATGCGTTGTACAGAAGCAAGGTAGGTACCCAACTATTTCTTTTGAGTTTAAGAATCTGTGGAAAGAATCTACATAATTGTTTGTTAGATTTTGGGGCTTTTGGCAATGTTATGCCATTTTCTATATGCAAGAAATTGGGATTAAACCCTATCCAAACAAACAAGAAGGTCATCCAACTTGACAAAACAAACGTTAATGTAGTAGGGGAATTGAGAAACATACATGCGTAAGTAGGACCTGATCCTAGGATCCTAACCAACATAGATATTCAAGTAGCAGACATTCCTGAGACTTATGGTATGTTATTAAGTAGAGATTTGATGAAAAGTATAGGAGGATATCTCTCCCTTGAATTTTCACACATGTGGCTACCATGGAGAGGAGTACCTACATAGATTAGGATTGAAAGTGAGCCTCAGCTCAAGCATTTCATCACCGAATATGATTGTCCTAATGAGGTAGCTTACTTTGAAACCGAGATAGGGGTTTACAAAAGAGAAGAAATATTGACCTTCTTCGTTCTTGATTCTAAAGATGTGTCAATACAAAAACTCCCTGACCCCATGAATGATGAAAATCAACAGGCCTTGATCAGGAAGCTAGAACAAGATCACCTAGTATTAGGGGAAGACATCGATCTAAAAAGCCTCCTACTCCCTAACTGGTGTAGGATACACTACCAAAATCATTCAAAATTAACTTGTCAACCATGCATCAACATTTTAAGTTATGTTTCCCAAGTTGAGAAAACTAGCGCAAGTCACCTTGAGACCTTTGCAGGTCACTCCTCATTTGAAGCCAAAGAAGCAATAATGTTAACCAGGGATAAGATACTTCCAAGGGAAATTCCTCCTCAAATTGAACTTACCCCAGACACATTTCCAAAATAGCATATTTGTAAGGAACAACCCCAGGGTTTATTTGACATCCCTGCACTGACAAATATACCAAGACCTAAGGGATTAATCAAAGATACAAGTGATTGTCAGAAGGATAGCCATGGATTATATGATATATCTGTGCAGGGATTGGAAATTACACCTAAGGAACTAGTTGAACACCAATTCCCTGTATCCGATGCCAAAGATCAAGTAGCCCCACCTGTGGCTCATCCTATCCAAGTGCCCACAATGACCTCAAAAGGACCAACTCTAGCTCATGATCAGCTATGGACCCTCACGTTTGATGGATCCAAATCCAAGATAGGTCGTGGTGTCGGGATTGAACTAACCAACCTGAAAAGGAAAACCTTCTTTGTTTCTTACAAGTTGCAGTTTGGGTGCACTAACAACGTAGCAGAATATGAAGCTCTAGCTCGGGGGCTGATGTTTGCACATAAGAAGAAATTCATTGCCTTGATGGTTAAAGGAGATTCATAAATAGTTATTAGGAAAGTGTACAGCCAATACACATGCCACAACAAAAGGTTGGCAGCATATAGAAACAAGGTATGGAACTTGATTGAAGACTTTGATGCCTTTGGGATTAGCTTAATCCCTATAGAAGAGAATTAGATAGCCGATTCATTAGCTATTGCTGCAAGTACCCTAGAACCTATGCAAGGCTCCAAGCTTAAGAGATTCTCAGTAGAATTGATTTCCACCCCTACTGTTCCTGATAATGTCATGAACTTTCAGGTTTTTGATGATGATCGACATATTCTTCCTTTTCTAGCAAGCTCGACTGTTTTCCAAGGGTAGATCATTGATGAGTCCAACAGGGATCAAGGAGATTGGAATCCTAAAGATTGTGATACAAAGGGGGTCCTTAATTTGAAAATTAATAGCATTCCCAAGGGAATGGTGGCCTTGGAGAGAATTTTTGATTCAGACCCAAGGGAGAAGATATTAGCTGAAGATAAGGGAGGTGAATATGAAACTATTAACCTAGCTAATATTGGCCCGGAAAGAAATGTTTACGTAGGGAAAACTTTCCCTGAAGCAACCAAAAAAGATATACTGAGGGCACTAAAAAGGGATATTGTTGTTATATCCTAGGGATATGAAGATCTAAGGACATTTGATGCTTTTGTAATGACTCATACTATTCCCCTGAAGCACAAAGCCAAGCCATTTCGACAAAAGTAGCGGCCTGTCAATGCCCTGATTGAACCATTGATCCTTAAGGAAGTTCAGAAATTCCTTTCTGGAAGAATAATCTTCCCTGTACGACATTCAACATTAGTGGCTAACTTAGTCACAGTCCATAAGAAAAATGGAGAGATCAAGTTGTGTGTAGACTTCATAAATTTGAATAGAGCTTCAGAGAAGGACAACTACCCACTCCCTTCACTGGACGAATTCTTGTAGACTGTCAATGGGTCTCAGATGATATCATTCCTAGATGGTTATTTTAGATACAATCAGGTGATGGTTAACCATGAAGATAGGATGAAGGTTGCCTTCACTACAAAGCGGGGAACATATACTTACAGAAGGATTCCTTTTGGTTTAATAAACATTGGAGCAACTTTTTAGTGTGCCATGGACATAGCATTCAAAGACTTAATCGGTAAATGCATTATTGTTTACATGGATGACTTCACAGTATTCTCCAAAGATAGACTAAACCACGCTGCCGACTTAGCCAAAGTTCTCAAGAGATGTATCTAGTATGGTGTCTCCTTGAATCCTAAAAAGTGTGTATTTAGAGTTTATGAAGGCAAGCTCTTGGGACACATAATCTCTGAAAGAGGAATATTGATCGATCTAGACCGAATTGAGTCCATTTTGAAGATAGCCATGTCAGGAAGTAAGAAAGAGATGAGATCTTTCTTTGGAAAGATCAACTTTGTGAGAAAATTCATTACAAGTTTCACATAAATTGTTAAACCACTCAATGAAATGATGAAGAAAGATGCCAAAATGGAGTGGAGTAATGAAGCAAAGGCCATGTTTTCATAGGTCAAATGATCCATTTCAGAGGCACCAGTCCTCACCAGCCCTAACTACATGAGGTCATTCTATATTTATTCTTTTTCCTCTAAACATTCCTATGTAGCCGTACTAACTCAATGAAGAGAAGAGGGAGAAGAGAGGCCAATCACTTTCATGAGTTCTCCATTCAAGAATGCTGAGGTGAAATACCCACCCCTTGAAAAGAAAGATTTTGTGCTAGTTAGGGTTGTCAAGAAGTTTAGGCACTACATTCTATGAAGTTAGGTAAAATTATTGTTGTAGTTCCTGATGCGGCTGTGAAGTCTCTACTTATGCAGAGCGAACTGGGAGAACGAAGAGGGAAATGGATGGCCATTTTGCAGGAGTTTGACCTGGAGATATGCCCTATGAAACTTGTTTAAGGTTTGGGCATGTCTCAGTCCATGGTGAACATTGGTGACAACATCATTTGTCAGCAATACACAACTCAATCCTTCTTAAACGACCCTTGGTATGCCGATATCATCTACTTCTTGCTCAATAATCAGTGCCCATAGGGAATGAATACAACTCAGATGATGGAATTGAGAATGAAGAGCTCGCATTATATGCTCAAAGGAGGATTGCTATATAGGAAGAATTTCGAGGGAGTATACCTACGATGCCTTGATCAGTAAGAGGTTGAACACGTGGTTGTGAAATTTCATGGGAAACATGGCACAAGTCATGGGTCTACAGATTCATAAGCACATCAGATCCTTTGATCTAGTTATTATTGGCCATGTGTGTTCAAAGATACCTATCAACATGTAAGAACATGTCATATATGCCAGATTTCTACATCAAAAGAATGATATTCAGCCATGCCATTGCAGCCTGTTTACGAGGTAAGGCCATTTGCCTAATGGGCGCTAGATTTTATTGGGGTAATTAACCCAAATTCTTCTATAGGACACAAATTTATTTTGACTACCACTGATTAGTGCACAAGATGGATAGAGGCTATACCTTGCAAGAATAGTACAACGGAGGTAGTAACTAAGTTCCTCACTGAATGCATCACCACTAGGTTTGGAATACCCTTCACATTGGTATGCTACAATGGCTCTTCCTTCTCTTCCACTAAGTCCATTTCATGGGAATATGATCACAAAATTGTCTTAAAATATTCTTCAAACTATTACCCACAAGATAATGGAGTTGTAGAATCAACCAATAAGAATCTCTTAGGGGTAATTAAGAAACTGTTAGAGGACAACCCTAGGGACTAGCACACCTAGCTAAGATTTGCATTATGGGCAGATAGGACTAGGATCAAGGCTACTTTAAAGACTTCACCATTCAAGCTAGTGTATGGAAAAAAGCTTGTGTTCCCTATTTTGTAGATACTTATCCTTGAGTTCATGTAGAAATTCTACTCTAGTGATGATAGGATAGAAGCAAGATTAGCTACCTCATTAAAACTAGAAGAGCAGAGAGATGTCGCCTTGCAACAATTCTTTAGACATCAAGTTGTTTTCAAACGTTGGTTTGAAAAAAGAGCCAAAATCAAAGCCTTCAGGATATCAGATCTAGTGCTGCTATGGGATAAAGCTAGTGAAAAGAAGGGCGATCACCAAAAATTTGACAAGCTCTAGTTAGGTCCCTATCAAATTGTTGAGATCCTAGGAGAAAATGCTTTCTGATTGTGTAGTTTAAATGGAGAACCTATTCCCTTTCCTTTCAATGGATAGTTTCTTAAGCCTTATTTTGAGTCGCAAAGCATGCTGATTTTCTGTTCTTTATGTAAATAATTTGTTTCTTTGTTTTCTTTTTTCTTTCTATCCTTTCATTTCCTTTTTTCGTTGTTTCGGTCTTGTTTTCTTCTTTGGGGTTTCTCTATTCTTTCCATCTTAAAATGGGGGGACCATTATCTGAGGCATGCTCTGGTTATTAGGAGAGAAGTGGTTTAGATATTTTTAGGTTTTCTGGTTGGATAATTCTGTCTTGAATTCATTGTTTTATTCCCATTGTCAATAAGAGTTGTGAAAAGTCTTGAAAACAAGGTCCAAAGCAAATAACCCTCATTAGCTACTCTGAATTTTTCACAATTTATCAAAGCATCTCCTTTTGTAATGGTATATTTATCCTAGGATGATAATGTTGTAAGATTTGAGTGAAAAATCCAATCTCACAAGTGTTGTTATGGGGTCCATGGTAGTTTTCAACCATGAACAGATGTTAAACATCCGATATATTGAGAAAAATTGAATGAAATATCTGAAACTCCAAGAGAAAGAAAAAAAAGAGAGAGAACTATCTAAAGAGAAAAGGAGACTCAATATGAATGGGTGATTTCAGTATCTCTGCCGGGGCTATGGATGCTTGACAGGTAGTAGAGAAATGCTGTGAGAAAACTAGAGGTATCTTCATTGAGGCTATGGATGCCTGACTGGTAGCAGAGCAATGCCCAGGATATCATTAAAAAATAGCTAAAGGGGATCAACTCATGTAGTTCAAATATTTCCCATTGTTGTTCGAAGGATGAGGAAAAATTTATAAAAGGATGATGCACCATCAAGCACACAGATAGATTCAGGGCTAGTCATTGTGGGATTACATTTTAGATTCTAGCTCAACCTTGGTTGTTAAAACTGACCAAACTCGAGTTGTGATGTTCATAAACCAGGAGTTCTAGGTAGCTGAATTCTTCACTTTCTTGAAAATAGTTAAACCATTTTCCTAACCGAGTCGCCATTTGTTATGCCCTGTATAACCACCCCATTTTTTTTTGGAACAAAATAGGTCCCCCTTGTCTGTTCTATTTCCTTTGGCCTTTGGATTTCTATCTTAGGAATTTTTTTCTTTTATTCTGTCGGAAGTGGAACCGGGACCAATATCGAGCTTGGAATTACATCCAAGTTTTGGTCTTGTTCTGTCCCAGGTTTCGGTTCTGACAGTTCCTGTATTTTTTCATCTTTCGTTCTCTCTCGGAGATAGGTTTGGGGCTGAATCTGAATGTTGAACTCTATCAATGTTTTAGATCCGTGTTCCATCCTGGCCCTGACTCCACCTTTCCCTTTGTCTCTTCTGTGGTTGGTCATTTTCCTCTCTGTTTCATGTCTTGAGTCTCAGGGGTTTCCTCTCATCCTTGGATCTTTTTGTGTTGTTCTAGCGGACCTGGAACCGGAACCGAACCAAACCCTAAAACTTGAAAATGTTTCAGGTCTAGGTTTTGTTCCGATCTTGGTTTCCCGTGTCTTGTTCTTTTTCTTTTTGTTGCTTTGTTTTGTCATGGGGTATTTTCTCCCCTTTCTTCTTCTCTTCCTTGTCCTTTTTCTTTGTCTTTTTCAGGTTTTTTCAGAGGCGGGATGAGAATGGAATCCAAACCTGAAACTTGAAAAATTTTCTTGTTCGGGTTTGGTTTTAGTCCTGGTTCCGCTGTGTTCATTTGTTTTGTCTCGATTACGATCACTTGGTCGGGTGTTTGGTTTTCTAATTGCATCATTGCCTTTTGCGGGGCTGGGGCTGGGACGACGATATGAGAGGTTGGCATTTGGCTTATATCTTGTTCCCATTCCGACTTTGGTCCCGGTTCTGATTCCTTTTTGGCCTCACCCCCACTAGTTTTGAAGGAGGGCATTGTTTCCGGTTCTGTTTTGGTTCTTCCTCCACCAAGGTTGGGTTCCTTTTGGCTAAAAGAAGAAGGAATAGTAAAATTGAATGAAATCATAAGCAATAGTGTATTTTATTATAATATATTTTATTTTCATTTGAGAACTAATGGAGGCATCTATTTTACAGGATCAAATTATTTATCTCAAGATGTCTCTTGAGGAAGCCTTGCCAAAAGTTTCTGAGTTTGGCATAATGTCTTGCCGATAGGGCGAGGTATCGCTGAAGGAAGTTGCACTTAGCGAAAGGGGCGTGACTTTGGTATAATGTCTCGACAAAGGGAGCTAGTCTTGCCAACATGTTTTCTCCCTTCGGTGTGATGTTCGAGGGTCACTGTAATGTCTGGCCAGCCTGATAGAGTCTCACTGAAATAGAATGGGCTCGGGGAGAATAGAGGAAGTTCGGTGTAAGGTCTCGCCAATCTATTGAAGTCTTGGAGAAAAGGGAGTGTCTTTTGTGAAAGGTCTTGCCAACCAATCAAGGTCTTCCTGACATGAAGGAGTCTCCCTGAGATGGAATGTGCTCATCAAAGGATGAGGGGCTCGATGTAATGTCATGCTGAAGGAATAAAGTCTTGCCGATATCGATGAACCTGCTAATGAAAAAAATATCGCTGACTCTTAGTGCCCGCTGTAACGTCTTGCCGAGTGCAGATGTTATGCCAATAACTACTATAGAATGTAATCACATCGGGGAGACACCGATGGTGTCTCACCGACATGTGATTCATTTTGAATGACTGTTGACTGCCTGGGAGTCTTACGTCGAGTATGTTCGCCCAATCAGAAGAGGCTAAAGGGGTGGACTGGGGACAGTTGAACTAGTTGACTACCTCTATGAAGAAGACTGAAAGAATGCAACCAGTGTGGATCTACTCTGTGAATGAGCTAATGGAATAGCTCAATGAATGATGGTGTCCAAATCTAAAAAGAAGTCTGATGCCACTTCCGGAAGATGGTCAACTTTCTGAAAGTAGGCCGAAGGGAAGAAAGAACCACGAATCTCAGGGACAGTTGTGGTATCTACTAACAAGAGGTGGATTGGTATTAATGGAAATATTTTGAGCATTCAAGGTGGCTACGATGGAGTTCAAAGGTGGACACGGAGGCCAGAAGTAAATGCTATAGTTGCAAAAGATCTAAAGTCTTCTCCTGGGGATGATCCTTCATCGACATGGATGGAAGGGATTCACATTAAATGTAGCATTAACTATAGCTACAAAAGATCTGAGTGCCGACTCTCCTACAACTAACGGATATTTTGTAAACCCTAAAAATGGGGGCCAACACATTATTTTTGATATATTCTGTATATATGGCATTTTGTTTGCCTTTTCAAAAAAAAAAGTTTTTAGGAGGATAGAGATATAGAAGTTTTTAGAAAAGATAGAGGGGACGAAAACTGCATCTTATTTCTTGGTAAAGGGATCTTCTTTTGTCTTCTTAGTTAGGAGTTAGATTTAGCATAGAAAGTAATGTATACCTCAAGTTTTCTTAGTGTAGATGGAAACAATCTGAAGACAAGTTTTTTGTACACTGGTGATTGTGCTAGATTTGTAAAAGTTGCTTATCTTTTTTACCAACAGTAGGAGCAACCAGAATCGAATCTACTTCATATTGTGTTCTAGAATGGTATTTATCTTGAGTTAATCATTTGATTTTAAAAGCTTTCAAGGAATGAAATCTTTTTTTTTTTTTTCAATGGTAACTTGTAATCAGTTGTTGAAATCAGCACTGTGAATGAATGCAACTGTGTGTTAATCACAAGTTAATTTTGTGAACTTCAGTTTTAGTTAGCAATTCTTTGAAAGGTAACAAGTCTGGTTAAGTTAAATGAATTATCATTCTTTTCAGTACCAAAACCTTGATCTATCTTTTTATGTTTCTTTAAAACCCCCAGTTAAAATAGGTTTAAATTCATGTTTGATCTTAGAACAATCCACAAGCCCAACACCGGCAGGCCCCTTGAACATTATAGTTCACATGAACCATTGAGTGAAATTAGCATAGTTGAGAACCAACTACAAATACCTTGGCAGCTAAGATATCCATGTGTTATTCTTTCTCTTTTAGGAGAGTAGGATAGTAATATTATGTTTAATTGTTGCTCTGTTATTTTGACCATCAATAGGTATTAATTATTTTCATCTCTTTTTGATTTATTTCAATCCTAAAATCTAAATCAAATGGTCAAATCAGGTAACTCTCCCCTTAAATAATCAAATCCTGATTAATTTAATCCTAATAACTCAAATCCTCTAGATTTTGCAACTTGCACATGAAAATCAATTTAATTGATTTATAAATCATTTATTTTCATTCAAAAAAGGCATCAAAGATGGAATATTCCTCAAATTTGAAAAACCCCTCCAAAAAGGTCTTGTCCTCCACAAATGGCATTTAACATCTCTTACAAGTCCTTTTGTTCAACCATGTGACATTAACTTCACCTTCCACCTCATCCTTCAAGCCATATGGGTATGTGGAGGATCATGATGGGCCAAAAAGTGGCAATATGATGGGTATGTGGCTAACGAATGTTTTTTTACCCAAAATTGATGAAACAAAAAGGGTTTTTAAAGGAGATTCTCACCTTTCCATTGATATAAATTATGCTTTACTTTGAACTTAATAAGTAATTATTATTCATTTTCTATTCAAATTACTACTAATCTCCTAATTGATAGGCTGATTGAAAAACATCTATAGCTATCAAACGGTATCACATTTTTTTAATCCAAAACATGCATCACATTCTATACTTCACATACTATAGGATTAAAAAAATAAAAATTGAATTTCATGAAGTTTTGACCAAGTTTAGGTGGTCAGGCATATGAGTTTTTATATTTTAAAAAAAATTGTAATAAAAAATTCATAATTAATTATTTACTTGGAAAGAAATTACAAAAAAATATGCATCACATTGGGGCATGAGTCATCTACTTATATCTAAAATCTTATAAAAAAATATTATCATTTTATTGTGGTTAGGGTGGTTAGACATACACCTACTTATTTTTTCATTGAAATTTAAGTACCACTGATTGAAATTTCAAATTTTCACCTTGAATAGATTTTTTTTTTTAAACAAACCTAGTAGTTTAGAAACTACATTCAATTTTCTATAGATTCTATTCTTACATATTTTTGAAATAATATAGATAACTTATTTAAATTTTTACGCCAAGTTGCCTAACTCTAATTTTTCTAAATTTTTTGCCACTTAAGGTCTTGTTTTTTCCATGATGATCCTACAGATACCCATTATTTGAATTTGAATCTCCCCCCTCTTTGCAAATTCTTCAAAAATTTCACATCCTCCATCCATTCACAAGTTGACAAGTGTCACTTTTCCATTGGCTAATTCTTAGTCCCACATTACTCTATTTTGATCATCTCCTTGGCTTAGAATTCTATAAATAAGAGGGTAATCTCCTCATTTGATCATCCTCAATTCATGAAAAGTTACTCTACTCAAATCCATAGCAACTTATCATCAATTTCATCCAAGCATAGTTCGGTTTTTTGCATATTTTCAACATGGAGCTCCATTGAAGTCATCACTACAAGCATCAATCCTTCATCAAGCATCTTCATCACACCATTGGAGTTGGGAAAGGGAAAATTTTCACATCAAATTGGCACCAATTCCCTCAATATATTAGGATTTTACATTGCATTAGAATAATATTTGATTTTTTTTAGTTTCTTGGTGTTCTTCATCTCATTTCCTTTCTATTTTGCAATTTAAATGAATTTCTTGAGGAATCATGATTTTAAATTTGGATTTAATCTAATAAGTTGATTGTTTCTTGTGTTTTGTAGGCGTTAAAAACTTGGTTCACATTTTGGTGCTAGAAGGAGGGCCTGTCGGAAGATCAAATTATGTTTTTTGAGAAAATTCCATGGTTTTTGATGTTTTTGGTGTTTACAACAAACAAAACCACTCACAATCCAGTATCACCATACAAAACAGCTCAAAAAATTCAAACTACACCACTAGAATCAAACTGCACCTCTCAAAAATTCAAACTGCATTGTAAGTCTCTAGTGTCGCCATATAGCGCAGCTACAAAATCAAATAGAGCTGCCATCACAAATAGAACCGCTTGATTTTCTTGCTTTCTCATGCAAACTTAAAATGGCCATATCTCATGCAAACTTAAAATGGCCATATTTTTTGGTCTTTTTTGAATCTTTTTCTTTTTAAATGGGATAGGATTTCATAAACTATCCAATGGTGTAGGTTATTATCAACTTTTATAGATTTAAAATTTTCAAATTTTCACTTAATATCAAATCATAATGAAACTTGGTTTAACTTTTAGGGTTTTTATGCTTAATCATCTATCTAACCCTCATATCTTCTTGTTTCTTGATTTCAATTGACATTTGGATATTGTATTATAGGTTTTAAAGGATCGTGGAGCATGAAAATCAAAGAAAAAATCATTATCACATCATTGTATCAAGTGTTTTCGAACACTTTGGGGAGTATTTATAATCCCACTTCTAAGGATTTTACCTCTTCAAGCTTTTAGGACTCAATAAATTTCAATTTGGGCTCTAAAAAGAATAAGACAAAGGCATTAAAAAGAACCTTAGGCCAATTTACTATATTTTGTTTAAGGCTAACAATTGAACAATCATATCTCACAATTCCTTTGGTGCTTTTAAAACGAACTCGCAATTGCTTTGAAAGGTTAAAATGAACATGTGGAACTTTATTTTTGTGATTGATTACTTAAACTAACATCATCGAAAAAGGTCGTATGCGCTTCTCTTGCACTTTACAGCAATCTTGGGAATCAAAAGGCCTTTTTTGTAATCTTAGGTTGAGATAAAGTAATCACCTCCACACTTCATTTTGGGAACTAAAAATGAATAAAGCTTGTGAGTGTGAGTTAGGTATATCACGTGTGTTCTCCCTTTATTTCTAAACATAGTTCATTCAAACTATGAATGTGCTTGCTTGCTATTTTTTACCTTTAGAGGGGCCTACCTAAGAGACACATCTGAAAGGAGAACTCGAAGGTGACTCCAACCAGTTTTTCATTTGGGCTAGTATATAAATGGATAAGACTAAACTATCAAGTCCTCATGGTATGTAGGCCTTAGTTGTACAGTCTCTTTTAGAATTGGGTACTACCATAAAAATGATAAGAGCCCCTATTAGGATTGATAAAATCCTTTAGTGGCTTACTGGATGCTCATAAGGTGTCATGTCCCTGATGTCTCGTCATTAAGAACCTTTTTTGTAGTAGCCAACTAGTCCATCCAACGATTTTATCAAATTGGTGCATTGGAACTTAGATTCCAAGAAGTTACTTGCCATGTCCGATCTTGGTTGAAGTATAGAGGTTAAGACTTCATTCTTAACATACCTTTATACTCTTTCCTTGGTTGCATGTAAAATCATCTCTTCTACTATGAAGGGAATAAGGCAAGCACACCAAGAAAAATGTACCAATTGAGCTAGGATGTTATATTGCTTATGAGTCAAAACAATTTGCTTGTTCGAAAACATTTGGAAACAAACACTTAACATCATCATCAAAATTTCAAACCCATTAGGAGGAAAATACAATTGACTAAATTCATGTGTTATTGCTTTCCCTTGGGATTCAAATCCTTAGAGGTTTCTAAACACTTGAACTTACATCTCAATTTTCCTACTAAAGATCAACAATAGGTAACCCTTGCCTTGTATTCATCAAATTTCCGCATAACATACTTTGTAAGAAATTAAGACATTGGACATCTAGTTTGGAAAACCTAATCAAAGAAGTGTTTGTGGTAAAATCAATTCACTAATAAAGATGAAATCAATTGAACCCCACACATGTGCTTGTGTATCTTTTGTCTTATGGTCTTTTGAGCAAACATTGATCTTTTGGTTTGAAGGGAAAAACATGTTTTTCAAAACCTTGGCCTTGTAAACAAGTCCTTCCTAGGTTCATTTAGGATCAAAATCAAACAATTCATCCATTTTAAACATTTATCATCCCATCCCACAAACAATCTTAGATCTTTGTAAACGTCATTCTAGACTTGGGTAAATCATCAAAATCAAAATCAACTTATTTAGTTAGGAGTATGGGAATGCATCTTTTCTCATACCTATAGTTAAATTAGCACCCCTTTGAACAAGTACATCCTAAGATAACATCTAACATATTAGGGTTTACAAGTTCATTATCCAACTCAAACAATCAAAATCAAGCCCTAAGTCTAGCATTGGAACAAAGTCCCTAAACGTTCAACACTCATATCATTCACACCTTTTTCATCCTTCATCTCATTATTGGTCCTAAACACCTTAGAGGTCACTTTTGAAACAAGGTCAAAACACAAGAGGAACATGGAATATAAACTTGATCCATGCATCATGAGTAATCCAGTCAACCAAACTATCAAAGCCTTACAATGCCAATTGATTTTCAAAACTCACATTTATACAATCCGTACATGGGATCATTATCTCCTAAAAACCTCAATGGTACAAAAAATGTGAGTCTACCTAATCTAAATCTTGGAACACCTTTTTCGATGGTAAATTTAAACCCAAGTCCAACATTGCAACCAAATACTCAATGCATGAGTCTTCAACAAAACAACATTATCCCACCAAATTCATACATGCCAAAAGTGAATATACCAAGTACAAGATTACCAAACATGAATCGACACTTGGAAAACTTTGGGATAATTATGTTTGCATATCATACAAATGTTGTTCAAAGTTAAAACAAGATGTTAACAACTCCATGTATTAATCCAAGTCAAGGTAACACCATGTAAAATCAAAGTTACCTAAATCAAGGAAATCTGATTCCCAACACCAATAATGTTCAATTTCAACCTATCATCCCAAATCAAAACATTATCCAAAATTAAATTTTCCATGATCCCATTCAAAAACCGCAAGTATGCATCTCAAATCTGCTTGAACAAAAACCAAATCAACTATATCAAGGGAATCAAGATTGAAATCAAGATCAAATTTGGCGAGATCAAATTGCTACACTTACCAAAATAGTTGGGTCATTGCAGCAAGAGACATCTCCACCACCATTACCCATATCAACATCATTCCTTGGTTTAGGGCTTCCCCCTTTACCTAGAACCAATCGCTCCACCCAAATTAATCCACCTAACACCAATCAAGCCATCACATCAAATCCTTTGAATATACCATCAACATCACACCAACGGATGGTATCTAATCAAATGACAACATCAATCCTGAAAAATAAAAATATGGTCTCCTAAGGATCTATTGCCTTAGTCATTCCGACCATTCCTATCACCTTGATCACTCCAACCACCCCTATCACACCCATCATATCTCAAACCCTCAAGATCACTCCAAACGTATCTCAATGACTTGTCACTACATCCAACACAATTCCAAAACCACCATTTCCATCATCACCTACACAATTCCTTGGCTTAGGGCTTCCCCCTTTACCAAGTATCAATCAAACCAACATCCCAAACATCAATCAAAACATCATGCCAAACTTTCAAAACTTGTCATCGACATCGCAACAACAGATGAAAAATGCACAAGGAATCACACTATCATCAACCATCCCCATAATATCTCAAAACATGGTCTCTCAAGGATCAATCACATCAATTACACCATACACCCCTCAAATACCAATCATCAATACAACAACACCTCTTATCACCACAAAAATCACTATTCCAAAACCACCTCTGCTATCACCACCACCCAAACCAAACACATCAAACCAATACAACATTGTGTTGCAAGCCACTCAGTAGGCCACTTATCAGAAGGCACTCCAACAAAACTTAAACCGACAAGCTGCACAACTAGCTGCTCAACAAGCTGCACAAGCTGCTCAAGTTGCCCAAGCCACACTACAAGCCCAACAAGCACAATCCCAAGCTCAAGCGCAAGCACAAGCTCAAGCCCAACACCAAGCCCAACAAGAAAATGTTTTTCAAAATCCCAAGAAAATGTTAACAACTCCATGTATTGATCCAAGTCAATGATCACATGATCAAGACCTATCCATCAACGAACATATGGAAGATGTTTCTACCTCATTTGAAGATCAAATCAGCATACATCAAGAGTCACTTTTTGATCATGATAAGAATCCTTCAACAATATCCGACAATGATCTATTTCAAGGAGTGTTAACATTATTTGATCTTGTAATCAACAATCCATTGACCAATGATCATGTTGAAAATGTCTCTACATCACCTAATAAGTTAGAGGACATATCTCAAAAATTTATTCCAAAGCATGATCAACATCTCCCACCAAAGTCTAGCAATGGTCCTTTCCAAGACATATTGACATCCTTCAACCTTATGATTGCCTATATTGAAGGAATCTTCAACTCAACACTTGATCCAAATTCACTCAAAGATCAAGAGGATATTGAGCCACTTCCTATGCCTAATGAAGATATCTAATAACCTTTTGTAAGCAATCCATCCTTTGAGATTGACCCATGTCAAGAGCTTGATCCAAAGCATGTTCAAAGCAATTCTAAATTCATTCAAGGTCAAGAATTTATATCTCCAAGATATTACAATGATCTAATGGACACTCTCCTATCTATTCATGATGATCATATCCATATAGCACATAGTCCTCCATCTACCAATGAGATTCTTTTTGTGGATGGACACATAGATGATCTTCATTTAGAGTAGTATTTCATTACACAAAAAGAGCAGATTATTAATTCCGATAGTCAAATTGAGTTATCAACATCAAGATCAGATATATCCCAAATTCAGACTTGAGGACATCATGTATGAAGATATCTAGCATTATCCACTCAAGGAAACAAGTCAGAAATAACAAGACATTCTGGAGTTTGCAAAGCAACAAATGGAAATAGAATCATCTGCAATGGTCATTTATCAGAGAATGCATTTTAAACAAGAGTTCTTAGAATAGGTAGAATCAAAGCATGAATTTGCTACTACCACCATATTGGGGGAAACTATGTCTCAAGCAAACATCAACATAGGGAGCATGAAGAATCCTTATGATGAAACTAGTGTTAATACTACAACCAGCCACATCATGAATCTTCTTCCACCCATCACCCCATCCATGATTTGGGACCAACTTTGAAAGAATGATTTGAAACAAAGTACAAAGAACATTATCAGAGAAAAAGAAGCTGAGAAGCATAATGAACAAATAAAATGCAAGTGGATACCAAATAATACAAAGAAATATTATCCCTATCAAAATCCATCAGTCAAACAAACTATGGGGAAAAATAAAAAAAGGGAAAATTATCCATCAAATATGTCTACAAAAGAAAAAGCAGGCTTCTCAAGCAACGTACAAAGTGTATCAAGCAGTTGGTCCTAATTCCATGCACACTTTCATATCCACCCATCATTGTTCATCTTCCCAAGTTTGGAGAGTCAAATGTTCCAAACTGTCACCAATCCATCTCTTATCCCTAAACACACTCCATCCACGCCTCCACGCATGATATCCAATTCTCAAATTGACCATGTATTGGAAATGACCCTTCATCATAAGGATTCCGAAGGCACTTTATTGTGATGTGAACACAGGGATGAAGTTAACCCCGATATCAATAAAGCAGATCAAGAATCGCAAAAGTTGCATTCAAGTGCACGTATCTTAGCAAAGCAACTTCTTCAAGCAAGATATCGATGGCACATTATGATAGGGGCATCTACATCAGTGACACCTTGTGATTTGGCATGAGATTAAAATCTTTCAAAAAAATTTAAAAAAATTAAAAATATGAAAGTCCAAAAAAATTAGAAAAATGATTGAAAACAATAAAGAAAAAAATCATCCTCTAGTGGAAACCACTTCGGTGGTGCTTTGGGTAGGTACAATGATGAAAACCTGGAAAACATGCATCATGTGTTGAATCGAGCATCTATGTGTGCTAGTTCAGGTAAAAGAATTTTATCCCATCCATAATAAATCCAACATTCCATCCATCTCATCCATAATAAATCCATTTCATCCATGAACCATTTATCTAATCCATCTGCATCCATAGTCCAAATTATCTTGATCTTGGTTAAATTTTGGTGCGCACTTTACGTTTGCTTATGGTAAACATCTTGACATGGGTCATTTTCATTGATCCTATCCTACCCAACATTATTTGAGCTATGAAGCATTATCCAAATGAGCATTCTTTATCTAAACACCTTACCTTTTCACAAGATAATCCATATCCCTCAATATGTACACTTATCTGAGCATCCACACATCACGTTCCATACATTGCTAGACACTGGGGGCAGATATTTGCATCTTGCTTCAGGAATTTAAATCATGATCTATATCCTCCAACTTATGTGGTGATCCAAACATTAGCAAATGTGAAATAAAATTGGTCCACCACTTGTGAGAAAAAATATAAATCACTAACCCATGGCACATTTTGATAAGCAGGCATTCCTTATCAAGTTTCATCTTTCATTGAACATCAATCCAAACAATCACTATCAATTGCATCTAACGTGTGCTTCAATGTCACATTGAATCATTCAAAACAATTTTGTTCCAAACCAAGCTACATCAATCCTGATCAATCAAATCCAATCAATCCTAAATTATCTTGGGATATCCATTCTAAATCCTCATGTTGCTTAACACTATCCTTGCATTGTTGTGTATCCTCAACAATGTTATCACCATCAATCCATTGATCCAATCAATCAGCCTTAGCTTGGTTTTCAACAAAATCCCAAAACAGATCACTGATATCATCACACACATCCATATCCAAATCATCAAAATCATGTGAAAAATCCAAAAACACTCAAAAAGTTAGAAAAGCATCAAAAAACAACTAGATTTGAATTGTGTCATCTCTAAGATTAAATGTAGGCAAGGCTAATCTTTGATTAGCCCCCGAGACACAAAATCCAAAAAAAATCATAAAATCTCATAAAATCAAAACATTTGCAAAATTTCAGAAAAAACCCAAAAACAGCCTCAAAACATTCCAAAAAACATAAAAAAAAATCCAAATATTTTAAAAAATCCATCCATCTCATTTCACTTTCACCTGCAATAATCAATCATCCATAATAACCTAATCATCACCTTCATCCTTTGGAAAAACAAATAGAAACAACCACAACAATTAGCAAAAGCAAACTCCAAACACAAAATCAAAACTGAAACAACAAACCGTTAAACGCAAAATCAAACTCTTGACCATTTTCAAACATGTCCGTCAACCTTATATCAACAACCTATCAATCAACTTATCAACCCATCATCATCCTATATAATGCATGTCCTAGGATATATCGTTCTGACAATGGGCAACAATTTGAATATCACTTTGGATACTTATCCTAAACAAAACACATCCCTTTGGCTCAAGGTATGAAGAACATTGGCTTGTTTGCATACTTGATCTTTTCTTTTGATTTATCTTATTGCGCTTATTCCAAGGACCTCTTGATGATATCTGAATGAGGTGTTTAGAGAGATAGGAATGGGGCAATGATCATTATCTTTTGTATGTTGTACTTGTTAGATGTTCTTGTAATATAACCTGGTGAATACTTGCTTTGTTAGATACATCCTAGCAAGGTTTCTGTATGTCAAGTGTGAACAAGAATACTCCTATATGTTTGTCGAGTCAAATTACATAGCACTAGGTACAATGCCATCCTAGTTCTTTATACCCTAATGCATTGTGCCTACATGTGTTATCAAACCTAAGGTAATTTCCCTTTCAAAATCCCAACTCCTCGGTAAGTAATCATCATCATCATCATCATCTCATGTCTTGTTGGAATCTCTTGTTTTCTTCTATCTTTTTCTTTTTATGCTAACATGGTACCATGATAGTTAATCATAAATCATCACCATTGCATCTATCTTGCATCCACAAAACCATCAAGATATTGCATAATGCATATCATATAATATAGAAAGCATTAATCATACCACATGCATTCATCCCCATCATTGCATAATATAGATTGGTTATTCTAAACATCTCATAAACTATACATTTATCATCTATTTGCATAATCATAAAAGCATCATCATATCATCCAAGCATCATAATCATCTCATTTATATCATTAATAATGTAACTGTCATGGTACAAATCAGGATCAACTGTGTGTAATCTATCAAAATACACATGAGGCTACCCATGGTCAATGACTGTCTATACATCATCAAAATTATCTACGTCAAATTAATGATCTTTCTAAAGAATTATCTTTCATCCTCTAAACCACTCCTCTCACATTTTATCACGATATTGATTGGAAATTAGTATTTCCATTCGATCTCTCGAGGGGGTAGTATACTAGCATAATTATTCTCACTGGAGCAATAGTGGGGCATCCAAAAAATTAGAGAATTTTTTAACTTTGATCTCAACAAGATTATTCTTTGAACCAATGCAACAAGTACATTACTTCAAAAAGGGGAAAAATGTAGACATAGAAAATATACATATTTATATTGCACACTCGATCCTAATCTACTAACATTGCTTCATCCTAAATTATCCCTCTGTCTGACCATTTAATCGAATAGCCTTATTTGATTAAAGTCATCATAATTCCCCTTTTAATTAAATAAATCCCTTAATTTAATTAAATCATTGTCTTTGTGTAATTAGCTAGGTCATTTTATCTTCCTATCTTTATTTAATTAAATAATCCATATTATTTGATTAAATCTCTAAAGATCATCTAATTAAATTAAATAAATCAAACATTTATCTAATTTAATCTAACATCACCCCCCTTTGGTTAAATAAATCAAAAATATTTATTTACCGAAGTCTAAACCATTCTTTTCTCATTTTGAGTTATTTAAATCCTAAACTCTAAGTCAAAATGGTCAAATCACCTAATCTCCTTTTAAATTAATCAAATACTGATTAATTTAATCCTAATCACTCAAATCCTCTAGATTTTGCAACTTGCACGTGAAAATCAATTTAATTGATTTATAAATCATCTATTTTCATTCAAAAAAGGCATCAAAGATGGAATATTCCTCAAATTTGAAATCTTCCCCCAAAAGGACTTGTCCCTTCCAACAAAACATTTAAAATCTCTTACATGTCCTTTTCTTGAGCCATGTGCATTTGCTTCACCTCTCACCTCATCCTTCAATCCATATTTTGAATTTTAATCTCCCCCCTCTTTGCACATTCTTCAAAATGTGCTCATTCCTCAACCATTCACATGATGACATGTGGCTTCTTATCATTTGTTGAAGTTTAGTCCCACATTCATCCTTTTTGCCTCTTCTCTAATAAATCTCATCTATAAATTAAGAGTTCATCCTTCATTTGAGCATCCACAATTCATGCAAAGTTACTCTACTCAAATCCATAGCAACTTATCATCAATTTCATCCAAGCATAGTTAGGTTATTTTCAGATTTTCAACATGGAGCTACATTGAAGTCATCACTACAAGCATCAATCCTTCATCAAGCATCTTCATCACACCATTGGATTTGGGAAATGGCCAATTTTCACATCAAATTGGTACCAATTCCCTCAAGAGATTAGGAGTTTACATTGCATTAGAATAAGATTTGATTTATTTTGAGTTTCTTGGTGTTCATCTCATTTCCTTTCTCTTTTGCAATTTAAATGAATTTCTTGAGGAATCATGACTTTAACCTTTCATTTAATCTAATAAGTTGATTGTTTCTTGTGTTTTGCAAGTGTTAGAAACTTGGTTCACAAGTGCATCCCACTCTCAACCAACTGTATAATTTTTTTTTGAAATTCACAAATGACGTATAATTAGTTAATTACCACATTATACGACCTTAATTTATAATTAATGTATATTGAAGATTAATAATTAAATAAGTACACTATACATAAAAACCAAATGTAAAATGTATTCTAATTAATCTTCATGACCATCTTATAATTTCCTCACTTTCCTCAATCTACCTTTCCCCATTAGGTACTCCCCTTTGAATTTTTTAATGGAGTTGGGATCCCAAATACGATCTACATGGATCTTTGTTGCAAACTTAGGAAGATATTTAGTAATGTACACCATGGTTTGGTATACCATATATGCCTCCACCATAGAACCCTCAGGATGTTCTCTTTGTCTAATCAAAGCCTTCAAACTTTTCAAGTGCCTCTCAACCATCCACATTGACCTTTTGTGTATAGGTCCACACAATTCAATCTCCTCAACTTGGTGTATGAGGTAGTGTTCTTGTGCATTGAAAAATGTTGAAGGTAGACACTTTTTCATTTCACACATTAGATGAGAAATTTTTCTCTTCCAATAATTTATATTTTCTTTATGGATTTCTTTAGATGACAACCATCTACAAGTGATTCAAGGTACAAATTTATTAACGAGATTTAACAAAAATATACAATATATTACATAACAAGTAAAAAAAATGGAAATTATAAGATTTATACAACTCTTTGAACAAATATTGCTACTTACCTCATGTATTTTCCAATATCATATATAACTTGTTTGACATTGTTGTCAAAGTTGTCTGGGAGAGATAGAGGTAGAACATACTGCAACAATTATAAAATGATCTTTTCATTATTTTTCCAAAAGTATTAAACATAATACACTGAAAAGTACATGAAGTATACAAATATATATATAATATACAAGAATAATTACCTTAATGAAGGTATGCCAATCATGCATTTTCATCCCTAACCCAAATTCACCTTTCTTTGTTATGATATTGTTTATTTTCGCAGCAAATCCTATGGGAAATCAAATTTTTCGTATGACTTATTTTATAGCATTGCTTTGTTGCTCCATTAATAACCAAGGAAGGGAACTTATATTAATTTTGTCTACATCATGATTTAATTGAATGACATTTTTCATTGCATGATTGGCTTCCTAAATGTCACTAAAGATTTTGACAATTTTTTCTTTGTCATACCTTCCATCCAATATTTTCCATAATGTTTCTGTTATATTCTTTTTGATATGCATTGTATCAAACAAATGCACAATTTGTAGTTGCTCATAGTAGGGAAACCTACTAAATTGTCTATGATAACTTTTCAGTCACCTTCATGAAGCATATAAGTTAAACAAATTAACAATGGAAATCATTTCCAATTACACCATAAGTAAACACAACACATATAAAAATATAAATTCCAAACATATCATATATGATAGATAAACAATTTGATCTGATGTATAACTTTGACGATTAATTCTATTATATTTCAACTTCCATAGGTGAGGTGTCATTCTTTGTGGTTTTGTGTAGTCTCTTCTTTCCCATTGAAAAGATGTTTTTCATTAGTTTGATACTTATGATTTATGTGGAGGAAGTGCCTATACTCATCAAACACCTGCTTTCCTAAACTTGTTGAATGACAAGATTTCATCTTTGGACTACAAATTGGACATGCAAATTTTTCCTTTGTTTGAAGACCTACAAGATCATATATAATTGGATTAAATATGTTAATTTTTATAATTATATATAATGAATAGATTATTTTAAAAAATATGCATGATATCTACTTCATAATAAATTAAATATTGTTAAAGTGTAGTTGAACATTATAACATACCACAAAAATGTGTTAGCCCTGGGGCATCATGAATTTTCTATACAAGCATTGCATAGAATTGATATTATCTTTTTCCTATTGGTCTAGAGACATCATACATAGTGACTCCATTCCATAACTCTAGTAACTCGTTGATAAGAGGCTCGATATATACATTCATATCTTTAACTTGGTACTCACCTAGTTGAATGAACATAAACATTACATAATCATTATAACCATTTTATTGCAATATATCAATTAATGTACATGACTATTAAATGAAAAAAATGTCATTATGCAACAAATAAGACAAATGAGATGCACTATGTTAAAGAAAACTGATGTAAAAAAATACCTGGAACAATAATTGCCAACATTATATGCTTCCTCTTTATTGGCATCCATGGAGGAATGTTATTATTGATATAAAAATAGGCCACACCAAGTAAATAGATCTCAACTCTCCAAATGGATTGACACCGTCTACTGCCAATGAAAGATTGAGATTACGAGGTTCTTCTTTAAAGTGTGGCCATTTTTCATGCATGTCCCTAAATGCAAAACCATCCTTAGGCATTTGAAGAATGTCATCTCCACTTCTATTCCATGCATGGTAATCTATAAATTTCACTAAGCTTTCGCACCTAAATATTCATTGCATACGTGGAATAATGGGAATATAACAAAGAAACTTTTTCAAGAACCTTTTTCTATTAGTTTATTTGTTTGATATCTACTAATATGATCATTGGGACATGCATCTATTGCTTGATACTCCATTCCAATATCTTTCATAATGGCAGATAAATCTCGGTATGAGTGAGGTAAAATATTAGATGGTGGTAACAAAAATTCACCTATCAATCTATAATTTTTTTTTGTTAATATAGAGAATATTAATGGTAAATATTTCATCCTTTATTTACTAGTTGTGAACTAACAATAATTAAAATAGATGAAAAAAGATGACATATGACATACCTTAACATCCATGAGATTGCTATGTTGGATAAATCATTCATAACCTTCAAGTTCACTAACAACAATACAATAGAGAGAAGAGTTGTTTTGGAGCCTTCATAAAGGGGCTTGTGTGTCTTCCCAAGTATAGGTAAATCATGAACATCGTCAAATTCATCTCAATCATCATAATCATCTATGCCACTAAATGTGTCATGGATAAATTTATTTGTACCATCATCTTCAACTTTGTTTTCTGTCGCATGATCATCTTCTTCCATAAGATCATTAACTTCATCTTCGATATTCATAGGTCCATGTTCTGCCACTTGCAAAACCACATTCTCTAGGGTGTGATAATCCATATCTTGTGCCCTAGGGTGCCCCACCTTTATAATAATGATCGACACAAATAAACCATGATCATGATCAAGTGATTTTTAATATATATATTAAATGTTAAAATGATATAAACATTTACAAATTCGATCAATATAAAGACATATAATGAACAACTTACCAATGGATGATAATCATGCCCCTCTTTAACATTGCCATGTTGCCTACAATGTTTCTCAGCTGTTGTGATTAAAAGTCTTCTCATATTTAAGCCCTTGCAATTATTGCAAGGACAATAACATTTCCCATCACCCTCTCTTTTCAATCTAGCCCACAATCTAGCAAGTGTCTATTCATTTTGTTCTACACTAATATTATCTAACATGATTTTTATTTACTAAGCTTGAATATTTAGATCTTCAAAAAATATCAAACTCAAACTCCAATAATTTTTAATCATAGACAGGTAACAAAATCTAATAATTTTGATATTTTGCACCCAAAAAATTTGGCATGAAACTACCCCTGCAAAAGAGAAGATAATCTGAAGTTAATGAACCCAAAAAAAAATTTAAAATGTTAATTCCATAACTTATTAAATTCTAATTTTACTATGATTTCCAACCGTTAGACTTCTAAAATCACAATATTGAACTTGCACAACAAAATTTGGAAATGAAATTTTAAAAATGCACAAGTCTAAAAATAAAATCCGATGAGATGTTGCTTTAAAATATGATTTTCAAACCTAGAAGTACAAATCTGACTTCACGAATGAATTCTAAAAAAGACAATGACTACCGTCAACCTGGCGATATCTTCTTGAATTTTTTCTAATTTTTCCCAAGAAAATCATCCTTAGTTCTCCAAAAACTATCGCAAGTATAGAAAATTTGCAAGTAGAGAAAATTCGCAAGTATAGCAAAACACTATCGCAATAAATAGGTGAATTCACTTTTATTTATGTTGGCCACAAATTTTTTTCTTCAGATTTTGCATATTTGTCAAAATTTCAATGAAATATCTTCATTGAAATTTTGATGACAACCTAGGTTCATCAAAATTTTGATGAACGTCAGGTATAGAATTTTAAAAAATTTAAAATTACACATTAAATATCACAAGTACCCGACAATACATCAAATTATACATCTTTTGTCAAAAAAATCATCATATTTTGTAGTCAAATGAGTTAGTGCATCTCAACTTGGAGTTTCAACAATTGTAGGAGACAACATAGCTCAACCTCCACTCTCAGAGAAACCTGTTGGGGAGATACCTACTAGAAGCCTTCATAAGGAGGTTGAATCTTTAAAAGGGAAGGAACTAGAGGTTGAGATCCATGAAATTGATACTAATTCAGAAGCTACCCAATCAAATAAGGAAACTATTGTGACTATACCCAATGAAGAGACTGAACATGTGCGGATTGAACATGTCCTCACTTCGAAGGGTCAATGGAAACTCTTTGAGGATGCCAAGAAGGAAGTTGATGCCAAGGAACAAGTTGAGGCACTTGCTAGGCAACAAGAATCTAAAGCTAAATCTAAAGTAGAAGAGTTAGCAAGAAAACAAAGGGAAAAGGAAGATTTTATATAGCAACAAAAGGAACAAGAATTGAAGACTAAGGAAGAAAGAGATAAGTTAGCTATGTTGCAGAAGATTCATGAGATTGAGGAAGAGAAGGCTCAACAAAGGAGAGAAAGAGAGGCCCTTGAGGCTAAATTCAGATCAGTTGAGGAGGCTCAAAAGAGGAGGGAAAAAGACAAACACCTACTGAGAGAAA
This sequence comes from Sequoia sempervirens, assembly GCA_007258455.2. Lineage (NCBI taxonomy): Eukaryota > Viridiplantae > Streptophyta > Pinopsida > Cupressales > Cupressaceae > Sequoia > Sequoia sempervirens. The sequence continues at coordinate 470,578,304 of VDFB02058242.1, forward strand.
AGGAGGTTGAACCACTGGCTAAATATTAACAAGAGGCCAAGGAAGTGTTGGATAGAGTTAGAGACCTTGAAAAGCAAAGGGGTCAAATTTTAGAAGAGAAGAGGTTAGAAGAAAAGCTTTTACAAAAGAATCTAGAAGCTAAAAGGGTGTGGGTATGTGCAGGATCATCATGGAAAAAATAGGCCCTTAAATGACAAAAAATTGAGAAAAATTAGAGTTAGGCAACTTAACATAAAAATCAGAGTAAATTATCTATATTATTTCAAAAATATGTAAGAATAAAATTTGTAGAAAATTGAATGTAGTTTCTAAACTACTAGGCTTATTTATTTTTAAAAAAATCTATTTGGTGAAAATTTTAAATTTCAATGCAGTAGTAATTAAATTTTAGGGAAAAAATATGTGGGTGTCTGTCTGACCACCCTAACCACAATAAAATGATAATATTTTTTTATAAGATTTTAGATATAAGTAGAGGGCTCATGTCCTAATGCGATGCATTATTTTTTTGCAATTTTTTTCCAAGTAAATAATTAATTATAACTTTTTGAATTATAAATTTTCAAAAAATATAAAAACTTGTATATCTGACCACCTTAACTTGGTAAAAACTTCATGAAATTCAATTTCTTTTAATCCTATAGCATGCAAACCATAGAATGTGATGCATGTTTCGGATTCAAAAAAATGTGATACTATTTGAAAGCTATAGATGTTTTTCAAGCAACCTATCAATCAAGACTTTAGTCGTAATTCAAATAAAAAATTAATAATAATTATATGGGTATGTGTAGGATCATGATGGGCCAAAAAGTGGCAATATGATGGGTATGTGGCTGATGACTTTTTTTTACCCAAAATTGATGAAATAAAAAGGGTTTTTAAAGGAGGTTCTAAGTTTTCCACCAATATAATTTATGTTTTACTTTGAATTTAATAAGTGATTATTATTCATTTTCTATTCAGATTATGACTAAAGTCCTAATTGACAGACTGATTGAAAAACATCTATAGCTTTCAAACAATATCACTTTTTTTGAATCCAAAACATGCGTCACATTCTATGCTTCACATAAAATAAGATTAAAAAAAGAAAAAATGAATTTCATGAAGTTTTGACCAAGTTAAGGTAGTCAGACATACAAGTTTTTTATATTTTTAAAAAGTTGTAATAAAAAAATCATAATTAATTATTTACTTGGAAAAATATTACAAAAAATAATGCAACACATTGAGACATGAGTCCTTTACTTATATCTAAAATCTTATAAAAAAATATTATCATTTTATTGTGGTTAGGGTGATTAGACACACACCTACTTATTTTTTCCCTAAAATTTAAGTACTATTGCATTAAAATTTAAAATTTTCACTAAATAGATTTTTTTTTAAAAAAATCTAGTAGCTTAGAAACTACATTCAATTTTCTACAGATTCTATTCTTACATATTTTTGAAATAATATAGATAACTTATTCAAATTTTTACGTCAAGTTGCCTGACTCTGAGTTTTTTTATTTTTTTGCCACTTCAGGGCCTATTTTTTCCATGATGATTCTACACATACCCATTTATTAAATTCAAATTAAAGCATAATTTATATTGGTGGAAAGCTTAGAAGCTCCTTTAAAAACCCTTTTTGTTGTTAGTGTAGGTTTTTAAATATTATTTTTTCTACACATTATTAAGCATACCTTAGGTTATAGGAGATGTGGTTCATGTGAGGAAACGTGGTGTAGTCCATCAATTACTTGTGTTTCTCCCACACATACTTGGGTGGTTGAGTTTCACACTCTCTTTTGGCTTTATATGCCACCTCACAAAACCACTCCTCTGTCTCTTTCTGAGTAGGTTATGCCACATGTTTGGCATTTTCCAAGTAGGCATAACTCCCACCTAATTTGGTTATTTGAGAGTTATTGCCCCTCTTGGAATTATTTTCCCATATTCTACTATATATTTTGCACTCACCTCTCCCTCCTATCTAGTCCAGATGAGATCATATTAACTCAGTCAATTCAAGGGAGAATTGAGGGATATTGTATCATTTCGTGTGTGATAATAACATAATTTTGTTATTGCACTATATTCCATCATTTTATCTCTTGATGCTCTCATGTGAAAGGCTTATCTTGGTTTTGCAGGTGATCCTGGGTGCTTGAGTTCATCAACAACTCTTACATGGTATTAGAGCGTCAGATCTGCAAGCCCCTTCTCAAATTTGAGAGATTTGTGAGTGTTTTAACCAGTATTGTAGGTTGCAAAATATATTTTCTTGTCTTAAGTAGCTGATTCTACCTTTTCATGTCATTTTTTGGTTGTTGGGGTCGTTTTATGTTGCTAAAGGCATTTGTTTTACACTAGATCCACATTTTCTGTATATTTTAAAGAAAATCCGCCATCTGGGTTTTGTTCGCAGCAGCAAAAAACATCTAGGTCGTTGCTAGTTTCTGCATACAAGTTACATATTTTAAAGAAACTAAACTAGAACATTTCTGTAGACCCCCTCTCCAATTGCATTTTTGATTTTGCAGTCAATCTTTGGAGGGCCATAATTCAGTCATACAAGCTCTTTTTCAAAGATTTTTTTTTTTTTGATTTGGGGTAGAATTTCATAGGCTTTGCAGTGGTGTGATCCATTTTTACTCCAGTGATCCAGATTTTCTAGAAAGTTAGTTTTATCAGCAGATCTAAAGGACAATTATTGTTTTTGGAACTTCAAATGGCTATAACTTTCACATATGACCTCAGATCGAGATGTTTCTTTTTTTGAAAGTTGATATTTTTTTTAGCACTATGCATTGGTTCTATTTTGAGGTTATCATTTTGAAATTTGATTGTACTTTTAGTATTTGAGTCCATTTCTTACACTTGAAAAAATCTAGAAAACAACTCTAGCATTGTAAATGCACTAATTTATAAAGTGCCAAATCTATTTTTGTTGGGGGGGATTCTTTATTGAGTGAAAAAGGGGGGTGTCTCTATGTGTCTCTTTTTTGCATTTTTTTCTCACATTGCAACAACAATCTAAAATGGATAAAATGGTTCCTCTACTCACACCGTACAATTACTTTGAGTGGAAAAATGAAATAGAAATTCACTTAAGAAAGTTAAAATTGTATAGAATAACAATGGGTATTGATAAGGAACCTATAGAAGATGAAGATAAGCCTAAATGGTTCAATAAGTGTGATGAAGCTTTTGGCACCTTATGCATGGTTGTATCTCCTGATCAACACTTTCATATTATGTTCGCAAAATCACCAAATGAAGTGTGGAATACTTTGAATACTCTCTTTGGTAAACAAGATGATTTGAGAGCACATGCATTAGAGAACAAGCTCATAGGATTGAGCCCATGCAATTTTGACACCATTCAAGATTTCTTTACTAAATTGAATGACATAAGATTGTAGTTAGCACAGTGTGGAGTTAAAAAGGATGACTCACAACTAATTTTGAGTGTTCTTTCAAAACTTGGTCTTGATTATGCAATGTTTGCTTCTACTTTTCATGCAATGAAAAGAGCCTTAGGAAAAGGATTTACTATGCCTTCTCTAAGTGAGTTCGCAGTTGATCTCACAAAGGAGCAAGATAAATTGATTCAAATGGGAATTATTAAATCTTCCAAATCTCAAACCTTGACTGCAAAGCAAGGCACTAATAAGCAAAACAAGAAACAACATAACCAAGGTGATAGAAAGAAAGATTCAGATAAATATTCATCTACTTCTAAAGTAGACTATACATTCTCTTCAAAAGAGGATTCGTCTAAGAAGGAGAAGCTCACTTGTGCATATTGCAAGAAACCTGGGCATGATGAACATCAATGTTATTTAAAACAAATTGATGAGTTGAAGAATATTTTAGCAAAGAACAACATAAGTTTTCCTTCTCAAATAGTTGAGTCAACTTCTTCTTCTAATTCCAAAAATTCAAAATTTGATAAGGAAAAGGGCCATACTACAAGGGCGGGTAAATCAAAAGGTAAAGATCTTTGTGCTTCTATAGGTCTTGGATCAAAGAGATGGCTCCTAGATTTTGGAGCTTCTCATCATATGGCTTCTACACAGTGTATGTTCTCTTCTTTTGATCCTTGTGCTATGCCACCTATTATGATGGGAAATAATACATACATGGATGTAATTGGGAAAGGATCTATTGATATTGGGGATGGTAATTTCAATGATGTTTTGTGTGTACGTCATCTTTCAAAAAATCTTCTTTCCATCTATTATATCACTCATGGTGAAATGAGGAAGAATGTTGAATTCACACCTGATTTAGTTACCACCAGAGACTTGGAGAGCAGAGAGATAGTTTCTACTGGGGTGGTTGATCATGCATCTCAATTGTATACCTTTTCAGACTTTTCACCTGATGATGGTTCTGATCCTTTGGTTTTTTATCACACTCCTAGTGTGAGCTTTGATTTTGATAACTTTGGCTACTTGAACTTGGGTATTCTCACATGTGATCCAATTCTTGAGCCATGCATTCCTTCTCTTCCATTTACTATTGCATCTGAAGATACTTGTGTCACTACATTCATGGATTCTTGTGATTTAGTGCAGTAGGATACACATTGTCTTCCAAATATAGCTACTTGAGATGACTACTTAACAGACATTGCAAGTTTATTTATGGAGTCTCATGTTTCAGACTTGGGAGACACTATTCATGACATCCATCTCCTCTTTGTTGAAGTTGATTCTTCTTCAATTGTTGTGGAGGAACCTTTGTATCCTCTATTTCATTCTCCACATGATCATTCATCACAGTTTGGTGTGATTGTGGATAATTTTGAGCAGCATTTGGAGGAGGCACACTTGTCTTCAGAGGAGATATTTTTTTCTTCAAATTTTGTTCTACATGCATCTCCACTAGGTTCTGGATTGTCATCTTCTGTGGTGTGGCCTAGAACACTTGATTTGATGGTGACAACTTTCAGCATCGACATGGGGATACTTGAACAAAATTTAGAGACATCATACATTCTTCCTTCATATTCTTTTCAGGAATGGGAAGATATCTTGCATACATCCTTGGTTTTCTTTCTTCCTAAGGGGAGAAATAGTGTTGAACAATCTTGGATCATCTTCAGCTTCTTGTGTCAAGCATTCACTAGCAATGTAGGAGATTTTACATTGGGGGACTATATGGTCTCTATTCTTCTCTCTTTGGGGAGAGTTTAGTCCTACGGTTTTTCTCTTTCTCATGTTTTGAGAGGTTTCATCATTGTACATGGGTACCTTACATGGCCTTATAGCCAGGACCCATCTTTGCATTATTTCATCCTTTCACCCACCTAAGCTATGCTTAAGGGGGGGTGTTAGTGTAGGTTTTTTAATATTATTTTTCCTACACATTATTAAGCATACCTTAGGTTATAGGAGATGTGGTTCATGTGAGGACACGTGGCATAATCCATCGATTACATGTGTTGCTCCCACTCACACTTGGGTGGTTGAGTTTCACACCCTCTTTTGGCTTTATATGCCACCTCACAAAACCACTCCTTTGTCTCTTTCTGAGTAGGTTATGCCACATATTTGGAATTTTCCAAGTAGGCATAGCTCCCACCTAATTTGGTTATTTGGGAGTTATTTCCCCTCTTGGAATTATTTTCCCATATTCTACTATATATTTTGCACTTACCTCTCCCTCTCATCTAGTCCAGACGAGTTCATATTAACTCAGTCAATTCAAGGGAGAGTTGAGGGATATTGTATCATTTAGTGTTTGATAATAACATAATTTTGTTATTGCACTATGTTCTAGCATTTTATCTCTTCTTGCTCTCATGTGGAAGGCTTATCTTGGTTTTGCAGGTGATCCTAGGTGCTCGAGTTTATCAACAACTCTTACATTTGTTTCATCAATTTTGGGTAAAAAAAAAATTGTTAGCCACATGGGCCATCATATCACTTACATATCACCACTTTTTGTCCCATCATGATCCTGCACATACCCGTGCAAGAAAAAAAAGAGAAATTTGAGGCTGAAAGATTAGCCAAGGAAAGGGTGAAAAAAGAGAAGAAACAAGATGTTGATTCTCAACCTAGGGTCATAGTTTGGAAACCTATTTCTCCTACCACTTCTTCTACACAAGTGATAACTCCTCCTCCTATTCCAACATTATTGAAGCTAAATTTAGAAACAAAGCAAATAGTTCAACCTCAACCCTTGAATTGGGATGAAATGATGAAAGAGATAGAGAAGGAGAGACCCAAGAAAAAGGCTAGGGTTCTCCATTCCATAATGCTAATAGATACTGGTGAGATCATAGTTGAATGTGCAATCCCTATGGTGGATAAGGACAAATAGGATATGCAATTAACTAATTATCAATTAGGCATTGCTAATTTGGGGAGGCCCATAGGGAACCAATAGATGGACCTCATTGATATTGTGACATCCTCCACCAAATCCAAAATGATAAAGGAAAAGCAAAGAAGGATGAGCTAAAGGCACAATTAGACCAATTACATAAGTTCTTGAAGGATGTATCTATCCCTGTTTCTTTGTAGTCTACTATTCCAGAGACACCAATCATATTGAGCAAGAAAGAGGCTAATGACCTAGTACAAATGAGAAGCAAGGTTGGAATGTTGGACAGGTGGGTTGATCGGTTAAATCAAGAGGTTGATGAGTTTCTTGTTGATAGTTATAAAGCTCATGAAGGTGCATTAGAATTGGTGAATGATATGAATTCACATGCTAAAGCCTTGGGGAAATAGGATGAAGAATATAGAGATAATACAAAGAAGCTGAAGGACATGAACAAGTTGTCAAAAAAAACTATGTTAGAGAAATCTATTCCTAATGAGGATAATGTAGATTTCGTTGAAAAGAGACTGAACATTATTAGATTCAGGTCTACACTTATCTATGAACATAGGAATAATGTTCAAAAAGCTAGTAAGGATTTGAATGAACAAATTGACGAGTTCGAAGTAGTAATTTCTATAGTTGTAAACTTAGATATCCCTATGAAAGAAGGCCTTCCTCTTGAAAACATAAAGGAAAAATGGAGTGGTAGGTTTGAGGAGGTGATGCAGAAAGAGGATGATGGTGATAACTTGTTGCTTGATAGACTCATGGACATCAAGGCTAAAGTAAAGGTTAGAAGGGAGTTAATTAAATTGAAAGATATGCAAGAGTTTTTCTTTGCTGAATTGAAGAGGATAAAATTTGAAGATGATTGGGTAGATGGGCCTGATGCAAATATACTTCAACAACTGTCTAACAGCTATGATGAGTACCTCCTTGAGTAGAGAACACATGAATGAGGTGGCAGTAGAATGTTCTTTCCAGTTGGGAATTTAATGTCATGTTCATCTAGATAACTTCCTCACCTATTCTTCAGCATTGAAATGAAAATTTTAACCTCGGATCCCTTGTAGCTCATTCTTCTTCTACTAGTAGATTTTGGATAGAGATATAGTCGTGGTCAATTCCAGAAAATAATGGAATTTTTTTATGTTGCTTGGTCGCTCCCATGGATTATGAATCTCATTTTCTTGCCTTGATGTCATCTAGTTGTCTGAGTCTTTAGGTCTATAAGTGAAAAAAATTATGATATTTTAAAGGTCAGATAGTTGAAAAGAGGATTAGCCACCTAAGAGAGACAATAGATATAGTTGTCATAGTTTTAATATTTTTCATGCTTTCAAGCAAAGATACTTTCAGATAATTTTTACAATTTATGCAATTAAGTTTCTTTTTATAAGTTTAGTAGTTGAGTGATAATGTTAATGAATCATAGTCATTTGTATGCCAGTGAGTTTTATTGTGCATAATTGTTTCTTATTTGATGCAAATCAATAGAAGAATTTGGATCTGAGACTATTTCATTGAGTTTTATGTGAATAGAATTTATTTATATCTGTTGATCTATTAATTTTTGCAATGAGTTGGTGATGTGTTTTGATTTTGAAATGAACTTTTGATGAATGGTTATGGTTATTGAATTTTCACTATGAATGCATGCAATAGTATAGATCATGCTATGGATTGCATCATTTTATGATTTTGGTTGATTAACAAAACACTCATTGTTAAGATGCATGTTTGGATGTAAAGACATTTATGTTCATAATTTACTATTCTAAAGACTTGTTCTTTCTTTTCTTTTTTTATTTACACCCCCTCCTAATGTTAGATTTCTTCATAATATTAAATTTGTATTTTTTTACTAGTAGGCCCCTTGAACATTGTAGCTTCATTGACCACTCAGCAAAACAACAACGTCGTGACTCAACATCTAGGACCTTGGAAGGTGATCAATTTAATGATTGTTTGTCTTTTTCAGGAGAGGTAAGCTAATTACATCTTGCTTGCATGTTGTATCAATTTTGCCATCAACAGGTCTGAGCATTGAATTTGAACTTAAAGCCTATGAAAGTAATAGTAAACCAATGTATGCTCTCTTGAGTAGTCTTACAAACTATGAATTAATGAAAGTTATGAATCTAAAAATTGGTGAAGCAATTTGGGAAATTTTGGAAAGTATTTATGAAGGAGATGATATGGTCAAACAAGCTAAGATGCAAAATTTAAAGATCACATTTGAGAACTTGTGGATGTTTGAAGATAAAAAAAATACAAGCTATATACAAAGGGTAGATGAATTGGTCAACTCCATTAGAGGTCTTGGTGGAAAAGTCAAAGAACCAAAAGTGGTAAAGAAAATTCGTAGAACCCTTCCTAAGGCTTACAGTCATAAAGTTGTTTCTATTGAGGAATCTCAAAATCTAGATCATTATACTAGAGATAAATTGTATGGATCTTTAACTACATTTGAAATGAGGGAATTTGATACTAACAATGGTGCAAATGTTGAGACTACTTTTAAGGTTACAAAATCAAAGAAGGCTAAAGAAATAGATCAATAGAATATTGATGATGTGGAGGCTAACTTTTTGAGAAGAATGAGAAGGGGTACTGGTAAGTACAAAGACAAGTTACCTTTCAAATGCTTCAATTGTGGAAATATGAGTCACTATAATTCAAGATTCCCAAACAGAGTTGTGAGTGAAAAAAAAAAAGGAGAACAAAGGTAAGATGATAAGAAAAATAAATTATGTTAGAGAATATGCAAGTATTTCTGATGATGAATCTGATCATGGAGATGATGATGATGAATTCTTGTTCATGGCTTTAAAATATGAATCTATCTTTGCTAACTCTAAAGGATGAGTGAAGGAATGCCCTCTAGAGAAAAAGGATAATATTGAAGGTGCCTTGGTTTTTTATTTTCATGCTAGTGTAGATAAGAAATATTAGATCATTGATAATAGATTCTCTAACCATATGACTGGAGACAAGAGTAATTTTTTTAAACTTGAAAAGTATGATGGATGACTTCTTAGATTTGGTGATGATTTAGGTACTAAGATATGTGGAATAGGTTCAATTAGTTTTGATGGCAAGCATAATACTAGAGATGTTTACTATGTTAAGGATCTAAGGCATAAACTCTTGAGTTTTGGACAAATATGTAGCAAAGGATAAAATATTATATTTCAGGATGATAGATGTGAGATCAAAAAAGGGTCCAAAACTATGATTGCTATTGGAAGGACAAATGGAAATGTTTATCAGCTCAAGGGTGTTGATGGTCACTACTTTATGACTTAGATTAATGAAAGTTGGCTATGCCACAAAAGGATGCATCACATTAATTTTGATAATTTGATAAGAATCAGTTCAATCCAAGTAGTGAGAGATTTTCCAAAGATTACAAATCCTATCAATATTGTCTACAAGGATTATCAAATTGGAAAGAAAACAAGAAAAAGTTTGAAAGGAAAGGAGCATTATTCTACCAGATTGTTGGAATTGGTTCATATAGATATTTGTGGTCCCACAAGAATAAGAAGTCTTCAAGGTGATAGGTACTTCATACTTTTTCTTGATAATTATTTTAGAATGACATGGATTAATATGAATCCCTAGATAGATTCAAAGCATTTAAATTTATGGTTGGGAATAAAATGGATATCAAGATCAAGTGTTTGAGGTTTGACAGATGTAGAGAGTTCACCTCCAATGAATTTAACATATTTTGTGAGAATCATGGCATAAAGAGGCACTTGTTCACCCCTAGAATTCCTCAATAAAATGGAGTTGTTGAAAGGAAAAATAGGACTATTCAAGAAGCTGCAAGGACTATGATGAAAGAAGCTAACCAATTGAAATTCTACTTGAGTGAAGCAATTCATACTATTGTTTACATACTTAAAAAATTTCAAGAAAAAGAATATAGCACAAAGGCTCCCTATGAGTTGTGGTATGGAAGGATCCCTATTATCAAATATTTTACGGTGCTTGGAAGCAAATGCTATATCAAAAGAGATGAAGAAAACTTGGGAAATTTCTATGCAAGGTCTGATGAAGTAATATTCCTTGGATACTCTACTAAAATCAAAGCCTACTAGTGCTACAAGAGACTTAGAAGGATTGTTGAAAGTGCAAGTGTCAAGGTTGATGAATATTTTCATAACTCAGTGGTGATAGATGGATATGAATTAGATGATACTGATTATAGAGAAAAAAAAGGCTAAGGAAAAGGAATTGTGCAAATTGAAGAGGAAGAAGCTCCAAAAAAGACCCCTAGAACCCCTAAGTATGTGCAGAGAAATAATTCTAAAGAATAGATCATTGGAGACAAAAGAAAAGGTGCATTAACAAGAAGGAGAGCTACTAAACAAGGGGTAAATTTGTATTTACTTTCAAAATTTGAACCTAAAGTAGCAACTAAGGCATGCAAAGATGAACATTGGATGAAATCTATGGAAGAAGAACTATTGTAGATTGAGAAAAAATAGACTTGGAAACTTGTCCCAAGACCTACAAACAAGAACATAAGTGGATCTAAGTGGGTGTTTAGAAACAAACTGAGTGAGAATGGAGAAGTGGTAAGGAAAAAAGGAAGGATTATGTCTAAGGGCTACTCACAAGTTGAAGGAATGGATTTTGAAGAGACATTTTCTTCAGTGGCAAGAATGGAAGCTATCATAATGCTTTAGCTTTTGCAATACACAAGGATTTCAAAGTTTATCAAATGGATGTGAAGTATTCTTTCTTGAATGGAGAATTGGAAGAAGTATACATAGAACAACCAGAAGGATTTCAATCATCAAATAAACCAAATATTGTATGTAGATTAAAGAAGGAATTATATGGATTGGAGAAAGCTCCTAGATCTTGGTATGTAAGGTTGGATAAGTATTTGATATAACAAGGATTCAATAAAGGTACTACAGATAGTAATCTCTACTTTAAAGTCGAAGAAGATCAAATATTGATTATAGTTGTGTATTTTGATATAATTTTTAGAGGCAATGAAGTAATGTGTAATAATTTTGTAGAAGAAATGCAAAAATATTTTGAGATGTATATGTTTGGGGGGATGAATTTCTTCTTTGGGCTAAAAATCAATCAAACAAACAAAGGAATATTCATTTAACAATCAAAGTATGCCAAAGAAATATTGAAGAAGTTTGGAATGAAACTCTAGACTAGTATGTACTCCTATGGTTACTAGTTGAAAACTAAGCAAGAATGATGAATATCCTAAGGCTGATTAGAGCAAGTAAAAATAAATGATTGGTGGAATTCTATATATAACTACTACTAGATCGGATATCATGCATGCAATTTGTCATGTGGCTACATTTCAAGAAGATCCTAAAGAGTCACATGTTGTAGTAGTGAAAAGGATATTTAGATACTTGAAGAGAACTCTAGATCATGGCTTATGGCATCCAAAGGATACTAACTTCACTTTGAGTACCTACATAGATGTAGATTGGGTTGGCTGTGTGGACGATAGGAAAAGTACAAGTGGTGGTGCATTCTTTCTTGAATGTAGATTGGTATCATGGCTAAGTAAGAAAGAAGATTTGATATCTTTATCTACTATAGAGGCTAATTACATTACAACAACATCTTAATGCACACATGTGTTGTGGATGAGGAAAACAATAAAGGATCACAAAGTGTTCTATGATGATCCTATTTCTATCTTCTATGATAATACAAGTGCGATTAATATTTCAAAGAACCTAGTAATGCATTCATGGACAAAACATATTTCAATTTAGTATCACTTTTTGAGAGAGAAGGTTGAAGCTTGAATGAAGTGAATTTTGAATATGTGCCTACAAAGGATCAAATTTTTGATATATTCACTTTAAGGCTCTTCCTGAGGATACTTTTGATTATCTCTGGTAGAAGTTGGGAGTTATTTCCCCTCCTTTAAACTAGATGCATCATTTCAATGGATATCAAGATTCATTCTTCTTCTGGACTAATATTAGTGGCTACCTCTCAAGGGGAGTAGGTAGTTGCATTCAAAATATTGTGTGTTTTCCCTATGCATTGGTTACTAATTTGGTATAGATTGGTGTATGTTCATAAGGGGAAAGTATACAAAGCAATAAAGGAAAAAAGTTATAGAGTAGAAGTAAGCAAGTTGGTTGACATCACAGGAAGAGAATAAACAATAAAAATATTGTGTCCTTTCCATTGATGTCAAAGGGGGAGAGAGAAACATGTGAAAAAGGAACAAGTCATTCAGAGAGATAGAAACAAGCAAAGAAAGCAAGCTACAAAGGGTGAGAAAACAGTGTGTAAAAGATAAGTTATTCATGGAGAGAAGTAATATGAAGAGTTACAATGTGTTGGTATTCAAATTCATGTCTTTGATTGTTTTTCACATCATGTGTTGCCATAAATGACAAAGGGGGAGATTGTTGCAAGTATGAGTAGTTGGTGTTGTCATTGATGTCTGTAGTTGAGTGAGTTTTTTGTAAGAATATGAGTAGTTGATGTTATCCATGCTTTGATTAGTTGCATTAAGTTGTCATTAGTAAAGCTATTGGTGTCAACCTCTAGTGTTTCTTTGATAAGCTTTTGTCTATGGTTGAGGATGTACTAAAGTTGATGATGATGTGTCTCTAGTACTTGGTTTCCAATTGATTTTGAGAAAATTTGATTAAAAAAGAGGAAACGGTGTATTGCAGTGGTGTTCTAGGTGACAAAGTTGTGCTCCAGTTTTTCTCTACATTTATTCTAGGTTAAAGATCTTCCTGTGAAATCCAAATATGTTGGTGAGAATAATTTAGAGGTGTTATATTCAAGAGTTGGTGTGTTGAAACGTTGTACAAAATAAGTTGTGTTCGCCAATGTGTGATTGTGTATTGTAGAGGTGTTTAGGAGAAATGTATTTGCTCTACATTTCTCTACAAAATGGTTTTAGGTCTTACAAATCTAGAGGTGTTTTGATGGTTTTGGTAGTTTATCTTAGTCAAGAGAGTTTGAGGTTTGGTTCTTTGGAAGATGGTTTTCTAAGTTATAGTGTATGGTAGAGTTGTTTGGATGTATTGGGTGTGTGCATTCTTTAGGTGAAAGTTGTTGCAAAGAAGTTTTTATTTCAAGGTGTTTTTAGAATGTTCTAGAGTGTTTTCAAGTGACATTTATTATTCGTGAGTTATGGTGAGATCAAAGGAAGTGTGTACTTAAATTTTAATAGTTTTTGCATGGGTAACGATTGACCCAGTGTTTACACTACATGTAATGCCCCACTACGCAAATGCAAAAGGACTCTAAAACATCTAACACTTTGACACTTTTTTTTTTAAATAAAATAATGAGTTATCAATTAATATACGTTACTAGAAATAAAACCATACAAATGTATATATCAACTAACTAAGTCCCTTAGGGTTACATGACTGCATTACATTTTGAATATCTCTAACATCATTCCAAACCCATAACAATGATTAACTACTTACAAATATACATATTAAAACTATATTATAAAATAAGTACACAATGCATGTGCATCCATCTCATTACATAAACATCCTTCACACTTATGCATTTAATCATAAATATTTCCATAGATACAACACCATTAAAGATCATATATTATGAACCAATAAATACATAATAATACAGTATCAATATACATAACATTTATGATAAGCATCCTTCAATGATCACAAGTTAATGAAAAATATTACAATCATTACATTTATAATATGTAGATACATCATTTACGGATTACATCAATTCAATAGTGCTTCCCAACATGAATGGGAATAGTGCAATAACATATAACAATACAACTAAAATGAATGTATACACAACATCAATACTGATTCTAGCTCTGGTACAACTCTGGAGTCACTGCAAATGGTACAACTTTGCACATTTTGATGTTCGGCTAGAGACCCAATGGGGTGTATAGCACAATCCACCTGACCATGTGGACCCTAAGGCTCACCCCCCATGCTAGGATATGACAAGGAGAACCCACAACACAAATAGAGAAGAGAACAATGGCTAACAAGACTCCATGACAAGAGTAATAACAAACACCAAAAACATCTACTTCTAGAGGAACAAGTACAACAAGGGGGAAACAACAAACACACATAGGGTTGCTAAAGGGAAGTGTCATCACATGGATTGACATGCGTTACCCAATGTGGATCTTCATAGGCTACCAGCCCCCATCCTGGGTTACCCTGACAACCTTAACCAATCCCCAAACCCCATTCTTATGCATGCGGAACCAACTCACCTTTCATGAAGACAAGGCGGTTGATCTACCATTCCAGGCCTTCTCATTTCATCTCAAGCCTATACGAGTGCTTAAACCATGAGAGAGGCATCCATCATCTTGTAGTAGTGTATTTACTACCCAATCCCCATAATTATTTATTAGGTTTTTACTTGATTAACTCAACTTCCATATGATTTACCCAAGATACTATGTAGGGTTTCGGCCCTCATGGGAAGCCACTCTCCCTACCAGCAACAAAACCTCAAAATCACAAACTGGGTAAGCCAACTTGTACAAAATATCAAAGCCAAATAAGTAAATACATCAAGTGAGGCATGCACCATCTCACGCTAGAACTTCATAGCAAAACAACTTCCAAGTGCAAGGCTAAATCCACAAAAATCAAATTGAGCATAATAACAATAGTTCATAAAGAACCAATAAGATGAACCAATTATAGATTAATATTTCTCCCCACCCCTAGAAGTCTAAAACCAACTACCTAAGAACTCATAGTGGAGGGAAAATCAAAGCAATACGGATTCAACAAAACAACAAGACATCAATCCAAGTACATCAAAGCATATGAAAAATCCTCATATCAAAACCATTACAATAGAGGAATACGTCACCAAGGAACCACAATACACTCTACTATTCCACTTGGTACTTGTAAAGTAATTTTTTAAAATACATTTATAACTATACAAATTTTCCATTTAATTACTCATCCTTAATGCAAATTATTAATAAAACAATACCATATTATTCATTACTAATTTTATAATAATCAACGATGAAGGGAGAAATACAATAAGAGTGATAATTTCAGAGAATATTTAACTCATCAATACTTTTATCTTTTCACTCTTTAAGAAATTATTAAAACAATTAAAGAACTATAGAACATAAACCATTAAACAATTAAAAGTGAGAACAATTAAACACCAATAAAACATGACTTAGTGTACCACTATTGGTCTCACTTTTTTTTGGGTCTTTTTGGATACCTCAACAAAAAGAATGCTGATGTGGCATCATATTTGATGATGTGGCCCTAAAACGAAATATAGAAGCATATGAGTTGCCAAATAAACTGTTGTATAGAACTGAGGTATCCAAAAAGGCCCAAAAAAATGTGAGACCAATAGTGGTGCACTAAGTCATGTTTTATTGGTGTGCTTATGTGGCATCACATGATTTGTCACTTTGCGTACTTTATGGATAAAAGTGTTTTACAATTCAATATTAAAGTGTTCCACTATGGGGCCCATTGAGGACTACTTTTATCCCCACTATTAGACCCTGCTCCATTATAGGCCTCTCTCTCCTCTAACATAGAACAAAATTCCATTGAGTATAGGTTGTAGGTTAGGTTGTAGCTTAGAAAATAAGTAACTGAACACAAGCAAAATCTGTAGACCCTAAAGGGAACCAAAGACCATAGTGGGAGGTGAAACGAGCTCCTAAGCAGCTCGTACCATACAAAGAGAGAGATTAGCGTCTCAAGAGCTCGAACCTACAACACCTAAATGTTGAGCACATGGAAAAGATAATATCAAATGCAAAGGAAATGAAATTCACACTGCTTACCACTTAAGACAAATATAATGCATGATTCAATTGGCACTGAGAACTACTGTAAGGTCAACGCCCAAAAATTGGCTTAGCTAAAATCACCATCATAACAATATGAAATCTGTAGAAACCATAAAGCCGATTTAACACCTACATAGGGATCTCATCGAAGTCACATGATTGACTAATAATAGGCATTCGATTTCAATGCTTAGCTATACTCGAATGCCCAGGAAGAATAGTAAGGTAATAAACATCATGCATGCAACAGAAAACAGGTTTCACAAAAGAGGAAACAGACGAGTGCTAAACCGTCTAGAGCAAACACAATACTATCAACAAGAAGCCGATTACTACATCGTGCAAGGCCACGAATTTGATGTTTGTTTTAGGATCATTCAAAAGATATCCAAGGCAACAGTGATGGGGTTTCAAATCACATCGATATCTAACCAAGCAATAAGGCGGCTAAACAATTCGCACCCTCTCCTTATTGAAGGAGGAGCTTACTATACACCAATTGCAGCCTAAAACAATCTTCAAAAGTCATAAAAAAGTTCCATTTAACTATGGAATTTAACCCAGCCATTCAAACCAAAAACATAATACAAATAACGATTTTCTTAAAGGAAGGATTTGAGAAAATAAAAAAGGAGCTCAAACAATCATTCTTCAGACGACAGAAGAAGAGGATTCACTTACATAAACGCCTCAAGAATCACTCTCACGCTTAGTAATGGTGAAGTCATGTGCTCAAGAATCACTCTATCGCAGCTACAGTTCCTTCCTTCAAAACTTAATCCCTTTGAGAAAAAAAATTCTAGATCCCAAGACTGTAACCTTTTCAAATTATTTTGCAAAGCAAAGTTTTCTTTTTCCAATAAAAAAAACATGAATTCCTCCCCACAATTTTCTAAGAACCCCCACTTATAAAAACTAGAAAGAGTTTTGTTTTTCCAAAAACAAAAATCCAAAACAAGATAAGTTTTGAATCGGTAAACCCACAAACTTGGCAAGTTTCCCATTTGAAAATCAATTGGGAGTCGTGCACGTGCACACACTGCCTTTTTCCCATATTTTTCTATTTTGAACTCATTTTTACAACAGTTTGAAATCTTGTCTCTTTCATTTATTTTAAATCACATTAATTTTCCATATTTAATAATTTTCCCCTCAAGATGAAAACATTATCAATTAATATTAAATATAATTTAAAACCATACTTTTTATGAAACAAAATAATTTAATTATAACTGTATACATTCTATACACAAAATTGGCTTATTAATTATTATTTTAATTCTAATTTTATTTAAATTATCTTTTAAGAAATTTTAATTTAATTAACTAATTTAAAAAGGCCATTTAAAATTCTAAGTTCACCACATAATTCAATAATGCAATAACAATGAAATCACAAATAAACACTTGCTTGAATGCCCAGAAAGGCCAAAATGGAGGGGCACTACACTACATTTTGTGGATAATTATTACTTGTAGAATTGTGTTGTAGTGTGGTGTTATTGATTTGGGTCCCAATTAAGTATGAATAGAGTTGTTGAAGGATGTTAAGATAGATGTGTGAGATGCAAATAATGTGAAGTGCAATGTGTTAGAGTGCAAAATTAAGTAATGTAGTGTAAGATTTTATGTGTTAGTTTATTGGATGTAGTGAATAGAAGGTG
The DNA here is from genome assembly GCA_007258455.2 of Sequoia sempervirens. Classification (NCBI taxonomy): domain Eukaryota; kingdom Viridiplantae; phylum Streptophyta; class Pinopsida; order Cupressales; family Cupressaceae; genus Sequoia; species Sequoia sempervirens. The sequence continues at coordinate 470,596,147 of VDFB02058242.1, forward strand.
GATACAATCTTTCAATTAGACTATGAATTTGTTGATGTCATTTTGGTGGATTCTCTATTGCATTGAGATGCTCTTCTCTGTGTAACATTTCTTCCATCTTCTTTTCTTTTTTGATAGTGAGCCTTTCTTCTTTAAGCAGTGAGCCCTACTGTATTTGGTGTTGATATTCCTTATAATGTCAGCGAATCCTCACCGTAGTTTTTTCCTTTTTTCGGTTTTCCACGTAAATTTGGTGTTCCTTGTGTATGGTGTTAAGTTGTTTCAGTTTCTGTTAATTTCTTTTCATACTACTTTATCATAATAGATTTAAGGGTTTTAATGAATGAATGTGGATTTGAATGTTAATAAGGGCTTTGAAGTATTAAGGTACAATTGATTCACCCCCTCTCAAATGCCTTGTTCATTCAACATACTATATAAATTTTTAAGTTCAACAATGATCTTTGCAATCAACATTACAACCATTTAACAATGATCTTTGCAATCAACAATACAACTTTTAGGTTGAATAATGATACTTGCAATCAATGTTGCAACCATTTAGCAATGATCTTTGTGATCAACACTACAACTTTTTAAGTTCAACAATGATCTTTTGCATCAATATTACAAACATTCAACAATGATCTTTGTGATCAATGAAACTTATTGTGCACATATAAGTGCTCCAACATCGAATCTCACATATATGAATGGTCCAATCTCACACCACTACATGGATATAATTCAAGTAGCTTTTAAATAGTAGTAAAAAATTATAGATTAAATTACATGGTTTCTAGGAAGATATTTGGCAGGTTGCAAGATTGCTATTTTGTTTGATATGTGAATTATATGTTTGTTCAATATTTTGAACATACTTGCGACCTTTTTCCAATTATCTATACACCAATCCATCTGCAATTCATATGTATACTATCTTGTAGTGGTTGTTTCTTTCATTTTTTCTTCCAACACAATTTCTTAGAATGATTATTCAATCCATCGATACTACAAGGATGAATATCCCAACACAACTCTTTTCTATGTCCATGCCTATGATAATGAGATCATGGGTAGGTGCACCAAGATGTTTCCCAAAAAAGGGGCTTAAGTGGCCACTTTTTTTTTCTGAAATCAAAAAATACTGACCTTGGATGTGAAATTGAGGATAGCTACACTCAATTTTGAGATGAAACAAAAACAAGGATTGAAGTGCTCCAAGTCCACTTTCTAAACTACTAATTTAATTTGAAAATGGTTGACATTAAGGGGTTCAAAAGAGGGATGAACACAAATTGTTGTTGTTTTTTCTAGAAAAAGCATAACATAGCAACTCTTGTACGACCCTAGCATGGTGAACTCTTTTGTAGTATTTTTAAAATCGCTACAGCTAGAAGTTGACTAATAGTATCTAGTTGATGCATGATTTTTCTAATTATTTTTTTAATGAATATTTGATATTTTACTAATTTTCTAGATGGGCACTTCCTAAAAAGTAGAATTTTGGTTGTGCTCCCCCTACAAATTTTGGAAATTAATAGATTTTTTATTTATTTATTTTTAAAAAAAATTGTAGAATGGAGTCTACTTTCTAAAAATGTAATTTATTTGAAATTTTGATGAACGGTTAATTTATAACAAAAAAACACCAAATACTACTTTTTGACAAAAAATAGACATACAAACAGAAGAAAGTATGGATAAAAGGCCTAACATTATCAGAAAGTGAAAAAAATTACATCATTGGAAGGCTAAGAGAGAACCTAACATTACCCATGTGTTCAATTTTTTTGATATTGAACTAGATGCAATCTTAATGGGGAGCATAAACTTGATAATGTGAAAAATTGTAGAATTTGTAAAAACACCTCTCTAGTCATTGGGAATGCCCTTCAAGCCTTTGGGTTGGTATTCCAAGGAAAATACCAAAGCTAAGGCTTGGGGATTCCCAAATAAAAATATAACGTGAGAGCATTATCTGTTACTTTTGACATTTTTTGCTTCTCTGGGGAACATGTCTAGCAACACATAATGTGCTTGTGTTATGTATTCATTTAGCTAAATGCCACTTTATTGAATTTTTGTATTTATATGTATGTCAGAGTGTCATGTATGTATGTATGTATGTATGCCTATATGTATGTATGTATTCTTGTGGGAGAGAGGGTGAGAGAGGGTGGGAGTGGGGGAGAGTGGGAGAGAGTGTGGGAGAGTGGGAGAGACGGTGGGAGAGAGAATGGGAGAATTTGGGAGTGTGGGAAAGAGTGCAAGAGAATGGGATTGTGGGAGAGTTGGTAGAGAGTGGGAGAGAGAGTGGGAGAGAGTGTGGGAGAGTGGGAGAGTGGGAGATAGGGTGGGAGGTAGGGAGGAGAGAGTGGAAGATAGTGGAAGAGAGTTGGAGAGTGTGGGAGAGGGTGGGATAGGCTGGTTGTGAGAGAGAGAGTGGTTGAGGGTTTAGGGTTTAGGGTGGGAGAGAATGGGAAAGGATGGGAGAGAGTGGGTGAGAGTGGGAGAGAGAGGGAGGAAGAGAGTGGGAGAGTGTGTGGCAGAGTATGGGAGAGTGGGAGATAGGGAGTGAGAGAGTGGGAGAGAGTGGGAGAGGGTTGAAGAGAGTGGAGGAGAATGGGAGAGGGAGGCAGGGAGGAAGATCATGGGAGAGAGGGAGGGAGAGAGTGCGAGAGGGTTGGAGAGAGTTGTAGAGAGTGGGAGAGTGGGAGAGAGGGTGGGAGAGAGTGAGTGAGTGGGAGATGTGGTGAGAGAGTGGGAGAGGTGGGAGAGTGTGAGAGAGAGGGGGTGGGAGAGGGTGAGAGAGAGAGGAGAGAGAGGCAGAGGGAGAGGCTAGAGAGAATGGGAGGGAGAACAGAGGACAAAGCTAGAGAGGTGGGAGAGGAGAGAGAGGGAGGAAGAGAGTGAGAGGGAGGAGAGAGTGGGAGAGGGCTGGAGAGCTGGAGAGAGTGGGAGAGAGGAGTGAGTGGGAAATAGGGTGGGAGAGAGGAGGTGCAAGGAGAGAGGGTGTGAGAGGGTGGAGAGAGGGAGGTGAGAGCTGGAGAGAGGTGGGAGAGATCCAAAGAGAGGGGAGAGGGTGGAGAGAGTGGGAGAGTGGGAGAGGGAGAGAAGGTGAGGGGATGATGCAGGGAGAGTGGGAGAGTGTGGGAGACAGTGGGGAGGAGAGTCAAAGAGAATGGGAGAGGTGGAGAGAGTTGGAGAGGGAGACAAAGGATGAGTGGGAGGGGAGATGGATGGAGAGGGTGGGAGAGGGGTGGGAGAAAGTGGGAAAGAGGGTGGGTGGGAGATATAGTGGGAGAGAGTGGGAGAGGGTGGGAGAGAGCGGGAGGGTGGGAGAGGGTGAGAGAGATAGTGGAATAGGGTGGTAGGGTGGGAGAGAGTGTGAGAGGGTGGGAGAGAGGGTGGGAGAGGGCATGAGAGAGTGGGAGAGTGTGGGAGAGAGTGGGAGAGAGTTAGAAAGCATGGGAGAGGGTGGAAGAGAGTTGGAGAGAGATGGAGAGTGGGAGAGAGGGTGGGAGAGAGTGGGAGAGAGTGTGGGAGAGAGTGGGAGAGAGTGTAAGAGTGTGGGAGAGGGCGAGAAAGGTTGAGAGAGGGTGGGAGAGTGTGAGAGATGGTGGGAGAGAGTAAGAGAGAGTAAGAGAGAGTCAGAGAGTGAGGGAGAGGTTGGAAGAGAGCTGTAGAGACTAGGAGAGTGGGAGAAGGGGTGGGAGAGAGTGGGAGAGTGGGAGAGAGGGTGGGAGATGATGGGATAGAGTGGGAGAGGGTGGGAGAGAGTGGGAGAGAGTGGATGAGGGTGTGAGAGGGTAGGAGAGAGTAGGAGAGAGATGGAGGGAGAGAGTGAAAAAGGGTGTCAGAGGGGTGGGAGAGAATTGGAGAGAGTGGAAGAGGATGAAAGAGAGTTATTTGGCAGTGGGAGAGTGTGGGAGAGGTTTGGAGAGAGTTGGAGATGGTGGGAGAGGATGAGAGAGTGTGGGAGAGGGTGGGAGAGGGTGAGAGAGTGTGGGAGAGAGTGGGAGATGATGTGAGAGAGGGTGGCAGAGGGTAGGCTAGTATGGGAGAGAGTCAGAGAGCATGGGAGAGGGTTGGAGAGAGTGGGAGAGGGTGGGAGATGGTGGGAGTTAGAGAGCATGGGAGAAAGTGGGAGCGAGTTGGAGAGAGTGGTTGAGTGGGAGATAGGGTGTAAGAGGGTGGGAGAGAGTGGGAGAGGGTGGAAGAGAGCGAGAGAGTGTGGGAGAGAGGGTGGGAGAGAGGGTGGGAGAGAGGGTAGGAGAGTTGAAGAGAGTTAGAGAGCATGGGAGAGGGTGGGAGAGAGTTGGAGAGAGTGGGAAAGTGGGAGAGAGGGTGAGAGAGGGTGGGAGAGTGGGAGAGTGGGAGAGAGGGTGGAAGAGGGTGGAAGAGGGTGGGAGAGTGTTGATGGGTGTTTCTTGCACAACAACACAGACAAGATGCAATATCCTATCTCTCTTGAAAGGTAAATATCTATCAGCAAGCCTCAAGGGATAACCCCAAGATCTCTAATGTCAGGTCTTGACAATGCATAAACAAATCAGTGATAAATGTGAGATTGTTGGTAATCACAATGGGACCTTACTATAAGCAAACTACTGAATCAATTCTATCAAATTTAACAAACTGGTGATACTTCAAACCAAGATTTAACCCAATAATTAAAGAAATAGAAAAAGGATAAGGGTTTTAGAGAGATTTCTAAATCTAATAGTACTCCTAAAATTAACAATGAAAGTAACCAATACCCGAAATGGACCAATCCCTCAAAACTGATTTCTGCTTGACCAAGATAAATTTGCAATCTTACAGAAAACAGTGCAATCTTTTGAGGTGTTAAGATTTTCAAATTATGAACACTCATTCAAACAACCCTTTTGCAATTGAAGTGAATAAACCTTCACAATCAAACTTAAGCACAAGGAATATGAAAAGTCCAGGATAACTTTCCAAGGCAACTAACAATTAGTTGGTTGCGAAAAGTATGGACTGAGAGATTACTACAACATTTAAGTATCAAATCACAAACATTATCAAATCGAATCTAGTATAAATATTAACCAACTCAAAGCAATTTTAAAGATGGAATAGCAAGAACCATGCAAGAAAAGAGAGCACAAATATGGCACCAAATCACAATGTCACTATTTGCATTCAAATTGTTCACTGTAGCAACAATTTTAGCTTTCTATTACAATATCTGCTTGAGGGAAACTACCTGCTAACTTACTCTACTTCTATATTCTGGTTACAAGTTCTTACTTTCTAACTGTTTCCAACTATCTAACTATTTTCTAACCCCTTTACTTGAATGAAGTGACATGCCCATTATATAGAAATCACCAGAAATCCATCGGCCAGGAAAGGGTTTTGCAGCAATAACTTGGCACAACAACCTTGCCAAGAGAGTCTTCAAAATGGGTCAAATAAGAAATAAATGCAATGTATCCTGTCGAGGTCAGCCCGAGATCCATAATGCAGCTCAGATGATGTGCGCGAAGATAATAGGGAAGCACAAATCGCACTGCAACCCATCATTAGCTCCCTTCCTTATTATCCCCACGTCATTCTGACCCTTCATGTAGCTTCAACAACACTCCATCCAAGTTGGCTATAGGTGGTATTAGCAGAACCCTAAGTCACCTCTCAATGGACACAATCTCCTCTCTTGACTGTTTGACTGACCTATCCCAGTCTACCTTGTATGTCACATGCTTATCAATAACTATGAGGTAGGTGGCCGCATCATCCAGTTGGTGTTCGGAAATAGAACCATCATCAAGTGGTGCATACACATCATGCCACCATTCTCTCAATTGCTCTAGGCTCAAGTACTTGGGCGCGATCTTCCTCCTTCCCATCATGATTTCAAAGAAGGTAATGGAGCCATTGTAAGCCCCAGTTAGGGTGTCATCAATCTACCTCCTTTGCTTGTGAATCTTTTTCAACACCTTTTTCCTAATTTGTAGTGCCTCAAACCACTCCCACGGTTCGACAGCCCTAGAGGAAGGAAGAATCTCGTCCTTACAAACATGTCTCAGGTGTACTCCATTAGAATTCTAGTTTTCTATAGAAGGAGGTCTGTATCCTCCTTATCTTGTGCTAACACCTATTTTAACCATTCAGTCGCCATGACAACATCCTTCCCAATTCATAAAATCTCCTTAATAGCTTCATCACCCTTTTCTTGGACTTCTTTCAACCAATTCATAGTGGCAAGGGCACTGGAAGCTTTCATCTTTTCTAGCTCAGTTATGGTTTCCTGAGGCATAGGATTGGTAGCAGAGGAAGAAGGATTAATGGATTGCAGGGGATTCATTAATTCCTCCAAGCACTTCTTGAGATTCTCATTTTCTTTCTTCAGCTCCTGCTTGGTTTTCACTTCTTTCCTCAATCGATCCACAATAATTGTACTAGAGACCTCATAGTCCTCAATATCATGCTCAACTGATGTAGGTCCTAGATTGAAAGTTTGAACACTGCAATATTTTCTGACCACATCATTTATGTCTTTGTCTGGAGCAAGGGTGGTGATATGATCGACTTTATTATGAGCCTCATCCCTTTCAACCTTTGAGATTACTCTAGCCCTCTTCTTACCTTTATCTTTTCCAATTTTTGCTAGCAATGCATCCCAATTCGGTGAACTATCTTCCACTACTACCTGTTTTCTCTTTATTTCTTTCTCTAGCAAACTAGGGACAGTGGATTCCAATTGCACCTTGCCCTGCCCCACTTCCTCTTGTTGATCTCCTACTATTTCCTCATTCAAATTTTGTTCATCAAGAGTTTCATTAGTCCTACTTTCTTCTTCTTCAACAGGTTCCTCCTCATGCTCAAGTGATGGATCCTTTACTTCCTCTACCTCCCTTGGAGGAGATTCAACTGCCTTAGTTCTAATAGGAGAGTCCGCATGTGCAACCATAGGGGACTGCATTATCTTTTCAATTTCTGCCTCTGCACTGTGGAGAGCACCCTCATGGAATTCCTCACCTTCAGTGTCTAGATGATCCTCAACATTTTCCTCCTCATTTGGTTCACCCTAAACTTCGTGAGTGGGAGGCACATCATCTTGTTGCTCCTCATGAGAAACCACCGGAGGTAGGTTAGCCTTAGGCACACTGTCCCTGGGAGAAGGAATCCTAGACTTCCTTGCATACACTTTGGCCTTCTCCTATGAGCTTTCAACATTTATTACTAGTGGGACAACTTCTCCCTCCCCAATCTTGGAGCTAGCCTTTTCTGAAAATTTTATAATTCTTCTTCTTTTGGGCACATGATCACTAGCCTCAGGACTCTGTTCGGACTTCTTAGTCCTTGTCCTCTTCTTGGCCTTTGGCTTTCTCTATTTTTCTGTCTCCTGGACCTCTATTTCTTGTACACCTTTAATCTTGACTTTGAGAGGAGATTCCAACTTACCCTTGCCCCTAGGATCTTGTTCGGTAGATTCTTCAAAAGTGGAATGGGGATCCAAATCTCCCATCAAGTTGTATGTGCATTGTACACCTTTATTCTCCAACTCCCACAAAGTGTGTTTGAGCCACATCTTGGTAAATTTGAGAATTGGATCCATCAGTTGTTTTAACTTTGTTTGCTCCTCTTCCAACCAATCCACAGTTTGTCTTTTATGGCCTCATAGGCATGATCTTGGATCAAGTTCCCATAATCTTCCAATTGGTCAAGAACTGCTTGTACATTATATAATCAAACTAACTCAATTGGAATCCAGGAGAATTTATCCTTTCTGACCTCAAACTCATCACTGCAGTTGGCCCAGTAGTCCTCCAAATTTACCTTATGGCTATATTCTCTGCTAGCCTTCTTTTGAGCTTCTCTTGTAATGTCAAATCTAGATCTTTAGGACTGGAAAGACAAGCCAAGAGTACTCAATTCTTCCTCTGAAGTTTGGGAAGAACTAATGGAAGGACAAACCTCTCCAGTGCCAATCCTTAGTGGGAAATCTCCACCAAATCTAGTTTTATGCTTGTCCTTCTTGACAATGGCATCAAAATCACAAATCTGTCTAGTTACTTCCAACAATATGATGTGGTCAGTGGGGTTCCATGGAAGCCTTTATGGGCTTTCTGGCATCCATCAATTCAAATGTATGAGAAAGTTGGAAATTGAATAAACCAAGCTCCATATTTCTTGATGAGCTCCTTGGCTTGATCTAAAATTCTAACATGCTCCACTTCCTGAAGCATTCTGGTGATATGCATGGTGAATGCATCATTTTCCCTCCTATAACTTGAACCTCCCCAATGCAACCAAGGGAAAAATTTGTAAATAATATCATATCCAAAGGTCCCCCTTGTATCCAATCCTCTATAGGGGTGGAACCTAGCAAGTGCATAGACCAAATATGAGGTCATTGCGAAGGTCTTTGTCTGCAACACCTCAGACAATTGCTTGTGAATTACTTGGCTAATGAACCCTGCCCAATGGTAGTCAATCTTCTCTCGTTTGATTCTTACAATTGCATGGCACATTCAATTCTCAAATGTACCAGCACTCCTCAATCCAACCACCCTGCTAAGAAAGGTGATGGCATCATAGTACTTGAATTTTGCTCTGAATAGCTACTTAGGCAACTTGGAGTAGTGTGACTTAGGCTTCTCTAGCCAAGAGTTAATAAGCTATTGTGACTTCATAGTCTGTTCATCGTAGAACTCCTGAGCTGCTTGAATGGTGAATCCCACCACATGAGATCGTTTTGGCATATTAAATGTTTGGGCAATGGAGACCGGGTTGAGATTTGCAATAATTCTCCCTTGAGGACCAATTATCCTCTGTGTGTCCTGATCATAGTGCCTTGCACATTCAAGGACCAGCTCATAGCATTGCACTGTTGAAGGGAAAACAACCACATGGGCCAAGCCTGATTCCATCATCCTTCTGGTCACCAAAGGAGGATCCTCAGCTGACGTCCTTGCTTTAAATTCCTCATAGTCCCAGAGGCCAACATTTGTATCAGTCACCTCTAACCAGACATAAGTGATCTTACTCTCAAGGACCTTGCTCTTTATGTCTAGCTTAATCCTCTCTGCATCAGATAATGAAGAACCAACTACTACCTTGCTTGATTCAGCCTGTATTCAACATGAAAACATAATAAAAATCATAGGAAAGAAAGGTTCATCCTCCAAAACACCATTAGAATTCATCTCATATAGTCAATGGGTCATTAAAATTCATATAAAATGATCACACAAATTTTGGGTTTTGAGACCATCCACAGAATCTGAGCTGGAAAGGAATTTCGGAAAATTCTAGACTGATCGGATTCCAACGAAAAAAATAAGAAACACCTACTTAAACATCAAACCTAATCATTTTTCACCAATAAATCACATGAGAGATCGAAATATGACACGAAATAATCATCAAATGCATCACAAATTATAAACGAGTCCAATTGTTTCATGCTCCTTTATATTTCACCAAATTCTGGGGAAATCCATGAGGGAAGGATTTCTGCGAAGAATAGGCTAACGAGGAGTTTCGGGAAATCTGGGAGACGACAGATTTCAGAGAAATCCGGACCTGACGGACATCCACAGTTTAGGTACAATCCTGAACCAATGGAGATTTATAGAGCAAAAGTTTTGGCAAGAGTTAGGATCTCGCGGAGAATTCATGGCGAAGCCATGAAGCTATGCCGAAAGATGTTATTGGAAAAGGTCTTGCCAAGAAATGGATGTTTCAATGTAACGTCTGGGCAAATGACAATATAGCAAACAACATTGATATGATCAAAGGACAGTCAGGGTAAGGTCTTGGCAAATGTTCCATGTTTCACTGACTGATGGGTCCAACCAAACACCTTGGCCAGACAAGAGTTTACCGATATGAAGTCCTAGTGAAGTTGCGATGTTATGCCAACTAGAGCTTGGTTTGAATTCAGCCAACGAGGATCTTCAAGAAATCTGGGAGACCACAGACTTCGGAGAAATCCAGACCTGACGGACATCCACGGTTAATGCAAAGTTCCAAACCAATGGGAATTCCTAGGGTGAAGGTTTTAGCAAGAATAGGGATCTTGCAGTAAGGTTTCACTGAAGGACAGATGTCTCGGCGACTTTGAAGAGCACTCGACAAGAATAGGATACGTTCAGTGAAAGGTCTCGCCGAAATGGGGAGGTCCCAACGATAGGAAAGAACTAAGCTTAGCAAAAGAAAACAGGGCTCGGTGGGATGTCTCACCGAAGGACAGATGTCTTGGTGAAGAAAACCAATATCGGTAGAGCTATTGGATCCCACCATGACCTCTTGGTGACCTGGAACTGTCCTGCCGAAAGTGAAGGAGATTTTATTGATGTGAGGGACAATACTGTCACAGCGACAAGACACAAACCTAGGAGGCCACTTCAGAAAACCTCAAGGTGATCGATATGATATCTCAGCGACAATGAAAGGTCACAGTGAACAAAATTTAGAAGGGATGGATTATCTCAAACTGTGACGCTAAGACACGATTTACCCAAAAACTGAACCAACAATGGACTTCGAAAAGTTCAACCTAGGGCAAGTCAGGGATGGGCCTTTCACATATTTTCCTTGTGTTTCTTGCCCTTTCTATAAGATGAAATAACCAGTCATGGCCCTACCCTAGGTTTCAAACCTTACCATCTGCCATTAGCACGCAGGAAATTTCAGAATTCAGTAGTTTACACTATTGAGTCATCACTAGGGCTTACTAATTACTTGCAGGCAAGATTCATTAAATGTAGATGGACAAATGAACTCAAAACTTGCCTGGGATATGACAGAGAATGCTATACTAAACAAACCTAGTATGAAATAGACAAATACACAGAAATTCCAATCCCACAAGCCCTCACAATACCAACGTGCCATTCATAATTCAATTCAAAGCAGAGCAATCAGATAAATACCATTTATGAAGTGAAATTGACCTCGAAAGTAGCAAATGCAAAACCCAACAGTGCCTACAAAGAACAGAGGTGAGAACACACAAGAAATAGCCACCAAAGGAATCAATTCAAGCCCAAACACCCCAAAACAAATTCAAGCAATCACAGGAAAGCACCCCAGCTTAAATGATGGTAAATAGTGAATATAATGGTGCCAAAGATCTCAGAAATCAAGTAAGAACCAGCCTTCAAAGTGTGTACGAAGCCATTAATACAATAGAAAAGACAACCAGAGAACCTAGGGAACTGATGACAGGGCAAAATCTGGGAAAATCCATCTCATGTAGAAATCCATGAAGACCCAAAATTCTCGAGCAACCAGACACAACCCAGAACCCAAGTAGGAACCAGGAAAATCTGACCAGGGCAGAAAATCCCGAATTAGGGTAAATGCCTGAAATTTATCCAAAACTTAAGATTTTCAATAAATAACCTGGGGAAACACTTAGGAAATCAAAATATACATTTAAGCCCGTGCTTAAGTAAGAAAACACCTCAAAATAAAGGGACAAAGCACCAAAACTGAAGTGAAAGAGGGTCCCTGCTTTTAGCAGGGCGTGTGTGCAAAAAACTGCACAACAGAGAGTGTTGGAGAGCACATGAGAGGGTGTGAGAGAGTGTGGGGGAGTGCGTGAGTGGGAGATAGGGTGGTCGAGGGTGCGAGAGGGTGGGAGAGGGTGAGAAAGAGTTAGAGGGCATGGGAGAGGGTGGGAGAGAGTTGGAGAGAGTGGGAGAGTGGGAGAGAGGGTGAGAGAGAGTGGGAGAG
>VDFB02058242.1:470611942-470693738 GCA_007258455.2 Sequoia sempervirens
ACAATTGAAGTTTGGAGGGGAACAAGATTTTGAAAAAGTCAAATTTTTGAGGAGTTTGAGGAAAGAAGAAGCAAAGGCTACATAATTGGGTAAAACTCCTCCATTTGAAACTTTGGTTTTTTAGGTATGTGAAGTCTTTGTACATTTTATTTCATTCTATTATGCCTTGCTTTCATTTTTGTTGTTTTGCTTATTCCATGTTGATCAAATTGTATGTTTGTCATGTTACAACCTTAGGTTGTCAATGGAAATTTTAAATTACACAATTCTATACACTTTCCTATTACATTTTTAAACCACATCTCTTTGAGGCATTTTGTTAAATTTAACAATTGACTTTCTTTGTGTATGCTTCCAAAGCTTTCAATGAAGTATTTTGTCAAATAGTTATACAAATGAGCTGATTGCCTTTTCTATGCTACCAAATTTTCCATACATGGCTCTAAAAAACTGGAATATACTCCTAATGTAGTAGGGGGAGGCCTGCAGCATACAAACACACAACTCCAATCTATAAACAAATTTAGAATTTAGAATTTCATCAAGACCTCTTCTTTCAACAAATTCACATTCTTTAGTTTGTAGCATACCAAAGTTACTCAATAGGGTATAATTCCCCACACAACCTTCTAACTTCTCAACAGACCCCCAAATCCAAAAAAAGTCCTTACTTAGGTCTCCAAACAAAAGATTTTTCGGGTTTTAGGACCTTGCATGCTCAAATAGGTTTCTAATACAAAAAACCTCAATTTGCTTATAAATATCTAGGGTTTTCTATATTTCACAACTCCAAGGCCTTCCAATCCTCACCAAAGCATCAATCAATTTTGTCCAGGTCTGCAAAAACAAAATAAATCTTCACTAGGCCTTTAGCCTCATTAGATCTCAAAAACAACACTTTGGTTCCTCCTTTTCATGCCAAAAAACTCACTTTCTCAGCCTATGATAGCATCACCAGTCCTATAGATGCATTACCACTATTAAAAGAACATGAAAATTGAAAACAACATATTACAGGCCTTTCCTCTAAATCACAAGTCACCACAGTAGGAGGAAAGGCTCCATCTTTAAATTAAAGTAAAACTCATACCTTGCTGGTATGTACAGGCTGATCATGAAGAATGAAGTTTTTTGTTCACCAAAACAACCAAAGGAGTCTCAAAATAGATTGAAGTCCAAGTTAACACCTACCACCATAGTGATTTATGAATTTCTAATCATGGGAGGCTTGTATTGGGCCGTACACAGGAAAAATAAACTGAAAACACAGAAAAAATTACTTGAAACTCCATAGTTTAGGTGTTGAGTAGAGCACCAAACCCTCAAAATAAATTCATTGAACCCTTTATTCGGGCTTGTATGATGTTTTTATACATTTTCAAATTAGGAGTCCCAACTTCCTTCAATGCCCATAACCACCCTTGAACCACCAAACCTTCATTACGCCTAAAAGTACTACTATTAGCAATGGTTTGCTTAGTAAGCTTCATTATGAAAATTTTTTGTTCTATATACCTAGGACCATTTAGGCACCTTTATTTTACCCATTACAGAGCCTTTCAACAGATCCAACAATCACCAATGCTTGTTTTGTACCAAACTGCACAAATTATCAAGTTTTCTACACTTTTAAGAGCCCAAATTAGCCCACTTTTACAAAGGGACCACCTTCAAAACTTGTCAAAATATCCTAAAACCTTGGGGAAGCACTTTATATCTATCAAAACTTCAAATTATATTATTAGATTGTAAATATTCAATCATTTACCACCCAAACCATAAAACCCTCTCCCTAGGCTTAGAAATCGTATGTTTTATTGAAAGCAACACTTGCCAAACACTCCAAAACTTGAAAAATGTTGAAAAAAGCCTAATATAACCTGATCATGATCAATCTAACATAAAATAATGCTTCCCAACTGAGAAACTCAATTTCAGTCACCAAAAGCTCAATTTTGTTAAGGAAAACTCAGCATTTCCTCATTTGGTTTGACGCCCAATCCAAGATCATCCTCCATTCAAGTTTATCATGGAATTTTATAATGTTTCCCTATTAAAAAAAAACCACTTCAAATTCAAAAACTAACATTTGAAAGAGGTGACCGTTGGTCCCCCTCTTTAATAGACTTTTACAACCTTTCACTATTAATTAATTTGACTTGAATTAGCACTTTTTGCACAGGTAAAATTATTTGTCATGTCAAAGAAACAAACTATTAAAAGGAAAAAACTAATAGATGATAAGCTCCAAGCCTACAGAGATAAAGAGAAAAATAGATGAGGGAATATCGTGAAAAGGAGAAAATGGGAACGATTGACAAAAACAAGCCAGTTGAAGAGGAACCTCTACCGTCAAAAAGAGAAAAGAAATTGGCAGAACAAAGGGCATGAATGCCAAAGAGTCATGCTAGGGGAGATGTAGATACTGTAGTTTGAAACACACCCTCTATCGCAAATTAATATGAAGGGACACCATTAAGCACAAGAAAATATGGAGGGAAACCATCTACCACAAGTGAGTATGGTTGGAAACCATCCATCACATCTAAAGTTGAGAGTACATCATCACTCGGATTTGATGAACAAGGTATGCCATCATTCCCATGTGAACCTCAAGGTATGTATTCTATTCTACCCTCGCTCGAAGGTACGCAATCTAGCCCACCTCAATTAAATATTGATGAAATTGCTAATGTTGAGATGTATGTACCTAAGAGAACACCACATAGAATTTTGCATAGAAAGCCAAAGTTTTTGATTAATATTGATGAGGATATTTTGCAGCACATGGAAGGTAAGATTCTAGAACACACTAGTAGAAGATATGCTGATAAGATTTGGAAAATGTTCTTTGAAAGGATAAATGAGATCAGAAGATGTCAACTATTTGTTCAAATGATACGGGGTTTAAAGTACATAAACATCATGAAGACTCTTGGGTTGAGAACATCAAATGCATCAAGTGAAAACACAATTCTGAAGAATCTAATGGATTCTTATGAAAGTGTTGGTAAGACCTCATGCTCAAAGGATAGTAATGTCACCCAATGTGTCATTACATTGACTTTGGTAAGCTATCAAACAAAGAGATCTCGTCTCATTAAAAAGACAATTGAACAAATGGGAATTAGTAGAAAAACTTTATCAAAATTTGTTCAAAGGCGGAAAAGAATTGAGGGCACCGATTCAAATGGATTATGGGAATTCTCGGGAAGACTACCACATAAAGATAAAAAAAATGTTGAAGCATTGAGAATACTAATTGAAGATTATTGGAAGAATAATACAAGGCCATCTTCAAATGAAAGGGATGTCGTAAGAAGGAGAATCGGTAGTTAGAACCATGAGCCACATCCAAAGATTTTTTTGGATATGACTCAAACCCAATCTTTTTGTAAATTTTAAAATGTTTATCCTAGTTTTAGTATTTCTCAAAGATTTTTGGAAATTCTTAAACCTTTTTATGTCAAGATAAATCACACATGCACTACTTGTTTCTATAGACTACATATTGAATTCTCTAACCATTATGATGTTTATCATTCTATATGTTTAGATTTGCATACTAAGGATGTTTTGTAGGATTGTGGCATATAAGCCCCACAAAAATATTCAAGATATTTCTTATCAAAAAAATTATGTCAAATGGAGGATGGCCAAGTATTCTATAAGACAACATGCTTGGATGGTTCATGCGAGCATTGCGGTGGCTTGCAATGAGTGCTAGTATGTCAACATATGGAAAGCACAAATGAGGTGGGACATAAACTAGTAGATTTTTAGAATTATAAAATAGTGACATACGCTACAAAAGATGGGTCTCAAGTAAAAAGTTGTGATTTGGTTATTGAGAAGATTCCAGTGTATCAGTTTATGTCCATGCTTCGTGAGAATCTAGTGTATGAGTATGCAAGGAATACCCATAGAGCCTGATGGTTTGACATGCAATTCAAGCTATGCAAGGAAACCTTTCTAGATGGCAACATAGTATCAGTGGTTGACTTTGCATAGAACTACACTCCACAACCACAGTGTGAGGTGTAGTCACAGTATTACAACTCCACACAGTTTTTGATATTTGTGCACATAGCATTCATTGATGCAGCTGATAGTACAAAGGACCAAAGGAAGGTATTGAGGGAGTATCAATTTTATATTAATCATGATCACACACATTATCCATAGTTCATGCAAGGTTGCTTCCAGATGTTCTATAGTGATTTGGCTCGAAGGGGCATAGCATATAGTCAACATATAATATGGTCAGATAAATGTGTAGCACAGTTCAAGAATGCATGCATGTTCTACTAGTTGTGCAGGATGCATCTCACTACAGGTGTTCAAAATATGTGGAAATTTTGTGAGGTTGGGCATGGAAAGGGGGAGCGTGATGGTGTAGGAGCATCTATGAAAAGAGCATTAGCAAGAGAAGAGTTTAAGTATAAATATAGTGCAAAGTTGATAGATGAAAGTTCAATCATCAAGTGGTGTAATGCTTCAATGGGTCAAGGTAATGAAGGTATGTCTTCAGTTCATATATTTTTTTGGTTGATGGATGATACTAACATTGCACCATATGAGGATTTTTGTATACTCATAGGATTGAGTGAGCTACACTCTTTCCTTAGCTCAAATGTAGGTTCATGGAGTATCAATACACGTAAGATGGCATGCTTTTGTTCTTCATGTACAATGCAAGATTGGAATGATTATGAGTTAGAGGAGTGGGTTGACAAATGGTTGACAAGTTATCTTAGCCCACTTCACACATATCGCCCTCTGACGACATTCGAACTAGAACATAGATGGAATCATTAGTCGACTTTGACCACGTATCAGATCTAGTTCAACCAGGTAATATATCTACTTAGTTTTTGAAATTCCATATTGTTATAATATTACTTTGTACTATATTCATAATGTTGACTAATTTCAAGTGATTTTCTACACATATCAATGCAGGGCATGCTTATGCAGTTATTGCAGATGAAGAAAATGAAGAGGGAATGGACTATTACTTGTGTCATTGTGTTGAGGTCAAAAAGAAATTGGAAGCCCCAGTTATAGATGGAGAAAATATTGAATACCACAACAAGGTTCGAGTAATGAAAAATCAAAATTGAGATTTGTAAAGATCATCAAAATAGGGATGTTGCATTGCTTTTATGCCTAAGATTCTCTTGGATGGCTCAACCATTACAAAAGTGCGTGCGAAGCTTGGTGAGGGAATTTCAAGTTATTCATTTGATGTTAACCTTATCATGAGCACTTATGATGTAGACATTACAGGAGCATCTTGAATTTCAAGATATTCTAGATTCATGAGAGGTGTTGTGTGCAATAGATATCTTGGAACTCATAGTGAAGATGTATGAGTAGGAGTGACTAAGTTGAGAGATTTCCATGCCTATTTGTAAGTTCCTTCCATCTATTTTCATTTCATTTCCATTTTGGACATGATTTGTTTCTTTTTATTCTTTTAATTTTCCTATTGTAACTAAACTAGTAAAAATCGATTGGTCTCTCCTTGCAGAAAATTCTGATTTTGGAGCCATTGAAGAGAATCTTAGCCAAAAAAGAAATGCAACATCCTTATTTTGATGATCTTAACAAATCTTAATTTTGATTTCAAGCCATTATAAAAGAGGTGTGAATCTTTGTGAGGAAATCTCAAGTTTCTCATTTGAAGTTAACCTCTAAATGAGAACCTATGATGTAGATATTATAAGAGAATCTCGAATGTATGAGTGACATTGTAAAATATTAGTGAGAATAGAGTACCTAAGGCATTGTAATGAGATTTACTTGTAATGACGTTTACTGAAATAATGATATTTGGTGTAGGGGCACCAAGGTTATTGAGAAAATTTGGTTCATGAAAATATTTTAAGTTAGTTTTTTGTTTTGAGTTTTGTTAATTAAATAAGGTCATAACACATCCACAATTGGTTTATAATGTAATAAGTCATTTTAGTTACAAAAAGAACAGTTAGGCATGATTGGAAAGATGTAGAATCATTTGTAAAGGCTATTTAAAGCCTCTTTAAGGTTATTTAAGTCAATATTTGAATTTGTAGTCTTTTGAAGGAAAAAATTTGAATATGGTTGTAAATGTACTATTAGTGAGATTGAGATTGTTAACCTTCAGAGAGTAGCAGTATTTATGTTGAAATTTCCTTTAGATGCAAGGATTCAAAGCACATAAGCCATGTGCTACAAATGATTAAATCCCAGAGACGATCTGTAGCAATGAAAGAGACTAAAAAGGTAGAGATAGTTGCACTGGTGACTTAGGAGAAGCTTTAGTGATGCAGAGTCAAGGTGGAGAAGACTCAAACAAATCATATTTTAGTAAATCAACAACCTTTGTTATTTCATTTGGCCATCTTGGAACAACTACCAACAAAAAGGCTTCCAAAATCAACAATTTGGCTTAAATTTTAGAGAATTCCTCTCAAGGACCATCTCATCATCAATATAGCATCTACTCAAACTGCCAACACCATTCCCAATCTAGTCATACAAGGTTTCTTTACAATTTATTGGAGATCCTTCAAACTTCCCTACAAAAAGGCTACAAAATTAGCCCTATTTTACAAACAAAATGCTCTTTAAACTTCTTCTAACCCCACAAGCTCTTGGATAGTCATCAAATAGGTCACAAAACTCCCAATTTCATAGGTTTTAGAAAATCACTCAACCTCTAAGCCATAATTTCTTAAAACCCTCAATTTCCTAACAAATACCTAGGGTTTTTAGCATCTCACAACTCCAAGTCCTTCCAAACCTCACCAAATTATCAAAAAAAAAAATTAGGGTCTGCACTCACATAAGAAACCTCCACCCTACCTTTAGACTCAGTAGATCTCAAAAAAATTGCTTTGGTTCCTCCATTTCAAGCCAAAATCTCACATTCTCGGCCTAAAACAACATCACCAACCCTATAAACTCCTTGCCATTAATAAAATAGTTAAGGAAACTTGAAAAAAAACATTGTAAACCTTTCCTCTGAGTCACAATTCACCATAGTAGGAGGAAGGGCTCCATCACAAAAATTAAAGTAAACTTAGATCATGTTGGTCTGTATAGGCTGAATAAAGAAAAATGGATTTTCCTTTCACTAAATCAACTAAAGGTGTATCAAAACAAATTGAAATCTAGGTTAATACCTAAAACCATATTTTTTCATGAATTTATATTCATAGGAGGCCTATATTGGGCCATACATAGAGAAAAGAAACTAAAAAACTCAGAAAAATGTTGAAATTCCACAATTTTAGGCATTGTGAAGAGCACCAATCCTCAAAAAAATTATTGATTGAAGCCCCATCCAAGCTTGAATGATGTTTTTAATACATTTAAAATGAGAATAATCTCCCTTAAATTCCCATAACTACCTTTGAATCACCAAACCCTTACTAAGCCTACAAATACTAGTATTGAACAATGGTTTTTCTTAATAAGCTTTATCATGAAAATCTATTATTCTAAAGGCCTAGGACCACTTAAGAACCCTTATAACATGACTTTTAAACTTTTTCTCTACACTCCCACCTACTTTTTACATAATTTTTCTTTATGTCAATATCAACAATTATTTAATTCAGGAGTGCTTTTGCACATTTGTCCACCCTAACCTACTAATTCCCAAAGTACATAAAAGATTGGTCTATTAGACCTTATTCAATACAAAAAGACCTCAACATACTAAAAATTACCAATTGTCCTCCCAGTTTACCATCAAACAATCACAAATTGAGGGTGAGGTGTGGGTGCTCCTGAACCATTCAACTTTCAAAAACAAAGTCAATTAGGCTGGAAGACATGTGGATCGGGCTAGCATTTGGTGGAAGAGGAAGATAGATGACTTGAACTATAGAGGCCCACCATACTATATTTTTGTATTGAACCATGAGAGTATAAGATAGAGTTGATATCATGTCTCAAAAAATTAATCATGCATAAGCATATCAAGGCAAGGGAACCAAGAAGACCAAGGATGTCCAGTTTTATGTGGAGGTAATGGATGTGGTCCAAAATTTAGGAGGGGAAAGAAGGTCAGTGTATGATCTTGATGAAATTGAGGAAGAACAACAAGGGAGGGACATGAAAAATAAAATCAATACAGAGTTTCAAGGATTTGTCAAGCGAGTAAGAGAGCTATGGGAGCAACCTCATCTAAAATATTTTGAGCTAGAGTTTGATATGTACCATTTAGATAACTTGGTTTTCATGGAGTTCCTTTCAAATCCTCTACTTTTATTATTCTTATGGTAAACTATTTGGTAGATTTGGTGGAATTACATTTCTTAGTAATCACTATTAGTGAGATTGAGATTGTTAACCTTGAGAGAGTAGGACTTGGGAAAAAGGAATTTGATATGGATATTGCTCTCAAAAACTTCAAGTAGGATGTAATCCACATTGAATCCATTCCTCAATCTTCACTTGATGGCATCAAGGAATGGTTGAACTCCATGGTTATAAAGTATTATGAAAGCATAATGAACTTGTACTAGCAGCCAATTTGGAAGACTATTACTGATGATCCAAATAAATTTATTGAATATGTTGGTTAGGAATTTTTGAATATGGAAGCTAGTGATTTTGATTCTAATAATTTAGAAGATTTAGATCAAGGATATGAACCCTCTAATTTAGAAGAGGAATTAGAATCACTCTTCATGTTGTAGGCATCAAATTTAATACCAACTACAATGGAAACATTAAAATTCCCTAGAAATATTTATGTAAAGGAAATTTCCTTTAGATGCAAGGATTCAAAGCACATCAACCATGTGGTATAGATGATTAAATCCCAAAGATGATTTGTAGCAATGAAAGAGTCTGAAAAGGAAGAGAGATACATTGGTGACTCAGGAGAAACTTCATCTTTCAAAAAACAAAGCCAATTAGGCTGGAAAATGTGTGGATCAGGCCAACATCTGGTGGAAGAGGAAGAAAGATGACTAGAACTCTAGAGGCCCGCAATACTAGATTTTGATATTCAACCATGAGAGTAGAAGAGAGAGTTGATATCATGTATCAAAACATTAAGCATGCATTCTTCCATCTAGCGGAGAAGGAGGTGATTACTTTGCTTCATTTTCATTTGCATAACCATATCAAGGCATGGGAACCAAGAAGACCAAGGATGTTGAGTTTTATGTGGAGGTAATGGATGTGGTCCAAACTTTAGGAGGGGAAAGAAGGTCAATGTATGATTGTTAACCTTGAGAGAGTATGACTTGGGAAAAAGGAATTTGATATGGCTATTATTTTGAAAGACTTCAAGCAGGATGTACTCCGCATTGACGCCATTTTTGAATCTTCACTTGATGGAATGAAGGAATGGCTGGACTCCATGGATATAAAGTATTATGAAAGTAGAATGAACTTGAACTAGTTGCCAATTTATTGAAGATGGTGGTTGGGAATTTTTTAATATCGAAGCTAGTGATTCTGATTTTGATAATTCAGAAGAGTCAAAACAAGGATATATGAGTTCCCTCTAATGCAGAAGAGGAATTAGAATCAAATTTCATGTAGCCACCATTAAGAGTGTTACAATCCAACAAGATAGAGGGATTTCTTATATAAGAATAATTTTCAATGTTGCAGGTACCGACTTTAATACCAACTATAATGGCAACATTGAAATTCCCTAATAGTATTTATGTTGAGGAAATTTCCTTTAGATGCAAGGATTTAAAGCACATAAACCACATGTGGTACAAATGATTAAATCCCAAAGACAATATATAACAATGAAAGAGTCTGAAAAGGAAGACAGAGCAACACTGGTGACTTAGGAGAAACTTCAGCTTTCAAAAACAAAGTCAATTAGGCTAGAAAACGTGTGGATCATGCCAGCATTTGGTGGAAGAGGAAGAAATATGACTAGAACTCTAGAGGCCCACCATACTATATTTTGGTATTCAACCATGAGAGTAGATGAGAGAGCTGATATCATGTATCAAAACATTAAGCATGCATTCTTCCAGCCTGCGGAGAAGGAGATGATTAATTTGCTTCATTTTCATTTGCATAACCATATCAAGGCATGGGAACTAAGAAGACCAAGGATGTTGAGTTTTATGTGGAGGTAATGGATGTGTTCCAAACTTTAGGAGAGACAAGAAGGTCAATGTATGATTGGTGCAACAACACCATTCAGTAGGTTTTGTTCATCAAGGCAAATAAGGAGTAGAATATAGGATTTTGAATTTTGTATTAAAATAAGGTCTATGAGACCATTATATTATGTATTTAGTCATATTTGAGCTGTATTAGGTGTTTAGGAGGTTGGTTTTTTCAAAAAGTGCAAAATGTTTTAAAATTGCAAAATTTGCAAACTCAAATGTTGTAAAATTGTAAAATTTGCACTATGGAGGGAATGTGAAGAGTCAAACCAGTTCAAAGGTTATTTAGGAAGGTGAATTAGTTTTTAATTGGTGGGAAAGAGTTTTAAAAAATGGATAACTCAAATTGAAGGTTGGATTTTGTGATTTGAAGAAGCAACAACAATAAAAACTCAAAAAATTTCCAAATTTTTTTGCATGGTCTATATTTCAATTAGTTTGTCCATATTTTTTGATATTTTCATAGTAGATGGAGTTACCTTTCTTTTGAATCCTTTTAGAAGGTTTTCCATAATTTTTTGTGTATTTTATCATCAATTTACTAAAACTGGCTTGAACTTATACATTTGAAGGTTTTGAGTCAATAAAAATGGCTTTTTGACCCATTCCTCTTTCTGTAGCCTCTGTAACTTGAGGAATGGGTTGGCACTAACATTATTAAGGTGTGGGAATGATGTGTTAGTGTTGGGAAGGTCTAAAACTAAGATGGGTGTGAAACCCATGTGTGTAAAAATTAGTTTTCTTTAAGAAAAATGGTGGTTTTGAAGAGTCAAATTGTGTTTTTGTGTAGGGCAGCATTATTTTATGATTGTTTGAGTAATTTTTAGGTTGTGGTTAGATTTGGAAGTATCATTTTCAAAAACCCCTAGGGTTTAGGATACAATAGAGGGTTTTTTGGTTTACCCATCGTACGATGGTATAATTGAGATCTGATTGTGGATTTTGAAGTTTTGACACCTTAGAAATTATGTCCCAAAGTTGGTAAGGTTTGGATAAGTTTAGAGTATAGACACTTTGTTCAACTAGATCGATCCCTTAAGGGTCTAAAGGGAAAAATGACTGCAAAATTCAACATGAGGTTACTCAGACACCGTGATGCTTAGAAATTTCTTGTCTGATCCTATGGGATCACGTTGGGCCCCTCTAAAATAACCTCTCTCAGTTTTTATTATCTCAGAGTGGTTTTCCCGTGGTGTCCAGTTTTTAGTTGATGGAAAAAGTGTCAAATGCAAACAGTAGAAAGTTGCAAGGTGGTGCAACTTTCATTTTGCAACTTGTGTGACCAAACGGACTATTCCAACACTTTCAAATAGGCATGGTCCTCTTTTGCACTCAAACACGCATAATTGCTCTGAGCTACATTCAACCGAATCAATCCCTTAAGGGTCCAAAGGGAAAAATGGATGCAAACTTCAACATGAGGTTACTCAGACATCGTGATTCTTAGAAAAATATCATCTAATCCTATGAGATCATGTTGGGGCCCTCTACAATAACCTCTCTCAATTTTCATTATCTCAGAGTGGTTTTCCCGTGGTGTCCAATTTTCAGTTGATGAAAAAAGTGTCAAATGGAAGCAGTGGAAAGTTGCAAAGTGGTGCAACTTTCGTTCTGCAATTCATGTGACCAAACAGACTATTTCAACGCGTCTAAATAGTAATTTTACACTAGACATGGTCCTCTTTTGCACCCAAACATGTAGAATCGCTCTGAGCTACGTTCAACTAGATTGATCCCTTAAGGGTCCAAAGGGAAAAATGGCTGCAAACTTTAGCATAAGGTTACTTAGAAAATGTGATGCTTAGAAACTTCTCATCTAATCCTATGGGATTGTGTTGGGCCCCTCTACAATAACCGCTCTCAATTTTTATTATCTCAAAGTGGTTTTCCCGTGGTGTCCAGTTTTCAATTAATGAACAAAGTGTCAAATGGAAGTAATGGAAAGTTGCAAAGTGAGTGCAACTTTCATTTTGTAACTTGTGTGACCAAATAGACAATTCCAAAACATCTGAATAGGCATGTTTACGCTAGGCATGGTCCTTTTTCATACCCAAACATATGGAATTGCTCTGAGCTACGTTCAACCAAATCGATCCCTTAAGGGTCCAAAGGGAAAAAAGGCTGCAAACTTCAACATGAGGTTACTCAAACACCATGATGGTTATAAACTTCTTGTTTAATCCCATGGGATCACGTTGGGCCCCTCTACAATAACCTCTCTAAGTTTTTGTAATCTTAGAGTGGTTTTCCTGTGGTGTCTAGTATTCAGTTGATGGAAAAAGTGTCAAATGGAAGTAGTGGAAAGTTGCAAAGTGGTGCAACTTTCGTTATGCAACTCGTGTGACCAAACAAACTGTTTCAACATGTATGAATAGGAATTTTTACACTAGGAATGGTCCTCTTTCACACCCAAACATGGGGAATCACTCTGAGCTACATTCAACCAGATCGATTCCTTAAGGGTCCAAAGGGAAAAATGGCTACAAACTTCATCATAACGTTAATCGAACACCATGATGCTTAGAAACTTCTCATCTAATCCCATGGGATCATGTTGGGCTCATCTACAATAACCTCTCTCAATTTTTGTTATCTTGGAGTGATTTTCCTGTGGTGTCCAGTTTTCAATTGATGGAAAAAGTGTCAAATAGAAGCAGTGGAAAGTTGCAAAGTGGTGTAACTTTCGCTCTGCAATTCGTGTGACCAAATGGACTATTCCAATGGGAATTTTCACACTAGGCATGGTCCTCTTTATCACCCAAACACATAGAATTGCTTTGAGCTATGTTCAACCGGATCGATCCCTTAAAGGTTTGAGTGTAGTATGTTGAAATAGGCCATTCCACCTATTGTTCAGGCTATGTCTTGGTGATATGGGCTTGGTGTAAGTAGGATACAGAGTAGGAATAAGAAAATAGCATTAGTAAGGGCATTGGAAGAGATTACTAATGCTTCCCCCATTGAAAATTAAAAAATGAGGCCCCTTAAAAGCAAGGCTAGAAGAGGTGAAAAGAAGAAATTTCTTGAAAATAAGTTAGAATAGGTTGGGAATAGGGTGATATTGTGGAGTTTGATGTGTTCAAAAGGTCTACAAGGACATGGAAGGTCAAAAGTATGTTATGGCATGACATGCCCTAGTTGGGAAAATAGGGGTTTTGAATGAAAAAGAGAGGTTTGAGGGAGTAAATGTGGGTAAAGTCAAGGGGCAACATAATTTCGTGGTCAATTAAGTTTGTGTAGGAAATATGAAGAGTGTTGGAATAGGTTTTGAGGTTCAGGTTTGGCGGTCCGGTTCACCGGTTTGGCCAAATTTTTTTGGAGGGGGGTTTAGTTCATTTTGGGTTTGTTGGTACAAAAAACATGTAAAAAACAAATATATATCTATGCAACCTAGAAGCATGAATTAGGATTAGAATATCACATATCATCATATAAAAAAAAAACCACCATAAACTTGAATGCCATTTAAAACAACAAAATTTCCAAAATAAATGTGTTAATAACCTACAAAAAAATGTGAACAAAATCACGCTGATTTTCGTGTGAAAAAAAACCATTAGACCATAGCTTGTTGCTTACTATTATGCTTTGATATATTTTTTCCAAGCATCCATAGCTTGTTTGAAAGTACTTTTTTTAGGCTTTTAACCATAGCAACAAGGCAGCGAATTGTTTGATAAAATTCTTTGGTAGACATGTATGAAAAATGTGGTAGCATATACAAGGCAATGAACTATTTGAAAAAATTCCTCAAAGAAATGTGGTTTCATGGTGATGGAATGGCATGATGAATGCCATGACAAGCAAATTTCTATGGATTGTCATTGGCATTACATCACCATTGAGACCACATTTCTTTGAGGCTTTTTTTCAAATAGTTCGCTACCTTGTCTATGCTCTTGCTTATTATTATGCTTTGATAGATTTTTTCCAACATCCATAGCTTTTTTGGAAGCACCTATTTTAGGATTTTAGCCATAACAACAAGGAGGTGAATTTTTTGATAAAATGCTTTGGTAAACATGTATGAAAAATTTGGTAGCATAGACAAGGTAGTGAAACTATTTGAAAAAATGCCTCAAAGAAATGTGGTCTCATGGTGATGGAATGCCATGACAATTCATAGCAATTTGCTTGTCATGGAATTCCATCACCTTGAGACCACATTTCCTTGAGGCATTTTTTTCAAACAGTTCATTTCCTTGTCTATGCTATTGTTTACTATTATGCTATGATAGATTTTTTCCAAGCATCCATGGCTTGTTCAAAAGCACTTGTTTTAGGATTTTAGCCATAGCAGCAAGGTAATGCACTATTTGATAAAATGCTTTGATAGACATGTATGGAAAATGTGTTAGCATAGATAAGGTAGTGAACTCTTTGAAAAAATGCCTCAAAGAAATGAGGTCTCATGGTGATGGAACGCCATGACAATAAAAAAACATTTGATTTTCATGTCATTCCATCACCATGGGACCTCATTTATTTGAGGAATTTTTTCAAAGAGTTCAATGCCTTGTCTATGATATTGCTTACTATTATTCTTTTGATAGATTTTTTCCAAGCATCCATAGCTTGTTCGAAAGAACTTGTTTTAGGATTTCAGCCATAGCAACAAGCCAGTGAACTATTTGACAAAATTCTTTGGTAGACATGTATCAAAAATGTGGTAGTATAGACAAGGCAGTGAACTATTTGAAAAAATTCCTCAAAAAAATGTGGTCTCATAGAATGCCATGACAAGCAAATGCAATTGGCAGTTGCTCCTAGTTATTAGTTATGCAATGTGAAGTAGTTGCATAACTGCTTAGGTTGACTTTGTAAAAACTATATTGTAATTGAAATTTTGTCATCTATCAGCATCTAGTTATTATTATGCAATGTGAAGCAATGCTTTGAGTTTGAAAGATGTGCAATGCAATGTAATCAATGATATGAATATAAACTAAAAAATCTATTTTTACAATTTATTAGTTAAACTCTTTATTTTATTTGCTCTCTATATCTCTATGCTATGGAAATGCCTTTAAATTCTTTTAAAACAAGTTTTTATCTCTTGTTCTACTTTTTTTTACCTTTTTTCTTTAAATCTGATTTTTTTCTAATTTTTTCTAGACCTTTTCCCCATTTTTTCAAAAAATATTATACTTTTGGTTTGCTGATTTTTTCCCCAGAATATTTTTTTTGCTATGGTATAAACACATATGTTTTTGTAATATCAAGGATACTTTTTGAAACTTCCATGCATTGCTAATCTAAAAGGAAAATTCTTTTGCCTAATATGTATAGAGCCATGCTTTTGACATTGTCAAAAAGAGAAAAACTTCCTAAATGATGCAAAGGCATGGCCAAGGAGTTCTAACTCTTCACATGAGAGAAGAGAGATTTTGGAGAGTACATCAAGTTAGTGAGAACAAAATTCTAATGTGTTTTAGTTTGTAGTATTAATATATTTCTCTACAAATGTGTCATAAATTCTCAGTTGAAATATGGACACCAAATATCGATAAAAAATATTTGTATTAACCAAATAGCCATGCACACATACATCAATATATGTCTATATAAGTATAAAATATAGTTACAAAATAGCCATATAGGCATACAGTGTAAAATATATCCAATACAAAATATGTACAAAATTGCCATGTCTAAGAATACAACAAAGGGCTCTAGAATCAAAATTCATTTCTCTCCATGCTCTGGAAATACATTCTTTCCCTTTGTTTGGCGATCTGATGGCGATAAGTGTGTCACTCATTTCTGTTGTGCTCAAGGAGTGCTCCTGTTGCTCCTCCTAGAGTTTAGCTCCTAGTGAAGTTTTAACTATTACAATAAGAAGACATTAATATATAGAAATTACACTATAAAAAATGATATATTTAACAAAAATAATCACTTACATCCATCTCAAAATCACTCTCCATGATGTAAATATTTGCACGTTGATGCTGAGGTGTGCTCAAGCCCTATATAAACCATCCAAATAGGAATTAAACTATGAATCAATAATGGTTTGATTTTTCAGTAGAACTAACATCTATAACAATGAATGCAAATTGAAATTTATTAATTTGCCTCATATCTCCACTATCAGATCCATCGAGGATTGTATAGCAGATGAAACACCAATATCCATTGCCCTTATAACATTTGGAGGTGTTTCCACAACCAACATCTAAAAATAAAACAATTATTCAATCACAAGAAAGTTACAATAGCAATCCACGTCACATGACTTATAATGTATGAGATATAATGAACAAAATTTTGAGTACAAGTATTAAACTATATATTTCTGATTATCATGCTTACTATTTTCCCTATCCATATCTTGTTCGAAAGGACGTGTTTTTAGGATTTTACCCATAGCAACAAGTCACTGAACCATTTGATTAAATGCTTTTGTAGACATGTACAATAACTATAATGGCATAGAGAAGGTAGTGAACTATTTGAAAAAATGCCTCAAAAGAAATGGGGTCTTGTGGTGATCAGATCCCATTACAAACAAATGCATGTAATGGTATTCCATCACCATAAGACCACATTTCTTCTAGGAATTTTTTCAAAAAGTTTATTTCCTTCTCTATGGTATTATTTCTTACTATTATGCTTTGATAGATATTTTTCCAAGCATCCATATAGTTTGTTGGAAAGCACCTATTTTAGGCTTTATCCATAGAAGCAACTGCAAGGAACTGAGTAGTTTGATAAAATGATTTAGTGAACATGTATGAAAAATGTGGTATCATAGGAAAGGTGGTGATCAGTTTGAAGATTTTCCTTGAAGAAATGTGGTCTCATGTAGTGATGGAATGGAATTCCATCACCATGAGACTGCATTTATTTGAAGCATTTTTTCAAACTACTAACTGGTGTAGGAGCACCTAGGTTACTAGTTGCCTCTCATAGGAACTTTTTTTCCTAGATTGAATGCCCATTTGTAAATTCATGTAAAGGTCATATAAATACCTACTTCATTGTATTTAAGGTCCTCTGGTGGTCACAAAAAAAAAAGATTTGCAAATGTTGCTAAAGATGGGAAAATTTGTAAAAAGGAAAAGAAGCATGGAATATTAAAATTCACAAGGAAGTTTAGGTAGTTTCACTCGATGAGGTAGATTCAAAAGGTAGTTATCTGATTGGGAATATATAAAAAAGCATGTAAAAGGTGAGAATAATAATAGATTTTATATTCTTGAATCATTTTCAATAAATAAAGTTCCTTGTTCCTATTTTCACTATGTTTCATTCTTGAATTTAGTTCTTGCACAGGCTATATATTTGTTTGTTCACTTTATGCAAGGTGTTAACAATAATCTAGTGATGTTTTGAAGAGTTACCATCAAATTTAAAATCCAAGAATTTTGTGGCTTGTTAGATTAACTAGTCAAGGGTTTTGAGGGTCATTTAAGGCTCGAATTCACCATCCCATCAATGTAGATTTAGGAGATTGGTGGGATGGAATGTATAGAAGGTTTTTAGAATGTTTTAAGAAATTTATGAGTGTATAGGAATATGGAAATCAATAAATCTCTGATTGGTTGTTGAATCATACAAGACATACAAAGTTTCCTTCATGGAAAGCATGGTTTCAGGGTGTTGTTAATTGCAAAAGCATGCATGAAGGTGGGTGGTGAGTTTATAAAGCTTATGTAGGATATTTCCATGGTGTTTGTGGTGGTGGTAGGATTATTTAAGGTTTGTAAGTACCTTATGCAATAAACCCTCCTTTGTAGGGCTTGATTTGTGCATAGAATAGGGTTTTTTGGAATAGTGATTTATGGAGCCTTTATGTATCTTAAAATGTTTGTTTCTTCAATTTTGTAACATGATGAATGAATATTTTCAGTCCTTTGGTATTTTTATGATAAACTATGAGAACTTTATTTGTAATTTCGGCCTAAATTAGTAGCCCTTTCCAATGAACAATTCAAGAATCTGGTAATTTCTTTATGACAAACTACTTAGAACTTTTGATATGTTATGATGTGTTTAAAAAGGCTCCTGAATGTATATTGGGAATGTGGATATAAAAAGTGAAAGGAAAGGAATCACCCAATTAAGGGATAAGTGACCTACAATCAAAATGGTGGTAAGATTGTAAAAGTGTGTAATTATGTAAATACAGAGATTTAAATGTTAATTTTGGCATAGAACCATCAATGTGAAGATATTGAAGGTGTGTGAATGGTTTGGTGAAGGCCTTGAGGCCAAACATGATGATTTGATATGTTGTAGAAATATGTCCCTAGGTGGAAATGGTAATTTGACTACATGAGAACTTATGAATTTGATAAATCAGTATTATGTGGATATGAACCAGGTTTGTTTTAGTCAAAAACATGATGTGAGTAGTGTCTTGGAAGCTAGATGAAATGATTGAGGTGTAAATGGTTGATTGTAGTATCTTGGTCTTGAGGAACTAGTTGGTAAAAGTGAAAATTTGGTGAGTTGTTTAAGGAATTGAAAGATTTAGAGCTCTTTATTAGGTTTTTTCTTTGAATTTAGATAAATTGATGATGATAAAGGTGTGTTAGGATTTGATGGATATAGGTTGTAACATGAAAGATTGGTTTTTGGTTATTTTTCCTAGGTAAAGCAAATTGAGTGGAAGGGTTCCTTGGTGAATGAGGAAAGAGTGGATTGTTTAGTGACTCTAATTAGGTTTCTTGTGCATGGATCAGTCATTTTTGTTGATAAATAAGATGTTTGAAGCTTGAGGATGATAACAAGAAGTATTGAAATGAGTTGGCTTGTTGTTTCCTTCTAGTTTGCAAATGAAACAATGTGATTTTTGATGAAAATATAAAGAAATTTTAGTTGCTTATTCAATTTGATCTTCTCCTAATTCAATTGGGTTAGATGTTGGTGCAAGAGCACCTAGGTAATCAAATACTTTTCAATTTTACAAAAGGGATGAGTGTTCAAATTTGTATTGATTCAATCCCAAAAGGTCATGGAAAAATGATGTAAAGTGCATGTTCAAGGTCATATGAGGTCTTATTTGAATGTATTTAAGGTTATGGGTAAGTTATAGGTGGTCAAAGTGGGAAATTGTAAACAATGCAATAATGTAATATTGTTAAAAGTTGGTAAATTGACAAAAACAAGGAAATAAGGCATATTAAGGGTTAAAAGGGGTAGTTTCAACCGATGGAAAGATAGTTATGGGAAAGAAAATATCTTTAAAAGGCATGTAAAGGTGAGAAAAAGAAGAAGGTTGTGTTCTTGTAATTATATTTTGAAATAAAAATTCCCTATTTATGAGTTTGCAACATTACTCCATTGTTTTGTTTTCTTGTGTTGGTAATTTAGGAACACCCAAAGTTAAATCATAGTGTGAATACATGTAAAGAGGATTTAGTTTCCAATTTCAAGAGTTGGAAGGTTAGTTTTAGGAAACAAAAGAATAAAAGGCAATTTTTAGTGCCTGGTAGAGTCCTTTTAGAAGCAAGTTTGAGAGTCCAATAAGGTTTTTCTTCACTACTCCACCAATGTAGGTCAAGTAAATTGGTGGAGTAGGTTAATGTTAGGTTTTTTTACATGTTTTGATGATTGTAAGTGTAGGGGAAAGCAAGAATACCATGGTGGAGTTGCTGCTACACTTGAAAATAGAGGATTTTCCTACACAAAGTGATGCTACAGTCATGGGTCATGAATAAATAATGCTTGCAGAGGCTTGGAAATGATGTAGAAGGTCTTGGTAGACATAAAAAATCATGTTCCAGGTGGTGGCCAGAGAAATAGAGGTTTGCAAGAGTATTTTTCACAAAACTCTCCTTGATTTGTGCTTTTACACCCTATAAATGAGGGTTTATTGGATTAGAACATTTTCATGGTTTTTAATCCCTATAAATTGTGAAATATTGAGTTATAAGACATGCTTGAAGATTGTTTTGAGGTTTTGAGTGATTTGGAATGGTTTTGGAGGGGTCTCCTTTGTAAAACAGGCCTAATCTACTAGCCTTTTTTTAGAGGACAGTCTAAAATATGATGATTTTCTTCATGTCAAATTTATAAGAAAGTTGATATGTTGTGATGTGCTAGAAAGTGTTTCTAAATGTGCATTGATTTTCTTAAGAATATTTGAGATAGGAATGTAACTACACGATTCAATGGTTGACAGACCTACTAGAGGAATATGATATTATCTGATCAAAACAAAGATGTTTGTTTAAACAGTGGAAATGATGATATTGAGTGCTTGGTTACTATCAAACTAATGATATGATTGATGTTACTAAATTTGGTTAAGGTTTATAAGACAAGTTTTGTGACTTTGGTGGTTGGATGAGTGAGTATTATGAAGCCTTTTGAGCAAATTGGTGATTAACCACAAGATGATAATCAAGATTTTGTTGTAGCAGGAGTTTGTAACCTATAAATAGACTATTGTAGTCAAAATATGGTGAGTATAGTTCTTGATAATGGATTGATAACAGTGAGGTATGGTTTAGTTGATTTGTTGCCTTGGTGAATAAATGAAAGGATGAATTGTTCAAGTGTCAATAATCAGGTTTATGTTGTTTTTATGGTGGCTGAGAATGATGTGAATTTAATTGATTAATTCAAAGTTTTCTAATATGGTTTTTAATTTGAATGAGTCAATTGAAATACTGATTAGTGGAATAATGAATGATGTCCTATGGAATGGCTAAGAGAATTTGAGTGGATTTTGGTTGAATGAAAAGTAGATTTCTAATGAAATTATATTTGATCTTCTCTTGATTCTATTTGGGATTGAAATCCCTTGAAGAAATGATGTTGATGGTTTTTTTTGGATGATGCTCTGCATCAGATTTACCCTAATGATTGAGTGTTTTGATATGATGCTCTACATCACTAACTGTCTTATCTATACTATTGCTTACTATTATGGTTTCATAGATTTTTTCCAAGCATCCATAGTTTTTCATGCTAGTGCACCTTTACAAGCACATGCCTCCATGTGAAGTAATTGCATCATGTTGCTTATGTTGACTTTCTAAATAACTATATTGTACAGTTGAAATTTTGTCATCTATCAACATCTAGTTATTAGTTATGGAATTCAAAGTAATGCTTTGAGTTTGAATGATATGTAATGCAACATAACCAACAATATGAATATAAACTAAAAATATATATTAAGTAGAATTCATTAGTTAAATTCTCTTTATTCTATTACCTCTGCGTACGTTTGAGTAAATCCACTGGCACTAGGAGGTGTTTGCTTGAAACCTCCAATATTAGGATGTTCAACATCCAAAATCACATATTAAAATACCATTCGTAAAAAAATGCTATTATCATGTAATACATTTATAATTGTTTACTAGTTACATACCCCGTTGATAGGTGTACTACAAAAATAAGTAGGTGGAGGACCGGTGTATCCAGTCTCAACACTATGATCTTGCAATTTTTATTAAAATAATAAAACTAAATTAGTTAATCTTGCATTTCAAAATCAAAATTTAATAAATTAAATTAAATGAAAATGTTGACTTTTACCTGACTATCAATGCCATATTCATGATGCAAAATGTTAGCCGTCCTCTCCATCCTCATAGATGCATACAAATCATGTGCTAGTAGCATACGGATCCTGCATAGCAGCCTCCTAAGTGTCAGTGGGGTCATATGAACAAGTCATCCCACAAGATTGACACACATGGGTTCAAAGGCCACCACCTAAAGACTCCCCTGGATGGTGCTATACAATAGGGATAGTATGATGGATGACACTCTAGGCCAAAGTGTTGATCACCTGCAATGTCTCTACATCAATGCTCTCCTTCACAACAACAAGCATAACAATTTCCTCACGAGGAAGCCTAGTGAGAGGTCATCTCCCTTGCTACGTAGGATCTGGTTGTGCATCGGGCCTATCCTGGCCAACCCCCCACCTCTCCCCTGGAACTCCCTCATATCAAAATAATTTGAGATTTGGTTCAATACAAAATCACTGTATAGTTTCCTAAGAAAATATTAGGGGACTTCACAATTTTTGCATGGTGGGTAATCAAAGACCAAGTACCACGTATCATATAAATGTTTCCTAATCTCTTGGTGGTGGCACCAATGAATAGAAAACCTTTTTACATTGAGGCTAAGATTTTGATTTTTTCTAGGGTCAGTGAATAAAGAGCACAAATCACCTTTAGTAAATTTTAAAACTTTTACTTGTTTATATGATAGTTTATCTACATAATATGCCCTAGTTGCCTACCTCCTATATTGCCATCTAGTTATTTGGTGGGTTATTGAATCTATATTTTTTAACATCTCTTTCATTGAATTTTCTAATTTCATTATTTCTATGGTTGAAGCATTTGGATCACTCAACCTACTGATAAAATCCTCAAATTTTTTTTGTTGTTCTCAATTTCACTCCTCAAATTTTGTTGAGTGCTAGGAGGGTGTTAAGTGATTGGTGGAGGAGGTTGATTTTGTTGAGGATTTTGAGGATTTGAAGGATCATTTGCATCTCCTACAAATTAAAATAAAATAAAAATCAAATCTAACCTAAAACAAATAAAATCAACTTGAAACTAAGAAATTTAAAACAAATAGCAAACAATACTTACCTCCCGCACCTCTTTATCACCGTGGCACCATCTTTGCAAAGAAAAAGAAACTATTGTTGATGAATTTTGTAAAATGACTCCTAAAACCTGAGTGTGAAAATGAGGGTTTTTGGCCGTGGGCATAATAGAAAACTAGACAATAGAAAATGAATCACTTTCACTTTTTTTTTTGCTTTTAAAATGACATAACACGAGCATGTTATAACGTGCTCACAATATGTCATTTTCAATTTTTTTTTGGAATTGGCCACAAAAGTGTAACCCAACTTCATGCACCCGCCCTCATATTCACTATTCCTTGAGATATAGTTTTTGAACTTATAACACCTGTAACATCAATTTTATTTTTGCTAGCATATCCAAAGCCTTCAATATTTGGCCTCATTATTGGTTGAATGGGCTCTATAATTCCTTGTCCATATTTTCCTAAATATTTTCCTTCGTATCTTATTCTCTTCATTATCTTAAATATAACATTTTTTGGAGAACATTCTTTGTCATTATCCTCACAACTAGAGTTGTAGATTCAAAAATATCATTGTCTTCTTTATAATTTTTATCAAAAAATGATTTATCTATATCACATTTATTGAATGATTCATCTAATAAATAATGCAAATCATTTGTATCACATGAAACATTACATAGTGTAGGTTTAGACTTTAGACACTGATTTTCCTTTACATAAGCTTCAAGCAATAAATTAAGTAAAATATATTTTCTCTCAATTTCGATACATCTTCCTTTTCTATCCTATTTTCCTCTTCTAATTCTTCATATTTCTTCTATTTTTTCAATCTCTTCTTCAAAAATATTATTTTTACACATTAAGTTTTTATTTTCTTTCTTTTCTCTTTTACCAATATTTTCCATTTTAAAATACTTTCCTTATACAATTAAATTTTAACCACAAAAAACCACTTATGCAATACCTGATGATTTTGGCAGCTTTACAACCTTCACTCTTCCATGATTTGAAATTATCTACCATAGGTTATTTATCTCTTCATACATGCTTTAACAAATACTATAGACTTCATTAAATGTTGTGAAATGTTTTAGGAAAATTTGTGGCCACCTTTATTCTTTGATCAAATATATATACACTTTCTTCTAAAGCTAAAATCTATTAAAAATTTATGATCATAAGCAACAATTTTTCTTGTCCTTTGTTGTAAGTTTTCTCTTGTGACCTAGAAGATTTATGCCATGATCTAACTTTTGAATTATATTCAAAGATCTATAATATCTTTTAAACTAATTTAATATTATGAGTTTCAATCTTTCACCTAATGTCTTCTATGATCCTCTTTTATTGATATGATGAATGTGTTATGTGTGGTAATAGTTTTCAACAAATAATAGGGTGATCCCACAAAGCTGGTTTACAATTTCTGAGAGATCCTGATTTTTGTTGAAATCACATATTTGTAGAAAATATAATCATTTAAGCCATGAAAAGTTTCATTTAAAGTATTCCAATTGAAGATGGTTTGATCAAACCACCTCAAACCAAACCCCCTTGGATAGAACCCCACTAGTTTTAAACCATACTTATAATGGAACCTCCTTTACGCCTATCAAAATGCTGATAAAAAACCACTTTTGATTTACCTTTTGAGGGATAAAATCAATTCAATTAGAATTTATATTTTGTAATTATTTTATAATTATTATTAGCTTCCCAAAAATTATAATTTTAAATAAATTTAATTTTATTATTATATTTTTTTTTAGTTCTTGTGAATGTAGGTTTTTCACCAAAAATCAAGCTCTTTATTTTGCACATGTGAAAAAATAGAAAATTATCAAATTTTTTTTTAAAAATATGGGTGCACCAAATATTGATGTTCTTGATCCAACAAAAATAAATAAATTGAATTTTGATACATACAAAAAAAGTTATGTGTTATACAGTATGCTTATGTCTGAATTGTAATTGGTTTAACTTCGAAACTTGATTAAGGAAAAAATATTCAATAAAACACTATGAAACCAATTGGAAGCACTGAATATCTTAGTTACAAATCAAAATTAAAAAATAATAGAATTATATCCTTCATGGAAAAAAAGTTATATGTTACACAATGAACGTCACTCCTTAAAAATGTTGTTTACTGAAAAAACTAGTTTTTGAAGGAGATGGAAAAAGAAGTGAAATATAATTCTGAAAAAATTGAAAAAATATATGGGTATGCACAAGATCATCATGGAAAAATAGGCTCTTTAGTGAAAAAAATTCAAAAAAATCAGAGTTAGAAAACTTGACGTAAAATTTGAATAAGTTATCTATATTATTTCAAAAATAAGTAAGAATAGAATCTATAAAAAATTGAATGTAGTTTCTAAACTACTAGGTTTATTTTTTTTAAAAATCTATTTGGTGAAATTTTGAAATTTTAATAGTAGTACTTAAATTTCAGGGAAAAATAAGAAGTAGGTGTTTGTCTGACCACCCTAACTACCATAAAATGATAATATTATTTTATAATATTTTAGATATAAGTAGAGGACTCATGTCCAAATGTGATGCATATTTTTTTGTATTTTTTTCCAACTAAATAATTAATTATGATTTTTTTATTACAAATTTTAAAAAAATATAAAAAACTCATATGTCTAACCACCTTAATTTGGTCAAAACTTCATGTAATTCAACTTTTTTTTTAATTCTATAGTATGTGAAGTATAGAATGTGACGCATGTTTTAGATTCAAAAAATGTGATACCATTTGAAAGCTATAGATTTTTTTCAATTAGCCTATCAATCAAGACTTTAGTCATAATTCAAATAGAAAATGAATAATAAATATTTACTAAATTCAAAGTAAAGCATAATTTATATTGGTGGAAAGTTGAGAATATCCTTTAAAAACCCTTTTTCATTTAATAAATTTTGGGTTAAAAAAAGTCGTCAGCCACATACCCATCTTATTACCACTTTTTGGCCCATCATGATCCTGCACATACCCATATTTAGAATCTAGAGACAAAATGTCACAAATTACTATTTTGCATCATATTCAAATTCCTCACAGTTTAACCACTATAGGTGCCCAAAAGTAAAAATTTAGTTAGAAAAAATTATTTCAGTGTCCATTTTGGCCAAATATTGTAAACCGGTATTGTGGGATCACCCAATATTATGATTTTGATCTATGGTTTTACTCCCTCTTTCTAATTTTGTTTCCCTCAGGTTTCAATATTTGGTAGTTTCTTGATTGGCCTGTGGGAAACACTCTTTTAAAATTATATAATTTGCTTTCATTTCTTCATAGTGATCTTTCTTTTCAATTATCAATAAACTCCTATGATATCATTTATCTTCTTCTGATGCAGGTCAAACTTGAGAGACTTATTAGATTGTCAAAGTTCACAACCAATTCCACTTAGATTAACAATGCCATTTGGTAATTTAAATTTTAAATAATTTGTAGCAACCACCCAAGTAGCTAGGCTCTCTTCCTTCTACCTATCTTGAATTGCCTCTTGGAGTTAACTCAATTCCTGATTCCTTTTGGAATGGTCTCATCAATAATTTTAATGCTAGGTTGGCTAGATGGAAAGGTGCTTTGCTCAATCAGGCTGACAAGTTGGTGCTAATTAAATCCACATTGCAAAATCTCCTGGTGTATGCTCTTATCCTTTTTTAGATGCCTCATAAATTTTGTGATAAGATTGGAGTATTTAGAAAAGGTTTCTTTGGTCTGGAGTGGAGGAAAAGAAGATATTGAGATTGGTGTCATGGGAGGAGGTCTACCATTTTAAACACCAAGGTGGTTTGGGTCTACGCAGGATTAAATCTTTCAATTTGACCCTTGTGGCTAAACAGCAATGGAACTTCCTCCATCGTGAGAAGGATTAGTCAGAGATTTTGGCTTACAAATATCTTGCTCAGGTGGATAAATTTTGGTAGTTACTTAGAGATGCTTTCTCTCCTCCCTTGGGTTCTTTCTTTTGAAATTCACTGAATAGAACTAGAGGTGTTGTCTCTGCTAGCATCCAATGGTTCATTGGGAATGGTAGGGATACTCTTTTCTAGGATGATTTTTGGTTTGGGCGGCCCCCTGGAGGGATTTATGTATTAGGGAATTTGGGAGCCACGTTGCTGATTATATTATGAATGGTGAGTGGGGAAGGATCCATGAGGAGTTCCCTGAGTTGGAGGAATTGTATAGAGAGGTGTCTAAAATTCATATCCCTATGTCCCCCTAGAGGGACAAGGTGATTTAGATAATACTTTTGCATGGGAATTTTTTGGTGGCTTCTGCTTTTATATCCTTCAATGATATTGTGGCACCTGGGCCACTATGGGGCTTGGTTTGGTCGTCGAAGCTGATTCCCAAAATCAACATGTTTTTATGGTTAACAGTGCAGGACAAAATCTTAACCATTAACAATATGTGGAAAAGAGGTTTCTCCATGCCATATAGATGCTATCTTTGTAAGATGGATGCAGAGGATATTTCACACTTGTTTATTGGTTTTAGTTTTGCTCAGGAAGTCTGAAGTCTTTTTCTCAACCTTTGGGGAGTGGAGTGGATTTTCCCTTCTTTAGTTTGGAAGCTCTAGCTCCAATGAGACATGCCTTCTGCTAATCCTTCCTTGATGGTTTTTTGGGTCTCTTATGCCTCCTCATATTATTTGGGGCTTGTGGAAGGAGAGGAATAACTAAATTTTCAAGGATGCTTCTCTTTCCCCTCTCTTTTTTTTCAAAATTGTGTCGTCTATAAGGGAGAGCTTTTTGCAGACTATTGAGAAAATTTATATTCCAAAGCATGTAAGGGTCTCTGATTATGATGCTATGATTTCTACCCATTGAAAACTTTCTTTTGATTTTGTGAAACATTTGAAAAAATCTAATTTTGATAGGGAAGGGGTTGTTTGGTTTCCTCCTCCTACTGGTTGGTACAAAATCAACTCTGACAGTTTGGGTAAAGGAAATCTGAGTCCTGCTAGTTGTGGGGGAGTGTGGAGAGACCACAATGGTAGTTTAGTTTCAGTGATGGCACTCCCTTTTGGAATCCAAACAAACCACTTTGTTGAAGCTATTGTTTCCTACCATAGCATAAATTTGGCTAGAGACATCGGGATCTCAAAGTTATAGATTGAAGGGGACTTCCTTAATATTGTTAATTATCTTAGGAAGGGTTCTCCCCTATCATGGACTATTGAAAATGTAGGAGTTGATGGTGACTCCCCAACACCCCCAAGATCAGTTGCGACCAAAACCACTTCCACAAGAGAGAGAATGGCAAGAAAGCTTGCTTCACAATGCAAGATTGATTGATTGCGTGAATACTAATGTACATGAGATGCCTTGCTTATATGGGTAAGGTTGAGAGATAGGAATGAATATGATTTTGACAAATGTCATGATCCTATGACCTGAGACAACCAACAACCTAATCACCTAGGAAATGATGCATCCTAGCTAGATAAAATAAGTTCTAGAAAAGTCAACTAAGACTTCTAGAAGGAATCTTTTACCTAGGTAAACTTAACCATGTGAATGTGTCCTCTAATTTACCTAGTGAATGAATAAGCTAGGTATAAGACAATTATTCACACCAACACCCCCCCTTAAGTGCAACTTAGGGAGAAGATTATTATGCAAACTGTGCAAAGACTATGACCATGGGTCCCGACTACTAGGCCATGTTAGGTACCCATTTACGATGCAAATGATGCAATCTCTCACAAAGCGAAGAAAAGGAGAAAACCCAGTGGGACAAAACTCCTCTCCAAAAGAGAGAAACAAAACAAGACAACATGATGTATGGAGGACTCAATTATACGCCCCAAGGACAACATGCATCATGTATATACAATCAAATACCCCCCATAAGAGGGAAGTAGAGAGATAAGATATCCCCCCCATGATGAAGAAGCTCCAAAGCCAATGAAGAATGCCTGAAAACAAAAGATAACCCAATGTCTGCAAGCAACACATCGTCCCTTAGGAAGAAACAAATCCATAAGTTGATGTAGAAGCCATTCCATGTCCAACTGAAAGGAGGAAGCATGAATGCTCAACATGTATTCCTTTGAAAACTGATGAAGATCCTCCAAGCTTGAATGAGCCACAACATAATCATGGTCAAACTGAACCAAGAAACATGACAAATCAAGTGATGGAGGAGACTCATGAATGTCAATCTCCAAAGACAAAGAAGATGGTGTAACAGTTGTGCTGAAACTATCATCAAAGAGGAGAGAAATCCCCTCAAGTGTGTCCTCCAAATCTGCAGTATGAGACTCTATGAACAAGCTCGAAATCCCTATCAAATACTCATCGCACAAAGCAAGATCTGAAAAACTATGATCATTCTGCTTAATAGAAGCAACAATGGCTGAAGGAGTAGGAGGTGGAGGAGTAGGAAGCTCAACACTGGTTTCTAGAATACCAAGGTGTAGCTGACCAAACTTCTCCTCACTAACATGGTTCACACTCAATGAAGTGTGTGATGCAATCAAAGGAACATTATCATCTTTTGAAGCAAAATGTGAAAAGGAATATACACGAGATGAATGATAAACCATCCCGATAGAAACAATATCCCTAGGCTCCAAGTCCCTTATGTACACTCTATTTGGAGTGAACTCAACTGTTTTACCTTGACCCCCATGAGTAATTTGATAAATAGAAAGGAGATTAGTGGACAAGGAAGGAACAAAAGGTACATCATTGAAGCTCCCTTCCCCCATATCAATAGAACCCTTCCCACTTACCTACATATATGTATTGTTACCCATCAATATATGAGGTGAATTACAAGGCTCAAAAGAAGAGAACATGTCCATAGAAGATGCCATATGATGAGATGCCCCTGAATCAAGAAGCCATCTATGAGATGCAAGACTTGTAGAGGCCAAGAGTGCTTGTCCTTTCATCTTGTGTAGCCCAGAAGTAGATCCTGTGTCTTGTGACTGAGATGATGATGAGGGAGTTGCCGATTGAGATGTTGAAGAAGAAGTACCAGACACTGATGAGGGTAGCTTAATGTTATTCTTTTGAAGAAGGTGTGGCAATTCATCAATCTTCTTATTATAACATCTATGCTCATCATGTCCTAATCTTTTACAATATGCACATTTTGACTTCTTCTTTTTAGATGATTCATCTTTAGAAGAGGATGTGGACTCAGGAGTGCTATGTCAAGGAGAATCATTACCTTGCTCATTAGAATTGGGTGTCTTGTTCTGCTTCTTAACTTTGCCACTTGAATCCTTTGTGTCCTTTGCAACAAGAGCATGAGATCTAGAAGACTTCAATGTGCCCATGTGTACCAACTTTGCTTGTTCCCTTGCGAGTTTAGCTGCAAATTCATCAAGAGAAGGCATTTTGTATGCATTGCCAAGAGTATCCATTGTAGCATAGAAAATAGAAACAAACACTGAGTAATCAGGACCAAGCTTAGCAAGAATAGAAAGTATCAACTGTTCATCCTCTTTAGTGACCCCACAATTAGATAACTGCAATCTAAGAGAATTGAGCTTAGAGAAAAAGTCTTGGACATTGTCAAAATCTGAAGGATTAAGACCCACGAGTTCATTCTACAACTTAAATTTCCTCATCTTATTTGGCTTACCAAAAAGACTCTCTAAAGTATTCCAAGTTTCATTAGGATGAGTGCATGATGCTACATGATATCTAAGATCTAGAGAAATGGACAACTTCAAAGTACCAAGAGCTTCATCCCTTCTATCAAGCCATTTTCTTTTCTCTTTTGCTCTTGCAGGTTCTGAATCTTGACCAAATGTGATTCGTTGCAACTTTGATTTTAACAATAACAACTCCATTTGAAATTTCCACTCATGATAGTTATATAGAGTTAGAAGTACAACTTTTGTCAAATCTATGATACAATGAGATATTACAAGAGAAGAACAAAAATTTTCCCTCACAATACAAGAAATCAACCCCTTTGTTCCAACAAGATTTGCATTTTTTTTACAAATTTATAATAATGTGTGCCAAATTATCAAATCAGCTACAAACTGAAAATATGAAAATCTGGAAACAAATCTGAAAAAGTGCATAATTAGATCTGAAGTGCTCTTGAATACCTTTCCGATGCCGCAAATTTGAAGAAAATCGGAGTTCGGAGCACAAAGATATGAGCTAGGAAGCAGAAAACGATGATCGAGCTTCAACTTGGAAGAAGAGGCACAAAACTACAAAATCTCTGCAAAATATCTACACCACTGAAAAATTCAAACTTCCAGCTTTCCGTCAATATCTTGTTTGAAAAATTTCGCCTCCATATGCCAAAGTTATGAAAAAATGAAAAAAAGGCCTATAAATAGGCACTTGCGGGCAAATACATAAGACTAAATTGGAGCAAATTTTCGGCTCCTGGGCCGAAAAACTGGTTATCCATATGACCCCGTCCTAGAAACATGAAAATAATAATATATCCCCTTGACTGTCGGCTTTACAGAAATATAATATAAAGCAAAGTGGATTAAATATAATCCATCGGTTTCAATACAATAATTGTCGGCCTTTTATGTTTTACAGAGATTTTAATATATATATATGAACTTTAAGACCTGCGAAAAAAAACAGTACCCGTCTGTACAGCGGACAAGACAACTGACAGCAAAAATAATTGATTTGTACCTGCTTTCGATGGAAAGAGGGAATATGCCAACGTGGATGCAAGGACGAGCTGATGCAGACGAAGTCAAAAATGCCTATGTGGAGTTTTCGTACCCGCCAGTGGAATGAACAAATGACCGTCGCTGTGAGTAAATAAAGCTTTCGTACCTAATGCACAAATTTGAGGCACTGTCTATAGAGGTGACAATTTGCACCCAGATGGATGCATGGCATGGATGCCTCCCACAGTGCGTTGATTTTCTCGTCATAAAACTCTCCTGCAAATTCTTGACATTTTCTGCATTACAGGTTGCCGTGGGTTTTTAGTACATTAGTACAATGTATAAAAAAAATAAGAAGTAAACAATGGAAGAGTAAAAAATAAAAAAACTTAAAAGATAAGATTGATAAGATTCATTTATATTCATTTTATTTGGATGTAATTAATTTTTTATTAAAATAATAATATTATAAAAATACTTAAAATGTTAGTTATTAAATTTTAATAAAATTTAATAATTCTTTATACTAAAATAAATTATACTAAATAATTATAATTTTAAATTATATTAATATTATGAATAAAATTTTATTCAATATTTTAAATTTGTTTATTTTTATACTAACATTTATTAAATAAATGTACACACAACATTTAAAATAAGATAGAAAATAAAAATATTTAAATTTAATATAAAATAAAATATTAAAATCTTCTAAAAACCGTTTCTATTAATTTAATTTAAATATTGAAATTTTGATGTATTTAATATAATTTAATATTATAAGTTTTGATAAAAAATAGTCAATTTTTAAATTTTAATTTGAAAGATAATAGATCAAGAAAGAATGTATTTAAGTTCATGTCATAACTAATTAACTCACTGCAATAGTACTATTAATGTAAACACTTGAATAAATATAATAATTTAATATTGATATATATTTAAATAACTATATTATGTTAGCCTTTTGATATTTTAAATATTTTAATTTTGATTTCTTTAATAGCTTTTATTTGAAATATTTTACTAATATTTAATGAAAATTAAATATTTTTATCTTAAAATGTATACTTTAAGTTTAAATAATTTATCTAAATATAAATATATTGTTAGTTATTTCTAATATTAATTTATATAAAGATATAAATATTAGATATCTTTGTATAAATATTTGATATCTTTATATAAATTAATATAAATATTAATTTTATTCAAAGAATTTATATTAAAAAAAGTTAAAACTTATTTTTATCAAAATTTCTAATATTATTAGTTCTTGGAGAGGGAACTATAGGCACCACCAAAATTTAACTAGTTATTAATAACTCTCATTTTAACCAATGAGAACTTGAGTAATTTTTCTATTTGAATCTAATTGGTACACAATTTTATTCTATTTTCTCTTTTTAACTACCATCTAATCATGAGCATTACATATAATATACTCATTAGATAAAATAGATATATATTTATAAAAAATCTTCACAAGTTATAAAAAATCTTCACAAGTTAATATATTAACCATAAAGTCAATATATTTACTACAACATTCTTTTTAATAATACGTTATGTGAATTTTTTTTATACTAAATATAAATATTTATTTATTTATACTCATATTTATTTATTATATTTTCCATTCTATTAAATTCAAATATATAAAATAATCTAATAAAAAATTCAAATAAATAATATATTTTTAATATATTATACTATTAATTTAACAACATATTATAATATTATAATATATACACTATATAATACATATGTAACATATATAATATCTAATATATCATTTTAACATC
Source organism: Sequoia sempervirens (assembly GCA_007258455.2). NCBI lineage: Eukaryota > Viridiplantae > Streptophyta > Pinopsida > Cupressales > Cupressaceae > Sequoia > Sequoia sempervirens. Next base: position 470,645,075 of record VDFB02058242.1, read on the forward strand.
ATTATAATATTATATATATATATATATATATATAACATTTATACCATCTAAAATATAATTTAATATATTAAATAATAATATTATAATTTTATATTTTATTTAATTTTGATTTTATTTTGTAACATAATATTTTGATTTTGCAGCATAATATGGATGGTCCATTTGGGCATGGTGGGTCCCTTTGGACAGGTGGGAGGCAATAAGTTTTTAAACTAATATATTTAAAACTATCTTATTTACCATATAAATTAAATAATTTATATAACATTATTTATAAAGATAAGATATACAAAGAATATGTTAAATTATTACCTCAAAAAAAAAGTTTCTAAAACTTAGAGAATTGAGTGTGGAAGAAATTTCCTAAATTTACAAGTTTCTATTTTAATATACTTAAAATTAAAAAATCTAAATTAATGTATTTATAGTTATATAATAAAGCTTACGTCTAATTATAACCCTGACCCTAATTATAACCTTGACGTGAAACCTAACCCTAATTCCAATTCTATCTCTAATCGTAAAGTAAACTTTAATCTGAACTATAACCCTAACCCTAATTCTATAACTAATTATATACCTAACCTTAATCCTAACAATAACCTTAATTCTAATTCTATCTCTAATCCTAAAGTAAACCTTAATGTGAACTATAACCCTAACCCTAATTCTATATCTAATTATAACCCTAACCTTAATCCTAATAATAACCTTAACATGAAACCTAACCCTAATTATGATCTATTTAATCATGTTATCTAAATTGTTTTAATTTTAATTTTAATTTGTAAATATTGGACTCACCTTCTTATGACTTGTAAACATGGGTTATGCCCCGAGCTCTTTAGTTATTCTATGAGAATTTTTTTAATTTGTTTCAATCTGTTAAATCATGCTATCTATTTTTTTTTATGATTTTTTTTTGGTAAATCTTTCATAAGATTATAGGCCCCTTGAAGACTACGTGGGGTAAGCATGGTTCAAATTGGGTTATTGTTGAATCTATGCAAATATTTTAGGAGAGTTTTTAATTGTTTCAATTTATAAATCATGCGAGTGTTTTGTTACTTTAATTTAATTTTTGAATTTTCTTTGCAAATATTCGATAAGGTTATGCCAACCTTTAGTGTTGTTTGAATCATTATCCATAATCAAGAAACAATTATCCTTGATATTATGCATAAAATTATCATCACACAACCCATATAAATTATAGTTATAATTAAAAGGTTTTTTTTTTTATCATTTTGTACAAGAGGTTGACCTTTTTGTAAGAGAAATTGCCCAATTCTACCCTTTGGATGAAAACCAACAGGGTGATTTCAGTCAAAGGTAAAAAATTCATTTTTGTCTCCAATTATAAAAATTGACATGGACTTATAAGTTTCCCCCCTAATTTTAAATAATATTATAGGGATACCCCCTATCTTTCTTCAATTCATAATAGAAGCAATTGAATTAGATAAATGAAAAAAATTCATACTTCACAATTTTAGGAAGCACATAATTGGAAAAAATGTGAGGATATATGAGAGTAATTTCAACAATGATGGGGTTTTTTAGATAGATCCAACATGCTACTAGCTTTCTCACTCTAAATTTTTTTATTAATAATGGATTCATTCTAGGCATAGGCTTCTTGTGCACTTTCTCATACACTATGGAGTAAAACTTGCACTTACCATTATAATTTCCCTCTCATGCCTATTATAGTCTTCCCAAACAATTTTGAATTTATTAAACACAACTAATTAAAACATAACTATTCTATAACTTTTTGGAGGACTTGTGCAACTTTGATTTATATACAACTTTGATTTATATAAAGATCTAAATATTTGTATCAAAATATTTCAAATAAAAATCATCTAAGAAGATCAACATTAAAATATTTAAAATATCAAAAGACTAACATAATATAATTATCTAAAGATATATCAATATTAAATTATTATATTTATTCAAGTGTTTACATTATCAATATTATTAAAATGAGTTAATTAGTTATGACATGAACTTAAATACATTCTTTCTTGATTTATTATCTTTCAAATTAAATTTTTTTAAAAATTCACTTTTGTTTTTATCAAAACTTATAATATCAAATTATATTAAATACATCAAAATCTCAATATTTAAATTAAATTAATAGAAACAATCTTTAAAAGATTTTAATATTTTATTTTATATTAAATTTAAATATTTTTATTTTCTATCTTATTTTAAATGTTGTGTGTACATTTATTTAATAAATGTTAGAAATAATCTTTAGAAGATTTTAATATTTTATTTTATATTAAATTTAAATATTTTTATTTTCTATCTTATGTTAAATGTTGTGTGTACATTTATTTAATAAATGTTAGTATAAAAATAAATTAATTTAAAATATTGAATAAAATTTTATTCAAAATATTAATATAATTTGAAATTAAAATTATTTAATATAATTTATTTTAGTATAAAGAATTATTAAATTTTATTAAAATTTAATAACTAACATTTTAAGTATTTTTATAATATTATTCTTTTAATAAAAATTTAATTACTTATCAATCTTACCTTTTAAGTTTCTTTCATTTTTTACTCTTGCATCGTTTACTCCCTCATTTGTTCGTATACATTGTACTAATGTACTAAAAGCAACCTGAAATGCAGAAAATGTCAGAATTTGCATGAGAGTTTTATGGCGAGAAAATCAACGCACTGTGGGAAGCATCCATGCCATGCATCCATGTGGGTGCAAATTGTCACCCCTATAGACAGTGCTGCCTTCAATGCAGCTGTTGAACAACCAATGTACCTGTACCTTGCCAGTTCTGCTGGTTGATGGATAGGACACCGATGACCAAGAAACCTTGGACCATGATAGCCAATGACAGATGTATGAGATCTTCGAAAAATGCCAGTCGATGCAACCTGTACCGAAAATGTGGAATATTCCACAAAAGATGCCGACATAGTATATATGCAAATCAAGTAGAATTTTAATAGCCCGAAAATACAGATATTTGAGCCCGATTTTTACAAATATTTTCCCAAAAATATTTGAATAGCTTGATAAAATCAAAATAATTTTGCCCCAAAATTATAATGAAACCACAAAAAATATTTAACAAAATATTTTTTTTGCAAAAAATGGAAAATTTGTACTACTAGGGAGGCTGTCCCAGCAAAAAAATTTTGCCTCAAAAACAAATTTACCCAAAATAGGCGAATTTATAGTCAAAATTCATCTGTGGAGCCTTTTGAACTCAACCATGAGGTTATTGAAACCCCAATCTGCACCCAACAAAAATCTTCAAGCCAAAATATCACCCTCAGATCTAGGAAGGAATCTGCAACACCCGGAGAGCTTTGATACCATGTAGGAGTTGATGGTGACTCCCCAACACCCCCAAGATCAGTTGCGACCAAAACCACTTCCACAAGAGAGAGAATGGCAAGAAAGCTTGCTTCACAATGCAAGATTGATTGATTGCTCGAATACTAATGTACATGAGATGCCTTGCTTATATGGGCAAGGTTGAGAGATAGGAATGAATATGATGTTGACAAATGTCATGATCCTATGACATGAGACAACCAACAACCTAATCACCCAGGAAATGATGCATCCTAGCTAGATAAGATAAGTTCTAGAAAAGCCAACTAAGACTTCTAGAAGGAATCTTTTACCTAAGTAAACTTAACCATGTGACTGTTTCCCCTAATTTACCTAGTGAATGAATAAGTTAGGTACAAGACAATTATTCACACCAACAGAAAACAACATTTTGGATGCCCTTGGTTTGATTCAATATTTTGATGAAATATATATTTCTCATGCTTTTAGAGAGGCAATTTGGGTGGCTAATTGTTTGGCGAATCTTCGGGTGACATCTACAAGGAATTGGGAGGTGAATGATGTCCTACCCTTTGAGTTAATTAATCTACTCCATAATGAAAAATATTAGTATGTTGGTGTTTGTCATATCCTTGACTGAAGGATTCTGTGGTTTTTATGGATATATCTAGCCAATTAGACAATCTGCATAGATGATGATTATTGGAATTTGTGGGCATTCACATCTGAGCTACATGAGCCTCTTTTCCATTATTATTCTTAGTACTTCTCCTAATAGACACACAAGATTTCTGGGTTTTCATTTCCCTCTTTCCTTATTGTTAATTCACATATGTGTCTAGTTTTGTTCTGTAATTGCAAAGTCTTCGATGATGGGTGGGGATAGGTGCAGAATGAAACCACTTTCCTATGATGACTTGAAGGCTAATCCCGATGTTTGGGCTATCCTGCAAAAGGAAGGGTGACCCCTTTTATGGAAACGTTGCATGGATTTAAGTCTATTGTCTCTAGAGACTTCATTGATGCTTGGCATGGCCACTTTCTAAGCATGTTTGGTAGGGATACCATGATTAATGAAGATTTCATTGTGGAAGCGACTAGGATGTCGACAGAAGGAAGGAATATCTATAGAGACAATAACCTATTGTATTTGGCTAGGCATAATTTTCTTCAGGACAAAGAGCGTGTTAAAATTCTTAGACTAGATTGTGGTAGGTATTATAGGTCTAATATTAAACCTATCCAGCAGGAGTTATCTATGGCATTAATGTGGTAAATCATCTAGATGGTAGATACATGACACTATATGGTCATCACTTTGTTATATTGAACCATTTTTAGCATGGTAAGCTCATTTCCTTCTTATTTTATCTATTGCTTTCTTTGGAGGAGGGAATTATGAAATTCAGGAAGAACCCTAGAAGCCCTTTTCTACATTAGGGCTTGATGTTGCTTATAGTTGGTTTTATTAAAGCATATAATATTGTTGAACTACCCCTTCCTCTATTTTGAAAAAGAAGAGGAAGGAAAGTGGGAAATGTTGGGTTAAGGAGGTCCCTGAGAGTGAAGGGACAGAAATTGAGGTGGAGTCAAAGGTGTGGTATGATGGGTATAATATTGACCTAGACTTTATGCCCTCGACTAGTGGGAAGAATCCCTTTACTTCTAGGCTAAACCCCCCTCTCATGTGTAAAGAAAAAAATTAGGGAGGTCTGTGAGGATGTTGCAGAAGAAGGGATTTATAGTGGATTGAAGACTAAGAGTAGGGGTTTTTTCTCTAAGGATTTGGTGGATAACCTTTTGGAGGCCTCTTTGAATAGTTAGGGTGGTGAGATGGCGAATTTGGGGAATTTGAACCTGATTTATGAAGCTAAGGGTGGGACCCCTCTTGCTCGTAAGGTGAATAGTGTTGTTGATGTGGACGAGTCTGTTCATGAGTCAACTTCCTAGGATAAGGGAAGGTCCAAGATTAACCCTGATGTTTCACAAGATAAGGATCCTCCCATTGGTTCATATCAAGGCAGAGGTTTGTTTTCGGGGGCCATGGACTTTTTGCAAGCCTTGGCTATGGTTAAATAAGGGGTGAAAATTCTATTTAATTTATTGATGTGTCTTGTTCAAGAGATGCAAGACCTCTAGAAAAAGTATGAAATAATCACTCGGTGCAATATCTCCATGCTTCATAGTCTCATGGAGAAGGACTCCATTTTTGGTGTGGCCAAGTCATTGAACTCTAGTGTTGTCTTTATGGTGGATAAGCTCGCTAACTTGAAGAAATATAATGGATCTAGGATGGTGGTGTTGGAAAAGAATTACAGGTAGTTGCATAAGGAGTTGAGCATGATTATTAATCTCAGTAGGTAGAAATTGGAGGCCAAAACGGAAGGCCTGGTTTTCCTCAATGAGAAGGCTAAATAATGGATAGGTAGATCTCTTTTTGGGGATCAGGTGAGTAAAGAGATGGGGGAGAGTGCTGACAAGAAGTTGTAGACCATGGACATGGGTGTTGGGTTGAGTGAGCACACTCAGAGTAAAACTAAGAAACGCAAAATTGTCCCTAGGAAGGATGTGGAAGACATCATGGAGATGCATGATTAGTTAGTGTCCAAGGACTGGGAAGTGGCTAAGATGCTCAAGGAACTTGTCTAATGGCCGCTTGTTTTTCTCTTTTGTTTTTGCTTTTGTTGTTTTTTTTGTGTTGATGGTTCATTGATGTCTTTTTAATCATCTTCTTTTGTGGTGTTTTGGTTGGGTAGCCCATTGCTTTATCTTTACTTCCATTATTCCTTTTTTCACAAAGTTTCAGGAACCCTTCAAAACATGTTTATCATTAATAAAAAACAACCACCCAATTAGTCACTAATAAAGTATGAAAATTATTGAATAACCACAAAGGTAATGTAGATTTAATCTAAAGGAGTCAACAATTGACTATTCTTTTACAATAACATGTAGAATGATTCTATAACTATTATCATTATTGAAAGGAAACTTGCAGCCATCTAATAACAATTTCCACATAGCCTAAAAGAGAAATCTATGCAAATAATTACTTAGAATCCATATGCAAGATAATATACAACATACCCATAAAAATATGACACAAAATATACCATGGGAAAACCCTCAAGAGGGAAAAACCTATCCTCTAGAAGTATCCATCACTCATGTATTATGTAGCAATAGATATTACAATACATCTTCAGAGCTCTCCATGAACACCATTGAAGCATCAAGCCATCAACAAGCACTCCATGTGAATAAGCATGTAACCACACATTCCATGCCATGCTTCAACCCTCAAAAATTATAACAAGAGATAACTTGCCAATTGAACAACCTTAAATAACTACCCATGTGGTTGCTTTTGTAGAAGCAAGCTCCCACAAAATCACCAATTGGTATTACATAAAACCATATGAATAAAACTATGAGATTACAAAACCATGTCCCTACATTTAACATTCAGTAATTTATTTAAATTAATTTTCTCAATATTAAATAAAACATTTTACAATTCAACTTATGTCTCAATGTTACATACAACATAAAGTGGCCCCAAGAATATTAACTCCTAGTGATGCATGTACTTCTAGGTCCCCTAGGTGCACTACACATAATAAAAAAATAAAAAATTATAAACGTTATGTAAGGTGTACAACACCTAATTACTAACATTCTCCCACTTGTATACATTTCATAAGGGAATCAAGTAGCCTCAAACATGAATCAAGTGAACAATCCATATAGCCACATATACCATCAAGTAATCAAAGTGCTCCATGTGCTCCATCAAGATATATATAACAAGAAACAAGGTGACCACCATCCAAAGCATGAATTTTCTCATCCTCCATCATGCCAATGCATAAAGATAAGAAGCTATCTAAAGAGAAGCCACACAATCTGTCACAACAAAGCATAATTCCTGCCTCAACTGATATCCCAAACACAATTACTCAATCCCAAGTTATCAATATGCAGTAGTAGTTGTCAAGATATAGTAACCATATTTGAAATAGCACCCACAACAAGTTCCAACACATCCAACTATCCATGCCTCCAAGGTGTACAAACCATAGTAAAATCATGCCATCAACATATACACCCATAAACTGCAATCACAAACTCCATATGCAAACCTATCAAAGAATGGCATACACATCCAAGAGCTCCCACTACATGGGTAATAAAAATATAAAAAATAATTAAAGCATACCAAGTCTACCAATAACATCACATAGAAGGTGTAAACAACATTTGTGTAGTACCAAGGGACATACACAATGATATTCCAAACTTGTAAATGAATAATCTATAGGAACAAATCTCACCACAAGTCTCCATAGCTCTCCCATGTTCTCCACATCCAACAAATGAAAAAGATAAAGGAACCTCCATGTCATCACCCAATGACATAAGTGAAAATATATGACCACAAGCTAGTGCTAACAATAGCTCCAACAAAACCTCAAACCAATGTAATGCAAAACAAAACATCTAGGAAGATAACCAAGACCAAAGATAGAAACACTACACATCATATACCTATAGAAAATCCTCCTCCATACACCTCTAAATGCCAACTGTGCCAAGTATGATCCACTCCACAACACCCCAATAGAAAATCCATAACAACACCCAACCATTAAATCACCAAGATCAAACATAACATATGTATTATGTAACAAACATGGATGCAATCCTTTCAAACCAAAGAAGATCAAACTAAATATCCATTCCCATATCAATAAATCAACCTAATACATCTTCTAAACTCAACATCAATGAATATAAATATAATGAATATGGAAATAAACATGTAAACATCCCTCGAATGAACCCTCCAAAGCTAAATATCCATAGCTCAAGATCCATATGCATGAAAATAAAAAGCATAAACATAATGCACTTGAAAGAAATAATGGGCAATACCTCTCAAGTAAACTATCAAGTAGACCAAGAGTGGGGAATGAGAATGATCCTCCAAGATATCCAAGTCATCATGAATCATATAAGAAAACTCTCCTCATAGGTCCATGTTGAACTCACGTCCAACCAAGGTGTAGGCTCCTCAAACTTCCTGATGAAATATCATCAAGAGTAACCATCTCAACACATGTCTCTAACCACAAGAGAACTCTAGCCTCACCTAAGTCTCCAAGCATCCATGAGAAGCTATAATCGATCAATACATGCCAAAATCCAAATGAAACATAGTACCATCCTAAAGTAATCAAGCAAATGATCATGTACTCAATACAAAGAGAACCACACAAGATCCATGCCAAAGCTCCAATCATGAATCAAGAACATGAACATGACAACATGATCTAACCATCTCCTCCAAGGAGATCACATACAAAAATATATATAGATCCTAGTCTCAAGAGAACCCATATCATGCCATAACTCTAAGCTAGCATCAAGAGTAAACCATGCCATAATGTCAAAACACTCTAAACCAAGAATAAACATCTCAAATCAGATGAAGATAACCACATCCTATCAGTGAAATCCAAGGTGTGAAAGAACCCTTACCACATAAAAACATTAACCCATATTCCATCCATGACACCAACAAACATTAACACTTTTGTGGGAAAGTTGTGTCTTTTAAGTACCTCTTCTATTTTTTTACTAGAGCTCAGTAGTTGTGGACTTGGATTCATGAATTCCTTTGGTCATTCAAGCCAGAGCATTTTTCCTAACATATGGTTTTGTTGGGTGACTCTCCCAAGCTTCCAACTAAGTATACCTAGATTTGATACACTTTCAGGGGGGAAATCCTCTTCAGTATTTGGAAAGATAGAAATGTCTGCATATTTTCTCATAGCCATATTGATAAATTTTTTTCTTTATATTCTAAAGTGATTATTTGGTCTAATGTTATTTTTTGGATTCAAGTTCAAGCAAATAAGGTTGTGCTTGAAGTTACTCACCTTCAGAAGCTCTTGGACCATCGAGGCAATGCCCCTTGTACTGTGGCACACATGCATCCCTCACCACTTCTTCCTAGGGCCAGTCGCCTTCACAGGGCTAACGACGAAGTGGTTCTATCAAGGACTCTCACCCTACTCTCAACATCCTCCTTAACATGGCTCTTTCCCTTGGCAGCCACCTTCTCCTCCTTCGTAGGTTGACCTAGGGTGGCTTTTTGGAGGGACGACAAGGGGTGACAGTGGTGCTTCTAGGTGGCCTATTCATAATGCTCTTGGTGGTGTTTTTGGTTGGTTTCATACTACTAAATGGTTCTCATGGTTAGATTTAGCATTCTCACCTCACTGAGAGGATAATATAAAGAAAAAAGATGATGACAGTTGGGCTACCCTTGACGTCACTCTAGACCATGCTGATGTATGGGGGAAGAAATGGATGACAGGGACATTCCACCCTTTGTTGGCACTACAATTGCTATTTGATGGCCTTTTATTTTATTGTGTCTACCTGCCGGGTCTCGAGTTCCCCTCTGCCATCAGTTTGTATCAAACATTCAGGTGGATTTCTCATGCTAGCATTTCGATTCCCAGAACCCAACTATCCCAATGTCGTTTGTCCTTCGAACCATCAAATGACTAAATCTTGGTAGCCTTCTAACCCCTAGGTCCTAGCACTCCCATGATTGATTTCAAATCCACCAACCTTTTTACCACTGTACAAGCATTTAATATGGGAATTTAATTCCCAAAGTTCTATAAATAGGCTAGTTCGACCTGTCATTTTTGAATGTCAATTTTCCAAAAAGTGATCAGAGCCAGTCAAAGTTGCCTCCCTACATCGCCTCTGAGCCTGACAAGCATCTAGGATGACCTAACGTGTTTGCAGGACCTAATTCTTTATTGTTTTCTTTGGGTTTTCATGGTCAGTTTTCTGCCCATGCCTATCTTGCATTTTCTTTGATTTGTGGTAAAACGAATAAGTCTTGAGGAGTAAAACTTGGTGATTTAAATAGATAAAAATATGGCATACAAAACCCTTGTGCTTGAATTCTATGAAACCTAAAAAATGACCAATATCATGGCCTTAGAACTTGACACTCCCAACATTGTTCTTTGGGTAGATCCTCCACACTCTTTGGGTCTAGGCCTCATCACTTCCCCTGCAAATTTCAAACAAGCTTAAACTCTTAAGTGGAAGTCATTGACCCTGTCCGTGTTCAAACTCACAAGACTTCATCCCCAAGGCAATGCTCCTTATTTTCCCATCACAAAAAACCTCTGAATCGTGACCTTTCAACACTCAAGCCCCATTGTGCCAGTCACCCCCAAGCATCTCACTCAAAAAATCCTAAGGGGTAGACCCCCTCTGGGTCTTGACCTCCGAGCTTCCCCTGACAAACGTTGTTTATGTTTTGCCATCTAGAACGACTATCTCTATCCATCCACCCAGCGCCTAGGTCCTCTCTTCTCAACTACCCATAAAATTCATGATTGAAAACTTGAGGCATTATCTCCCTCCGGGTCTTGACTATTGGGTTTCCTGTACCAGAGTGTCGTCCATGTTTCATCATTTCAAACGACTATTGACACTCGACTTCTCTCCCTTCGAACCCTGACTCTTTGATCGATGTCTGACATTAACCCAATAGATACCAAGTGACCAATATGTCGAACATCCCCCAGGCCTTAGTTGGAAAACTTCCATTTGCAGACCACCGTCAGTGGTCAGCCAACCCAAACTGCCTTTAGCCTTCATCCTCCCAGCCGCCAGAACCTGACCTTCATTTCACTGGCTAGCCTTGAGCACAACAAAAAATAAAGAAGACAAAGCTCCCTACTAGGCTCGAATTCCTGGGTTTCCTTCATTGGGCCTTTGTTCTCAATCTGCTTTCCCAAATGGTGAATGTCAAGTATCCCTTCGCCTTCATTGGTCCAAAATTCTAAATTGAAAAGTGAGTTATGATACTATCCTTTGGAGCCCCAGGTCCCGACCCTTGGGTTGCCATCCCTAGAACTCTACATTGTCGAAGCTATTTCTTAAAATATCAAACCCAAGCAGCTTTAAGCCAAAGCACTTTTGGCCCTTGGGGCCCAAATTGATTAAACTCCCTCTTGCAAAGTGATAATGGAAAATTGAAAGAAATGTTAGGATGCTTGAATGGTAATTTTATCTAATCTACCATCATTTTGTAGGGATTTGACTAAGGTTTCCATGTTTTATTGCTTGATTATGCTTACCTTCTTTTGCACATAGGATATATGGAATCAAGCTGAGAACCCTTAGGAGCATCCATTGAGAAGGACAAGGGAAGGAGGATAGCTAAAATACCCCATAGAAAAGATAAAGACCAAATGAAGTACTAGTTTAAGAGGGAACCCCTCAAGTACAAGGTTACCTTGGCATGTAGCAAGATTACTGACACAAACATCAGACATATAGACATTGATTATTTTAACCAGTGAGTCTGAATCAAACTGACAATAGAGGCTACAATGAAAATAAAAAGTAGTGGAATAGCCAAGGTTGTTGGCTTTCCTTCCACCCTCATTGCTCCTGAGTTGGTCATGGTCTGCAAAGAAGCTTATCAGGAGAAGACCAGAACCATAGTAGACCAAGATGGAAGAGTTCTGGCGGACATGTCCCCCAAAGTAATAATGAAAACCTTCCATATTCAAACCTTTGGGGAGATGGAGGTGCTGACCATTAAGGATGGAAAGGGAGTGTGGGACGAAAACCACCTTAAATGTAAAAAACTAATTAACCAGTATTGGCTCAAGGAAAGAGAGGTAGTGCAGCCAAGGTACCTCAAGAATTATTTCACAGTGACTTCTATGAAGAATATTATGAACTAGTAATGATGCTAAGTAGGGTCATGGGTCTTCCCACTGCACCCCACTTTCAAGAATGGATGGTATATTTCATGGAGGAGATTCTCCAGGAAGAGACTCAATTCTATTGGGCAGAAATAATCAGTGATAGCTTCCACAAATAGTTTATGGAAATAAAGAAAACTTCTCATTTCTATATGACCTCTTATTTAGTATATTCATTGGCTGAACGAAGACAATATAGAGGTCTATTTAGAGTGCCAGATAAGGAATCATGAAGGAAATTGAATGTGTATGATAGGTACCCTCAGTTACAATTCAGGAACTTCAAGCAAGACTATTGCAGGGTCAATGATGATTTTATAGCATATATCGTCAGGTTGCTCAAAGGGGATTTTGAAAGGAGACTCTCCCATAGTGCAAGTGCCTTCCTCCAAAGATTTTCCTTCCTTTTTATACAATTTCTAAAGTTTGCATATATCCGATCAAAAGGCTTCTCAAAAATGTCATACAGGCTGCCCCAATATCCCAATGACTGGATTATATTGCTAGAGCTCTCTAAGCAGCTGTGGTATTCACACACTCTCTTAAGAAACAAGCATTTGTAAGGGATTCCTTATCCCCTATCTTCTCACCAGGGACTATATGAGCTCCACACTTCCCAATGCATTGATAACTCAAAAAAGGAGCTAGTAGAGTACCATTTGAAATGCTACACTTCTGGGCCACACATGGACCCCTATGCCAAGTTGTAAAAGGCAATTGGTGCTAGATACACACATCGACACAATGTCAAATATTTTTGGGCTAACTGTAAGGATGACATTGAAGGGTGGATGAGACAATAAATGTTAATGACTGCATAGTTTGTAAAAATTGTCAACCAATTTTCCATGCCTAACTAGGTAATGGAGGATGAGAGCACCATAATGGACCCTCGATATAACGTAGTCGCCAAATTGCTGCTACCTCTGATTAAATAGGATGAGAAAGAGTTCGATGACCTCAAAATTTTAACAAAGCCAGTAGAAGCTCAAACCAAGAAGTGGATTGATGGGAAATTTCTCAATTGAAGCAGCAAGGGATCCCTCTAACTTACAATGAGTTAGAGGAGGAGACAAGGAGTGCCACCAAGAGTGGAGGTGAAGACATAACCATTGACACCGCTACCACCCCATCAGGGTAGACATCAAAATATCCTCCATCTACCAAATCAAGAAAGAGGAAAGAAAAAATAGAACAACAATCGGGCCCAAAGGTGTATGCAAGAAAGGTTGTCGAAGGGGAACCTTCCAAGAAACACAAGAAGTCGAGCATCTTCACCAAGATTCCCACCATAATAGAAGATCCACTCCACAAGGGGGAAGAAGGAGAGGTCAAGCCATCCCAATCTCCACCTGGGACCTCTAATATTGCTACTATCCCCATTGTTGCCCCTATGCCTACTTTTCAAGCAATGGTCACCACTTCTCCCCCCACAGTGAACATTTTAGTGCACCTTGCTTCTTCTCTATGTATAGCATAAGTTGTGACCATTGAATCCTCTTCTACCACTGTGTCTCCACTTTCCTCTACTTCCATGTCTCCAACCACATCACTACCCCTCACCGCAGCTGCTACCATAATGCCAACCCTCTTGCTTCCTAAGTGTTTTGCTAAATATATGAAGATTGTGCCTTTTGATTTTTTTGGCGCATTTCTAGATCCATATGTGCAAGCCACCTTAGCGCAAGGCATTGCAGGCCTACCTAAGCTCTCCCTCCCTGAGCCACCAAACATGATAGATAAAATGATAATATCAGAAGAATTGGAGAGGCATTCACGCTAGGTCACCAAGAGCCTAGAAGAAGAGGTCAATGATTACATTGAACATCCCGAGTTCCAACCTCTAGTCATTGATAAGGTGGTATGAGAGGGTGAAGAATAAAGGTCATATAAAGAAGGTGAAGAAGATGAAACATGAAAATACATCATAGAAACCTTCGATCCAGATTTGGAAGAGGAATTGGCCCAACATTTCAAAGATGTTGGAGAGGATATAGAGAAACTTCCTTCTGAGGAAGAAAGGGATACACGCAACAAAATGGAGGAAGATGTTGTGCCTCCTACAAGGGAACAAGATAAAAGTCCCACACATGATGAGGAGATGCCTTCTCTTGGTACAAGGTAAAGAGAAGATAGAGGAAAAGGGGGTAGAAAACAAAGAAAGCCTAGGGAAGGAGTTTCACAGTGAAGAAGAGGAGCATCCTAAGGAATCTTAACACGAGGATAAAGAAGAAGAAAGGGTGCATGAAAAAGAAGATAGTCCTTGGAAGCACATTCCTTCCAAGTCCCTAATCAAAAGAACGGTGCTTATACAAGATTCTGATGAGGAAGAGGATGTAAGAAAGGAGCAAGAGGCTTTAGGGAACAAGGAAGTAGAATTCAAAAGAGATGAAATGGAAGGTGATCATGAATCACCTAGAGGGGATCCAAAAATGCCTAAGTAGTTAAAAAAAAAGTTGGAAAAGAAGACTTTGACCCCCAAAGACCCTAAATAAAGGCTTGAGGCTATTTTAGCTCAAGTACAAGTCATCACAACAAAGGAAAAGAAGTCAAAAGTCAAATCCAAACTTACAATGGATGCCTCAAGATCAAGGATCGTGTAGATAGCCACACCTATGGTTGGTGAGGAAGGAATAAGTCATGATGTCTCCACCATCAACTTGGGGACAACTTCTAGAGAACAAAAGATTGAGCATATCGAGGAATTGGTTGCCACGATAGTACATCAAATGTGCAAAGATAAATATTCTAAGGAAGAAATGAAAGCTCAAATAGAGAACTTGGTAGGCTATATTTGAAAATGGTCAATAGTAGAGGAGATGCCTATGACATCCTACATGCCATGCCAAATTTTGTCCAACGATCACATTGAAAAGTTGGAAAAGAGGAATAAATGGGTGAAGACAATGGAAGATTGGTTCTAGCAAGTCCTCTATGCTGGAATATGGGCATGAATCATGCTATCAGAACAACAAATAAATTTTTAGAAGTACAAAGATTCCTTGAGGGAACAAGGAAATTCTACACTGACTTTCCCAAGCAATATGAGGCAACTTACCCAAAGATCAAAGCTATCATAAAGATTCAGAAAAGCTATATGAGAAGGAGCTCTCCTTTGCAAAGAATGACCACTGGCTCTTGGATATGTGGAAGCTCAACTTTGATCACAAGAAGGAAGTGCTAGAGCAGATGTTCACCAGGGTAGCGCAAGACATCGATTAGGTGAAGGAAGCAAGGACCACATGTGAGGAGTACATCAAGCTACTAATTGATGACGACGTGCCCACTATTGAGCTAGATGTTGAGAAAATTAGTCCACACTTCCAATAGAAGATAGAAAAGGGAATGTCCAATGACCTCACCACAAACTTCATGATTTTTGCTTCTTGGGTATTCTCCCAATCAGAACAGATCAAATATGGTGCAACCGAGTGGGACAACAATTGGGAAACCCTCACATATCGATCGAAGAAGTGGAATTTTTTGGTAATATAGGAAAATATAATAGAGATCAGTAAAATGTGGGGGCTAATCAACAATATCATGGAGTATGTCATCTGCAAGAAGAAAGAAGGAGATACTATCATTTAAGAGCACCTCACTTAGAAGTTGCAACAAAGGGAAAATCACTAGAGGACAAACTGCTACAGTGCTGCCACTAGAGGAAAAAATAGACAAATGACAAAATGTAATATTAAAGGGGCTAGGTAAAACCCTAAAGTAAAATGAATCTTAGCCACACAATGCAAGTAAATCTTGGCCATTCATTCTAATTTTTTAACACTATAAATAGGGGATTTCCTCTCATTTTCAAAAGAGAGAGATTTGAGTTGTTGTAACAACATACTGCTGAAATTTTAATAAAAATTCATGCTTTTGGTGTTTTCTTGAGTTTCATATGCATGCACATGATTCTTCTCTCATAGTTAATTGATTTAAGTAGATTTACCTTTTTGTTCCTTTATGTTTCAATTAGTTGTACTAGTTAATTGATGGTGTTCATTGATTGTGAATAATTTTGTTGTGTTTATGCCCTTCTAATTCATGCTTTTTATTGTTTATTGCTAATAAACTGCTTTGTAAAGCTAGTTTGAACTTTATATGAATGTTGCTCTTAAATTATATCTCTTGTTCATGCTTAATGGTGAATGAAAGATTGAAAATATATAGACCTCGGGAGATTGCACAAGTTCTATGAGACTGTGCTTAGTTTTGGTTAAGTGGAACCTTGTTTTGAGAAGGTTGTCCATTGCAGAGTCCTCCATGATTGCTATTCACTATTAGTTTCAGATCTAGGAACCTACCTCTTTCCCTGCCTTTTTTTTTTTAAATAACCTAAGCTAAGGTTCTTACACATTGTAAAGCCAAATCTAAAGATAAAATAAAAGTTCTAGATCATTGTCTTGAACCAAAAAAAATTTAACAACTAACTTCCCTATCTTTAGAACTTATTCTAAAAGATCCAATTCCTTCCAACTTGTAAGTCTTCCTTGCGATTCCAGGAAATCACATGAAATAATTGAGACATTCCATGAACTCTCAAGACCTAACATTAGATACCCTGGGATAGTGTTCTGCAATTTGATTGTGGAGGATTGTCTTTCAAGAGAGGTAGTGCACTTAAGCATTGCCTGTGTTGAGAAAGTGCATACAAAAAATATCAACATAACTGGCGCCAGAAGGAGGGCCTCGAAGTTAAGCTAGATCGAATTGGATCATTCTCCCCAAAACGGTTTCAAAGGATCTTAAGGTCAACACCAGATAAATGGGAATTCCAAGAATTGTAGCCCTCTACAAGGGCTAGGAGAGCCAAAGGAGGGGAAGTTTCCTCTTCCACTTCTTCTATCTCTTCCATTCCACTTCCATCCATGAATTCCTCCACCTTCCATCCACTCCATACTCCACTTCCTTCATCAACTTCCTCCTTTCCTAATCCACTATCCCAAACTTTCTTAGGGCCCCTTTCTTCTAGCAGCTAGGAAGTAGCGTCCACCCTAGCCCCTCAGATCCAAGGTGCAATCCAAACAGTCATAGCCCCTATGCAGCCCCAGTTTACTTCTCTTCAATAGCAAGCACTACCTCCACCTACTGCCATGTCTTGATTGGCTTAGAACCCTTCTCCATTGCACTTTTTTGCTTACCATGATATTCCTAAGAATCTAGAGAGCTTTTGTACCAAGTTTAATCCTTGAGATCCATAGAGGACTGTGGAAGAGCACGTCAAAATATTTGAGACAACAATCAAAGACATGTAGATTGACCACGAGGACGTTGCATGTAGGCTCTTTCCATACTCATTGGGGGAAGAGGCCTTCTATTGGTACATCAACCTACCAAGGGCATCAATTATCTTATGGGACCTCCTAATGAACGTGTTCCTGTAGAAGTACAAAATTCCAATCAGCCTTTCAGAGTTGTACTAATAGTTTATGTCTATTCATAGGGAGATCAACGAGCCTATTAGCTCCTTCAATGATCGATTTCAATGCACCTACATGAAGCTTCAACCCGCATATGTGCACAATGATGTTGTTACCTTGAATGATTATTTTGTAGCACTAGAAAATCTTACCGCAACATTGGTAAAAGGAATGTGCCTGCCAATCACCATGCTAGTGGATGCCTATTCAGAAGTAGTTATAGTGAGTGCTGATTTGGGACAAGACATCTTTGGTTTGTTGCCATCTCTTGGACCAATTTCTCATCCGATGTAGACTCAAGGGCTCAATCAAGATTTTTATCACTAGACACCTCTGATGAACCAAGTGCCTTAGTTTCCCTTAGTCCTGTACCTAGGACAGCCAATGAGCTAAGTGCCTCCCGCACCCCAGTATTTGTAGTGTCAACAACAACCAACATATTCCCAAGTCCCTCAACAACAATAGCCTACACTCTCATCTTCCCCAAAAGAAGTAGGTTTATTCCCAACATCTCATCCACCTGTGTATTTACAAGGACCCAAATTTCCTCTAGCACACTAATATCAGCTGGTTGCTCCACCCATACTCCTCCAAAACCAAATGTCATAGCCAAGCAATGTTGAGAAAGATTAGCTCAATGAGTTAATTGAAATGATCAAGAAAATGTCTACAGAGATGATGAATCTTAGGAATTAGAACAACCAGTTATAGGTGTCTCAACACAACATCCAAGCCAATATTAACAAGGAAAATAGGGATAGCCCTGATGCTGGTTCATCCTTGGGACAACATTATGAAAGGGGAAAAAATTATAATTAGAGCTTCGAAAGGAGACCAAATCAAAGGAAAAATAGAATGTGGAACACTAGACCCAACAATCGAGGTGTTCCCACCCCTCTCGATTAGCCCGCTAGAACATAAAAGATGACTAGTGGCATATATCTTGTCCAGGCTGCCCTATTAGGATGGTACAAAATTCATAAGACCAACAAGCATTCTGAATTGGACTACCCCAAGTTCCTTGGGTAAAAGCACATAGCTATGCCACACTTTATAAATGAAACAGCCAATGTTGATCCAATTTTTAAACTTGAATCACTAAAAAGTGGCATATATGTTTTGAATTTTGAAATGATGTAAACTAGTGAAATATGTATTTTTTAGTATATTTTATGTTTGTATTTTTTAAGAAAATATAAAAAATTATTTTAAACTATTTTTTAATAAATTAAAACTATAATTTAGTTGTTGATAAAATGCTGAAAAATGAAGTTGCATGGGACGTCAAACTTTTTATAGTAAATTTTATTTTTTTTCTTTCAAATTTTTTGTGTGTATTTATAACTTGAAATTTTAGTGCATGGATATATTTTTTCCCCATTTTGATAAATATATATTTTTAAATAAATTTTAAAATGTGTGTGAATCAAAAAACAACTATTTTCATCGAACACTAACTTTCATATTAAATATTTATCTAAAATGGAAAGAAAATTATACCATCTTAAAATAGATTCTTGTATCTAGTGCATCATATTTTTTTCATTTTTTTTAATAAGTTTTAGTATTTTTCCTTGGCATATTAATCAACCTAATATTTTGTGCTAAAAACCTAATTTTAGTAAAAATAAAATATAAAATATAAAAAAATTAAACTATTAAAATAAATATATTTTTAAAAGCTACACTTATGGATCTACAAAAGGGTATTTTTATATTTAAAAAAAAAGTTGTTTACATTAGTAGGAGTTATTAAAACTTCAAGTTTTTCAAATATATATATTTTTTTTTGGTAAATTGGACTCAAAGTGGTGCTCCATACATTTTTAGCCAACAATTTTAGTTGAAAAAGTTGTGGAAGCATCTAACTTAGCTAGAATGAATCTTACTAGATCATATGTTTGACCAAATTTGATTTTTAGTTAGAAATACTTAAATTTAGTTGTGTTGATAAGTTGGCTGAAAGTGTGATACAACTTTGTGCTTTTACCCCCTTACAGCTATAAATAAATTTCAAATTGAAGTCCAAAATGTTGTAGAAAACGTTGGATGCCATGACTTAGTCCTATCTAAGCCTTATGATTCTTCGTGCCTTGTAGTCAATCAAGCGTTATTCCCACGAAGTGACAGCAACACCCCCGAAATCGAGGATACTTCACCAAAACAAGAAGAAATAGAAGAGGTAAGCAGTGAAATACCTTTGTCTTAGTTATTTGAATCAGTGGATAATGGTCCAAAGGATGATGAAGAAGAGCAATATGTGGATGAGGTCCACACTTTCAATTGAAGGGCTACTCCTTATTACCTCAAGAATAGAAATGCAGGTGAGCCTTTCACAACCTCTACTCTGCCTAACAACTATAGTAATCCACTAGATCCGAATGCAAGTAATAACCATGAATATCCATAAACACCCTCTCAATACCTTAACAAAAATAGGCCATCCAATTAGCCTCAAAATAAGCCACAAAGCCAGTCTCAAGGTCAACCACAAACTCAGTAAGTCAAACACAAACCCAAGCAGCTAGCTCCACCATAGGTAGAGCTTTTGAAGTAGAGATTGAGGAAATGGGAGAATATGTAGCTGAGGAGTTCAAGAAGGTGAAAATCAGCCTATCCACTCTTGAGCTACTCAAAGTCCCTACAGTATGGAATACCTTTTTTGGGCTATTGATGGAACCCCTTCCTCTAAGGCAACACAAGAAACACTGATCAAGAGAGTATCTTTAGAAGATCCTCTAAATTGAACCAGTTATTCAACACCTACATGGGAAGGTGCCTCAAAACTAGCCAATAGGTAAACAGCCCGCAAAAGAATCAAACCAAAGCAACAAGCAAGCTCCCAAAGATCAGTCTTCTACATAGGTCAAGGATAATATTAGTGACAAGAACAAGGCTAAGATTGCTTAGGTGGATACGCCTATGGGACTCTTTCAGGGAAAATTAGAAACGTTTCCTTTCCTTACCACCATTTCAATTTTTGAAAAGAATCTACACAATTGCTTTTTTAGATTCAGGAGCCTCAGCCAATGTCATTCCCTTGTCCATCTGCAACACCATGGGCATAGTTCCCACACCTTCCAAGAGGAAGGTAACTCAATTGGATAAGACCAAAGTCAATATCATGGTAGAAATAAACAATATTCTAATGCAAATTGCTATAGATTCAAGGGTTCAACAGGTCATAGACATACAATTTGCTGATATCCCCGATACGTATGGAATCATTCTTGGACATGATTTCACCCACACTCTAAATGGGTATGTTGTCACCAATCACTCCCATATGTGGCTACCATGGCAAGGATTGCCTAACCAGATCCATATTGATCATGAGCCACACATGAAGTTTATGATTATAGAGTATAACAATGCGAATGAGGTGTTATTTTCCAAGACCGAATTGGGAAATTACTCCCCTGTAGCTTACCAAGAAGGATTTGAAAGATACGAAGAAGAGATAGTTGATGAATTCCTTTTGGTGGACTGCAGCCCAATGGAAAATTTGATGAAGCCTCCCTAGAGTATTGAGGAGTTGATAAAACCTAATGATGAAGAGTTGCTTGAAGACGACACTGTAGGATTACTAGATGGATTTTGAGATTTCATGGAAAAATGCGCACAAGATTAGCTTAGATTGAGAACTAGAATGAATTTTCAAGAGCTCTTACTGCCTAATTGGTCCAAGGTACACAATGTTTCCCACTTAGAGTTTGAATGTTGTCTATGCCAAGCAGCCATAAAACACCTCCAAGGAAAAATTTCACCCCAAAGGAGGAAACGAACAGGATAGCTCACTAAGAATTATGCCAAACCAACACCTATCCTAAAATTAATAGATGCAAATAAGAATCCAAAGCAAGGAACATGCTTGATTGGCCCTGGAGTCAAGGAGTCCCAGAAATTTTGGACTCTATGCTTTGATGGGTTGAAGTCCAAACAAGGAGCAGGGGCAAGATTTGAATTGATCACCCCTACAGGTAAGACTTATTTTGTAGACCATAGACTCTAGTTCTACTATATAAACAACATGGAAGAATATGAAGCTTAGGTGGTCTTTTAATGGCTTTGAGAAAGAATGTGAAATTATTACAAGTCTTCAGTCATTCTGAGCTAGTTATAAAGCAAGTTAGAAAGTTGTACTCCTTTCATGATAGGAGGTTGGAAAATTATAGACACCAGGTTTGGGACCTCCTTGAAAGCTTGGATTCCTTCAATATCCAGCTCATTCCACGATCCCAAAATCATACAACTGATGCATTGGCTCAGACAACCAACACTCTCCAATCCATGTTGTTTTCCAGTTGGAAAAAGTTCATGGGTGAACTAACTTCCAGCCCATCTGTGCCAAATAACATTACCAACTTTCAAGTATTCAACACTAAAAAGCATATCCTAGACTTCATAACCAGCTCTGATGTGTTTGCAACCCATATAATTGATAAAGCAGATCCTAAAGAGGTAGCACTGGATTTAGAAGGAGTCATCAATTTGAAAAGAAATACTATCCCAAGGGTTATGGTCCATCTTGAGTAGATATTTGATTTAGATCAAATTTGAGATCAGGACTAGCAGACCAAGAGAGATGCAATCAACAATCAATGTGAAGTCTATAACCTAGGAACAACTGAAGAAGTCATGAATGTGTTCATAGGTAAAGTATGCACCCTAGAAGAAAAGAGAGGAATAGTGGACACCTTGCAGAAATATCGTGACGTAGTTGCATGGAGCTATGAGTATTTGAAGACTTACGATACCTCCATCATTACTTATACCATCCCTATCAAACTAGGCATGTGACCATTTAGGAAAAGACAACATCCTATCAATGCCCTGTTGGAGCCTATAATTTATAAGGAAGTGCAAAAATTGTTGTTTGCTAGGATTATCTTCACAGTCAGACTTTCCACATGGGTGGAAAACTTGGTCCCTGTTAGAAAGAAAAATAGACAAAATTAGATTATGCTTTGACTTCTGCAACCTAAATAGAGCCCTCATTGGATAATGTGCTTCAAATTGTAAATGGCTCGTAGATGATGTCCTTCTTGGACGTGTATTCTAGATATAATCAAGTGATGGTGCAGTACGAAGAAAGACACAAGAAAACATTCACCACTAAGTGGGGAACCTTCACAAATAGGACGATGCCCTTTGGACTCATCAAAGTTGGAGATATTTTTTAGCATTCCATGGACATAGCATTCAAGGATTTAATTGGGAAGTGCATTATAATCTACATAGATGATCTAACAGTGTTTTCCAAGAAGCGAGCAATCGCATTTCTTATATGTGCAAAGTCTTCCAGAGATGCAGAGAGTTCAGAATCTCACTTAATCCAAAGAAGTGTATCTTTGGGGTCATGAAGGGAAAACTGCTCGAGCACAACATTTCAAAATGGGGAATCTCCAGAGACCCTAAAATAATCTAATCCCTACTAAAGATACAAATGCCTAACAACAAGAAAGAGCTGAAATATTTCTTTGGAAAGATAAACTTTGTTTGGAAATTCATCACGGGCTTTGCTAAAATCATAAAGCCACTCAATACGATGCTAAAACAAGATGCCAAGGTTGAGTGGACTCTTGAAGCAAAGCAAGAATTTAAGGAAATCAAGAGGGCCATTAATGAAGTGCTAGTTCTTGTTAATCCAGACTATCTTAAGCCTTTCTACATCTATTCCTTCGCTTCAGATCATTCGTACACTAGCATTTTTACGCAAAAGGATAATGAAGGGAATGAACATCTGATCACCTTCATGAGTGCCCCTTTGAAGGATGTTGAATTGTGGTACCATAATGTGGAGAAGCAGGCATATGCCCTTGTTGGAGGAGTCAAGAAATTTAGGCATTACATCCTATGAAATAAGGTGTTCGCAATTGTTCTTGACCTAGCAGTAAAAACGTTGCTGATGTAAACCTTTGCTGCAAGACTATGACATGGAAATATAGCCCATAAATTTAGTACAAGGACAAGCGCTCACCCATACAATAGCAGAAACAATAGCATATGCGGGTCCTGAACTCATGGTTAACCAATACTAATTGGAGGATGTATCCCCTAGCGAATGGTACAATGATATAGTTTACTACTTGTTGAATGGCAAGTGTCTATCTCATCTCTAGGATGTTCATAAGCATGCATTGAGGCTCAAGAGTAGTATCTAGATGCTACAAGGTTCCATCCTTTATAAGAAAAATCATGAGGGTATCTACCTCAGATGCCTCAACAAAGAAGCAGATCGGGTGTTAAAGGAGTTCCATGACAAATTTGGTGCCGGTCATAGATCCAGTATTTCCACTACACATCAGATCTTGTGGGAAAGATACTATTGGTTGATGGTGTTCAAAGATTCCCACAGCCACATTCACATATGCCATGTCTATGAAACGCCACAACTAGAGAGAAGAATGCTACTATTCCATTGCAACCAGTCTTGGAGGAAAGACCATTTGTGCAATGGGGTCTCAACTTCATTGGTCCAGTAAGCCTCCCATCCTCTGTAGGACACAATTATATTCTGACCACTTCAGATTATTGCACTTGATAGACTGAAGCTATAGCATGTAGGAAATGCAAAACAAAACTAGTTACAAATTTCCTCAAAATATTTATTTTAAATCATTTTTGTTGTCCTTATGCTTTGGTTTGCGACAATGGCCTCGCCTTCTCATCACTTAATTTTTTCAGTTGGGCCTTTGACTATGGGATTTCCCTTAAGTTCTCATCCAACCATTACCCATAAGGAAATGGTCTTGTAGAATCAACCAACAAGAACCTTATCACTGTGATAAAAAATTTGCTCAACTAGAATCCCAAGGATTGGAATACCTAGCTCCACTTCGCCCTTTGGGTAGATCATACTCATCACAAGGTTTCCCTGGGTGATTCCCCATTTCATCTAGTTTATGGCCTAGAGCCTATTTTTCCAGTGCACCTTAGCATCCCTACCCTTTAGTTCATCAATAATTTCTATGAAGAAAGGGATAAAAAAGAAGCTCGCTTGGTTGAGCTATTACATTTAGAGGAATACCATGACTATGTGATTGAAAATTTTTCCAAACATCAGGGCGTAGTAAAGAGATGGTTAGATCAATGAGCCAAAGTAAAGGCCTTTCAAATTGCTCATCTAGTCCTATGTTGGAACAAGGCCCATGAGAAGAAAGGGGGACATGAAAAATTCGACAAGCACTTGCTTGGCCCCTTTCAAATTGCTGAAATCCTCAAAGATAATGCTTTTAGCTTAAAAACTCTAATTGGTGAAGATGTCCTGCTACCTATCAATGGGAAACATTTGAAACATTATTTCCTTGCTTGAGTTCTTTTGAGCTTGTTTTCTATGAATATTTGTACATAGGTTGGCGTAGGTTGCTTTTCTTTCCATACTTTCTTGTTTCATGTTTCCTTCACTTTTTGTTTTGTCTCCTAGCTATTTTATTCTACTGAGGGTGTCCTTTTCTCTTGTCACGGTGGTTGTGTTTGTTTGATGAACGGTTCACTTTGTTGTTTGCTCTTAGTGTTCTTAAAATAAAAATTTACTCTTAATTATTAATCTCCAATCCTTAGGGAGGTTTCCTCATTTGAACTTAAGGTTTGACTTGAGACTTGACCCTTCACTAAGCCTTATTACTTATGTCTTAGATCTAGCACAAAATAAACGTTAACAATTTTCAAAGAGCTACATAGTAGCCATTATGACAGTGAGGTGAGTGAAAAATATTAAGTCTACTCCAGTGACCACTATGATTCCAAACCCACAGTGAGCTTCAATGCTTACACGATTGAGAAAAAGAAAGGGTGTTAAAATTAATAACTAATATCAAAAGAAGGAAACAAAGAAAAAAAAGAAAAGGAATCAGAATAAAATATGGCAATCATGTGGGTGTGCGGATAACTCTATCAGAGCTATGGATACCCGGCTGGCAGTAGAGCAACATTCATGGGATCACAGTGACAACTCCATCATGGCTATGGATTCCTGACTAGTAGCGGGGCAATGTCCAAGTTACTTTTGGGGTTAGACGATTTATTTAGCTCTCTTAGCCTAATTAATAACTAATGTTGTGGTTTTCAAAAAAAGGGAATGAATTCACCTTATCCACACACTTCTGAGGTGCTCTATAATCTAATTCAACCAAGGATCATGTCCCTTTTCAAACTCCTAGTTCATTTTTGGAAATGGGCCCCTAGTTTGCAAAACCAATGATTCTAGATCTAAATGAATATTTATCAATAGAATTCTCCGAAGCGTTCTCTAGCAAAGTCACCATTTGTTGTGCGTATAGCACACACGCCCCATTCAGAATGGGGACCTCCTCTTTTTTTCGCCTTGTCGGGTCATTTTGTCACCATCTCATTTTGCATAACCCCCTATTTTGGTGTTTGAGGTGGTCAGTGAGTCCCAGATAAGTCATCATGAGTCGACCATAGTTTTTCCCCCTTAAATTTTCTAAGTCCTAAGTCTTCATAGGTCTCCACCTTTGGGCCTCTTCACTTCCCGTGTAAATTTCAAACAAGCTTAAACTCTTAAGTGGAAGTCATTGACCTTGTCCAGGTCTGCACTTGTAGGACTCCATCCCTGGGGTGTTGTTCCTTATTTTCCCATCACAAACAACCTCCAAATCATTGCCTTCTGACACTTAGGCCCTGTTGTGCCAGCCGCCCTTGAGCATCTCACTCAAAAAATCCTAAGGGGTACACCCCTTACAGGGCCCGACCTATGGGCTTCCCCTAATGAACATTGTCTATGTTTTGCTATCTAGCATGGCTATCTCTATCCGTCTACTCGGTGCCTGGGTCCTGTCTTCTTAGCTGCCCCTAAAATTCATAATTGAAAACTCAAGGACTTGTCTTCCTCTGAGTCTCGACTATCAGGTTTCATATACCAGAGTGTCATCCATGTTTCATCATTTCAAACAACTATCGACACTTGGCTCCTAGTCTTCATACCCCGACTCTGCGACCATTCTTTGATGTTAACCCAATGGATACTAAGTGACCAGTATGCTGAACATTCCCCAGGCCCATGTTGGAAAACTTCCATTTGTTGACCACAATAGGTGGTCGGCCAATCCAAACTGCCTTCAGCCTCCATCCTCCCAGCTGTTGGAACCCAACCTTCATTTTGCTAGCTAGCCTTGAGCACAATATAAAATCACAAAGATAAAGCCCCCTATTAGGCCTGAATTCCCGAGTTTCCTTCATCGGGCCTCTGTGCTCAATCTGCCATCCCAAATGACGAATGCCTAGTAGGGCTCCACCTTCCTTGGTCTGAAATGCCAAATTGAAAAGTGAGTTATGATACCATCCTTCAAAACTAAGGGTCCCGACCCTCAGGTTTCCTTCCCCAGAACTCCGCATTGTTGGAGACGTTTCTTAAAACAACAAACACAAGCAACTTTCAACCAAACGAATTTTGGCCCTCGAGGCCCAGATTTCTTAAACTCCCTCCTACAAAGTGATAATGGAAAATTGAAAGAAATTTTAGAATGTTTGAATGGTGATTTATCTAATCTAACATCATTTTGCAGGGATTTGACTAACATTTCCATGTTTTCCTGCTTGATTATGCTTACCTTATTTTACACGCAGGATATATGGAATAAGGTGGGGAACCCTCAAGAGTAGCCGTCGAGAAGGACAAGGGAAGGAGGAAAGATAAAATAACCTGTAGAAAAGGAGACAAAGACCAAATGAAGTGCCAATTTCAAGGGGAATCGCTCAAGTCCAAGGTTACCTCAACATGGAACATGATTACTGACACAAACATCGAACATGTAGTCATTGATAAGTTCAAGCAACATGTTTGAATCAACTCAACAACAGAGGATGCATTTAAAATCAGAAGTAGTGGAATAGCCAAGGTTGCTAGCTTTCCTCTTACCCTCATTGCTCCTAAGCTGGTCATGGCCTCTAGAGAAGCTTATCAGGAGAAAACCAGAACAGTAGTAGACCAAGATGGAAGAGTTCTGGTGGACATGTCCCCTAGAGCAATAATGAGAACCTTCCATATTCCAAACTTTGGGGAGATGGAGGTGTCGACCATTAAGGATGGCAAGGGAGTGTGGGATGAGAACCCTCTTAAATGCAAAAAAATCATTAACTAGTATTGGCTCAAGGAAAAGAGAGGTAGTGTAGCCAAGGGACCTCAAGAATTATTTCACAATGACTTCTATGAAGAATATCATGACCTGGTAATGATGTTGAGTAGGCTCATGGTCTCCCCACTATAGCCTACTTTCAAGAATGGATGGTATATTTCGTGGAGGAGACTATCTAGGGAGAGACTCAATTGTATTGGCCAGAAATAATCAATGATAGCTTCCATGAATAGTTTATGGCAATAAAGAAAAATTATCATTTCTATATGACCTCTTATTTAGTATATTCATTGGCCGAACAAAGATAATATAGAGGTCTATTTAGAGTGCCAAATGAGGAATCAGGAAGGCCATTTAAAGTCTATAGTAGGTACCCTCAGTTACAATTCAAGAAGTTCAAGCAAGACTATTGTAGGATCAACGATGCTTTTATATCATATATCATTAGGTTGCTTGGAGGGTATTTTGAGAGGAGACTCTCTCACAACACAAGTACCTTCCTCCAAAAATTTTCCTTCCTTTTTATACAATTTTCCAAGTTCATGTATATGCAAGTAGAAGGCTTCTTAGTCATTCCGTACAGGCTATCTCGGTATCCCAATGACTGAATTATATTGCTAGAGCTCTCTTGGAAAATGTGGTTGTCGCATGCTCTCTTAAGCAGGAAGCATTTGGTAGGGGTTCCTTATCCCCTCTCTTTTCGCTAGGGACTATATGAGCTCCACACTTCCCAATGCATCGATAACTCAAAAATGGAGTTGGAAAGGTACCATCTAAAACACTACACTTCTAGTCCATGCATGGATGCCTATGGCAAGTTGCAAAACATGATTGGTGCTAGATACGCCCATGGAAACAATGTCAAATATTTTTGGGCTAACTGGAAGGATGACATTGAAGGGTGAATGAGACAATACATGCGAATGATCATATACATTGTAAAAAAGGTCAACCTATTTCCTGTGCCTGACCGGGCAATGGAGGATGAGAGCACCATAATGGACCCTTGATATAATGCAATCGCCAACTTACCACTACCTCTAATTGACTGGGATGAGCAAGAGTTTGATGACCTCGACATTTTAACAAAGCTAGTAGAAGTTGAAACCAAGGAGTGGATTGATGAGAAGATTTTCCAATTGAAGTAGAAAGGGATCCCTCTAACTTATAGTGAGTTAGAGGAGGAGATGAGGAGTGCCACCAAGAGTGGAGGCGAAGACACAACCAATGACATTACTTCCACCCCTTCGAGGTAGACATCAAAATTTCCTCCATCTACTAGATCAAGAAAGAGGAAAGAAAAAACAAAACAACAATCAAGCCCAAAGGTATACACAAGAAAGGTTCTGGAAGGGGAACCTTCCAAGAAACACAAGTTGGGAAGCTTCATCGAGATGCCCACCATAACAGAAGATCCCCTCCATGAGGGGGAAGAAAGAGAGGTCAAGCCATCCAAATCTCCACCTGGGACCTCTAATATTGTTGTTGTCGCTATTGTTTCCCCTTTGCCTACTTTTTAGGAAATGGTTGTTGCTTCTCCCCCCATAGTGAACATATTAGTGCACCTTGCTTTGTCTCCACCTATAGCACAATTTGTTACCATTGACTCCTCTTCTGCCACCATGTCTCTGCTTTCCTCTAGATCCAAATGTGTAAGCTGCCTTAACACGAGCCATTGTAGGCCTACCTAAGCCCTCCCTCCTTGAGCCACCAAAGATGACAACTACAATGCTAATATCAGAAGAATTGGAGAGGCAGTCATGCTAGGTAACCAAGAGCTTAGAAGAAGAGGTCGCTGATTAAATTGAACATCCTAAGTTCCAACCTCTAGTCATTGATAAGGTGGTATAAGAGGGTGAAGCATTTGGGTCATCTGAGGAAGGTGAAGAAGATGAAATAGGAAAGTACATCATAGAAACCTTCAATCCAAATTTGGAAGAGGAATTGGCCAAACTTTTTAAAGATGTTGGAGAGGAGACATAGAAACTAACTTTTGAGGAAGAAAGGGATACAGGCAACAAAATGGATAAAGAAGAAGAAAGGGTGCTTGAAAAATAAGATAGTGCTTGGAAGCACACACCTTCCAAGTACCCAATCAAAATAACAATGCTTATCCAAGACTTTGATGAGGAAGAGTATGCAAGGAAAGAGCAAGAGGCTCTAGGGGACAAGGAAGTGGAAGTTAGAAGAGATGAAACAGAAGGTGATCATGAATCACCCAAAGGGGAGCCACAAATGCTTGAGTGGCTGGAAAAAAATGGGAAAAGAAGATTCCCACCCCCAAAGACCCTAAATCAAGGCTCAATTCTATTTTAGCTTGAGTATAAGTCAGTACAACAAAGGAAAAGAAGCCAAAAGTTAGATCCAAATTGACAATGGACACCTTAGGCTCAAGGACCGTGCAAATAGCCACACTTGTGGTTAGCAAGAAAGGAATAAGTTACAATGTCTCCACTATCAACTTGGGGACAACTTCCAGAGAACAAAAGATTGAGCATCTCAAGGAATCGGTCGCCACAACAGTACAACAAATGCACAAAGATAAATCTTCTAAGGAAGGAATGAAAACTCAAATAGAGGACTTGGTAGGCTATATTTGACAATGGTCAATAGTAAAGGAGATTCCTAGGACATCCTACACAACACCCAACTTTTGTGTGAGGAGCACATTGACAAGTTGGAAACGAGGAAGAAATGCATGAAGACAACAAAAGATTGGTTCTAGCAAGTCCTCTATGCTAGAAATATGAGTTTGAATCATGCTGTCAGAATAGCAAATAAATTTCTAGAAGTACAAAGGTGCCTTGAGGGAACAAGGAAAATTTTCACTGACTTTCGCAAACAATATGAGGCAACTTACACAAAGATCGAAGCCATCATGAAGATGCTAGAAAAGCTATATGAGAAGGAGCTCTCCTTTGCGAAGAATGACCATTGGCTCTTGGATATGTGGAAGCTTAGCTTCAATCACATGAAGGAAGTGCTAGAGAAGATGTTCCCAAGGGTAGATCAAGACATACATTGGGTGAAGCAAGCAAGGGCCACATGTGAGGAATAAATCAAGTTACTAATGGATTACGACGTGCCCGCCGTTAAGCTAGATGTTGAGAAAATCAGGCCACACTTCCAATAGAAGATAGAAAAGGGAATTTCCAATGACCTCACCACAGAATTCATGAGTTTTTCTACCCAGGTATTCTCCCAATCAGAATAGATTAGAGATGGTGCTACCAAGTTGGATAGCAATTGGGAAACCCTCACAGATCAATCAAAGAAGTGGAATTTTTAGGTAATATAGGCGTAACTAATAAAGGTCAGTAAACTACAAGCGCTAATCAACAACTTCATGGAGTATGCCATCTGCAAGAAGAAAGAAGGAGATATTTTCATTTAAGAGAACCTCACTTAAAAGCTACAACAAAGGGAAAAGCACTAGAAGACAAACTGCTATAGTGCTGCCACTAGAGGACAAAATAGAGAAATGACAAAATGTAATATTAAATTGTAAAATATTTGGGGGTAGGTGAAACCCTAATGTAAAATGAATCTTGGCCACACAATGCAAGTAAATCTTGGACATTCATTCTACTTTTTGAAATCTATAAATAGGGGACAGTCTCCTCCCATTTTCAAAAGAGAGAGAGTTGAGTTGTTGTAACAACATGCTGCTGAAATTTTAATAAAAATTCATGATTTTGGTGAATTCTTGAGTTTCATATGCATGCACATGATTCTTCTCTCATATTTAATTTATTTAAGTAGATTTACATTGTTTTTCCTTCATGTTTCAATTAGTTGTATTAGTTAATGGATAGTTTTCATTGATTGTGAAGAATTTTGTTGTGTTGATGCCCTTCTAGTTCATGTTTTTTGTTTTTTATTGTTGATAAACTACTTTGTAAAGCTAGTTTGAACTTTATGTGAATGTTGCTCTTAAATTCTATCTCTTGTTCATGATTAATGCTGAATGAAAGATTGAAAATGTCTAGACTTTAGGAGATTGCACAAGTTTTATGAGACTGTGCTTAGTTTTGGTTAAGTTGCACTTTGCTTTGAGAAGGTTGTCCATTGCAGAGTCCTCCATGATTGTTGTTCACTGTTAGTTTCAGATCTAGAAACCTACCTCTTTCCCTTCCTTTTACCTTTTTTTTAAAATGACATAAGCTAAGGTTCTTGCACATTGTAAAGCCAAATCTAAAGATAAAACAAAAGTTCTAGATCATTGTCTCGAACCAACAACAATTTAACAACTAAGTTCCCTATCTTTGGAACTTCTTCTAAAAGATCCAATTCCTTCCAACTTGTAAGTCTGCCTTGTGATTCCAGAAAATCACATGAAACAACTAAGACATTCCAAGCACTATTGAGACCTGACATTAGAGACCTTGGGATAGTGTTCTACAATTTGATTGTGGAAGATTTTCTTTCAAGAGAGGTAGTGTACTTAAGCATTGCTTGTGTTGAGAAAGTGCATAAAACACCCATCAACAATTAATATTATTAATAATATAATATTAAGGAACATAATAAGTTCGTCATTATATATAAGAATCTCATAAAAACCCTTGTCATTACATATTGTAATCTCATAAAAACTTTGAATCAATTAGAAAAATTATCTCTATGAGAATCTATCTAAATGATTTGATATCCTATTTAAAATCTTATAGGAAAATCATAACATTTCTATCACTATTGTTCAAAACATGTTTGTTACCACAACTAGCTAAAATAATTAAAGGCTAACTATTTAAATTTGTGGTATTTTTTTATTAGTTTATTTATAATATATCAATCAATTAATAATACTATCTATTTCACTAAACTCCTTATTTAAATTTGACTAGAATCTAGATGGTCTTAAATTTTTCCACCATTTGTATGGACTTCCTTTT
Organism: Sequoia sempervirens; assembly: GCA_007258455.2. Lineage (NCBI taxonomy): Eukaryota > Viridiplantae > Streptophyta > Pinopsida > Cupressales > Cupressaceae > Sequoia > Sequoia sempervirens. The sequence continues at coordinate 470,677,646 of VDFB02058242.1, forward strand.
GGAAGTCTTTAAGGAAAGAGTGTGGATTGACTTGTTTCTTTCTAGTAACAATTCTAAGAATAACATAGATATATATTTCACCATATCATGCAACAAGTAGAAAGAGTCTTAGGCAATTATTCATAGGTCACATTAATGTATGCTAAGCATAAATATCACTCTATTATTTGCACCTATTCATTTCTCAACATCAATGACATACACTTAAACTAAATAGTGGAGTAGCATACGTTTAGAATTACAGTGGTTGAGACTATAATATGAAGGAAGGGGTCTTATAGAATAGAGCATTTAAAGTGAGTTTTAACCTTCCATTTAGAGTGAGCTGCCACTTGTAGTTACTAAATGGCATAACCATGGCTATTATATTGGAAAGAAAATTCCTTCTCACAATACAAAATGTGATTGATAAGTAAATTTCAGTAAATCTATACATCGTGAGAGTAGGAAAATAAATAGAAAAAAGGATCCCTTCAGAGAGAATGATGAATTATTGCAAGAGAAAAAGGTCTAATGTTTAGGGGGAAGAGAAAAAAATAGTGAAATAGAATGTCAAGATGGCATTAAAAAATATGAGTTAAGGCATAGAGATGAAGAGGAAAGTTGAGATTGATGAAGGAAAAACATGGATGCATAGGCAAGGCAGTGAATTTTTTGACAAAATGCCTTAAAGAATTGGGCTCCCAAAGAATGCCATGATTGTAGGATATGCACAAAATGGATGTTTTTGAAGGCTTTACAAACCCTCAAAAAATTTAATTAACAAGTGTAAAGCCAAATTCCACAATTTTTGCCAGCATCCTTCCCCATCATATGTCATGTAAAACTATCAATGGACATGGTGCATTTTGATGGTTGGATAGCTATTGTGGAGTATAATAGCATAAATCTCTCAATGAAATTTTTTATAAAGATTTGACAATCATTTAAATGTTATAATATTAATATTAATGATAAGAATAATATTTAATAATATAAATAAATATAAATAAACAAAACAAAATAAAATAATTTTTATTTTCATTTTGATTTTTTTAAACATAAATTTAAAAATAAAAGAAAAAAAATATTCAAGTTTTTTATAATGATTTTACAAATGTATTATAAGAAAAAAATTTAGAAAAAAATATTTCTAAAATAAAATAAAATAGTTTTATGTCTATTTTAATATATTTATCTAATTATTTATATATTTGTAATAGTTTAAATTAATACATTTATTAAAATTATAGATATATTTATTTTAATATATTTAATTAATAGATTGTATAGATTAATTTAGAATAGTTGTATTATTATTCTCAACTCTTATATCTATATCTTTATTTAGTACACCACTAATTTATCTACCCGTTAACAATTTAGAAATAACTAAATGATCATTTTATTTTCTTTCAAAACTATAATATTTAATTTCACAAATAATAAGTAAAATTCTAACAAATATAATCATTTGATACCCATTCTATAATTCTCAAAATTCTATATTTATAGTTAATGGCGACATGTGGAATTACAAAGTGAATCCAGTCAGCCCCCACACACATAGTTAAGTTGCAAGAGCAATTGGTAATAAACAAAATCTAATAATTTAAATTTGATAGTGTGGAAGCTCATTTGCAGGGGGGATTAATTGTATACCAGGTTATCTCATGCACTCCTTTGTCTTTGATGTCAAATGGGGAGAGATTTGAAATGTAGTGGAGTTCTTTTGACATCAATGCCAAAGGGGGAGTTTGTTGCATTGGCATTCTTTGTCATTGATGCCAAAGGTTTGTATTTGATGGTAATAGATGTTAGACATGTGATTTCAAAGGTGTAAAGAAAAGGTAATGCAAATGTTGGTGCAAGTGAAGTCAAAGATCATTTAGGGTATTCAATGTGAAGGTTTTCCATTGGTTCAGTTCTTGGTGTTTATGGTTCACAAATTGAATTGTTTGATATTAGAGAGTTGCTTTCAACATCTTCATAATGGTCTATCTTTCATCACATGGTGTTGGTTCTCTTAGTTTTTTTCATATTCACATGATGCTTATGGTGTTGAATAACTCATGATGTTGATTTATTTCACAGTTACTTGGATTCTTGATCTCAAAGATAAATGTTCACTCAGAGGTATATACATAGTTGATATGTCAAAGGTATTTGAGTGGTTGTCATTCATTTTATGGTGATTGATACATCTTCAAGGTGTTGATTTTTAATGCATCCAAATAGTTTCTACAATTGTATTCATGGTGCATGTATCATAGAGTTGTTTAAGTATTGTTTCAAAGGTCAAAGCACAAAATTGCTTGATCATTTAGAATGTTGCTTTAGGAGTTGCTATAGGATAGAGTCATTATCGATCATCTCATGGTTGAAGGAAGTTTTTATGAGGCTTAGAGATTATCATCTTTCAAGAAGTTGAAATTATCTCCATTGTTCATTATCTATTTCAAGATACCTGTAGAGATTGAAGTAACAAATGATAAACTCATTTTGGGGTTCTTGATTCTTGAAATCTCTATAAAGCATCTAAAACCCTAAGACCATTTTGTATCCTAATAGCCTAGGGTTTAAGTATTTTAAAGGTTTTCAATGAAGTATACACTTTATGTTACATTTGGTACTTGACCAGCTATCTTGGGTGGATAGTCATTTAAGTGACAACCTAAGGGTTTCAAGTTCATTTCTAACTAGCCTTTACTCCTTAGTGTTACCAATCAAATAGGTTCAAGTCTTATAATTCACTGATCAAATAATAATCAATGGTCATCATTCAATTGTATTTTGGAAGGTATTGAAGGATCAACGACTATTATTTAAATCTAATAATGGTTATTTTCATAGTTTGCACTTTGACAAGAATATGAAGTGTCATCCATTAGAGTTAAGTTTGCATATAGTTTTGTAATTGCCTAGGACAACTATGTATTGTGTGTCTTAGCTAATGCATTGAAGTGTTTTGAAAAGGGTTATGCGCACCAAGTGAATACAATGAATTCTATGACATCATGTTCTTATTATGAATATACAAAGTGAGGAAGTTTTGAAGATCAGAGCATGAAAGGGTTATTGAGAAGATTTTGATCTAAGTTGTGTGAATTTTGTTAGAATGATTTTGAAGGCTATGATACCTTTGAATTTTCTTTTTTAAGACAATACAGAGGAAAGGATGATTCCTCTATATGACTTCTGCACATGATCACTAATTGTCAATGTACTGAGAAGATTTTAGTGGTAGTTTGGAAGAGGGTATTGAAGTTTATGGTATAATCTATTTTTTCAAGAATATACACAAAGAGGAAGTATTGAACAAAAAAATATAGACCATGTATGACTGTCTTCAAGGATTTGTTTTCATTGCATAGATTAGTGTGGTTCAAGTGAAATTACAAGTGACTGAAGGTTGATTGTGAGAAGTTATTTTTTTCGTGGTACCTGCTTGTTCATTTAAAGAATATTATAGACAAGGGAAGGAGTAAAGGTTGAGGATTCTTTATGCATATGAATGTCAGGTGGTCTGTATTTCAATTTGATGAAAACAAAGTTGTGGTAAGTGGTATAAGGGAGATGAAGTTTTATGGAAATAGAGCAATCCTCTAATTCTACTTATTTCTTCTGAAGTGTGGTAAGGTTGCCAGTGTGACAGATTGTTTAGCCAGTGAAGCAAGTTAGTTTGCCAGTAAGGCATGATGTTTAGCTAGTGAGGCTTATTTTTCTAGTGTGGCTTGTGGTATTGCCAGTGAGGCATACAATTTGTAATCAACAATGTTTTAGCTAGTAAGGCTTAATTAAACATAGTTTCAGAGTGGCTTTTCACCCTTTTAGGGTTTTCTACTGATAAAACCCATGTTTCGTCTTCTCTTGGTAATTTTTTATATATGTGCTTAATTGTTTATCCTTGATCAAGTATTTTCATATCATGTGTTGATCATCAAAACTTTCACCTCTCTAACAGTCTTATGGGAAATTCAGCAAGTGAGGGACAAATTGCATCTCACTGAATACCTCTGGGGTTTTTATAGAAAGTTGGCTCTTCTTTGGAGGTTTGGAGATAAGGGGAGAAGGAAATGTAAACATAAAACATAAAAGGAGATGTTCCAAAGCTTTTACAATATTTCAAACCCAAATCATTCCTATGATTGATATAAGTATACATAGAACACCACAACCCTTCATTGTTGGAAAGAGAATGAACATCAAAGGCTAACTACAAGCACAATGCAGTCGTTCAAATATTTCCATAGGAAATGTTCATTAAGGTCTGATAAAACATAAATACTTCTATAACTAACAAAAAAACATCTCAGAAACCACATGAACTCTTCCTCCTAATACAACATAATAAAATAAAACAAATTTTAGAAAAAAATAGAAGTCCAATGACATAATCTAGTTTTCTTAAGTTATCACCCTATCATACGAGCATACAATATGGAAATCCGCTATTCAAACTATCCAAATTGGCTTGCAAGATACAATGTTTCATTTAGAACGATAATATAAAGAAAGAAAACTTGAAAAAGGCCATACATGCAAAGTCTCAATAATTTCTCCTTAATAGTCCATTCCTTAATATTAAATGAACTTTGAAATAGACGTCAAATGCCAATCCGACAATATTTTGAACCTTAATAGATATAACATGCCAAAGAAAAGTAGTTCTACAAAATTAATTTCTGAAAACAATTCTATTACTCTGAGAAAACTAAAGAAGCTATTTCCTTCAACACAAGAAACTACAGCTTGGAATCCAACCTGTCTATATGTCACTACCCTTCTTTTATAGCCACCCAAGGAGAAGACACTGCCATAACACAAAAGTAATTACTACCAGATGTTGGTACTTGATAGTTCACAATTTGATCGTAGATATTTAGTTAGGCCACCATAATATTTTCTCATCAATTCCTAGCTACTGCATTAATGTTCTTTAGATATGTAGCAAAGGGTATGTGCAGGATCATGATGGGCCAAAAAGTGGCAATATGATGGGTATGTGGCTGATAACTTTAATTTTACCCAAAATTGATGAAATGAAAAGGGTTTTTAAAGGAGATTCTTAGCTTTCCACCAATATAAATTATGCTTTACTTTGAATTTAATAAGTAACTATTATTCATTTTCTATTCAAATTGCGACTAAAGTCCTGGTTGATAGGCTGATTGAAAAATATTGATAGCTTTCAAATGGTATCACAGTTTTTGAATCCAAAACATGTGTCACATTCTATGCTTCACAAAAAATTCATGAAGTTTTGACCAAGTTAAGGTGGTCAGACATACGAGTTTTTTGTATTTTTGAAAAATTCTAATAAAAAATTCATAATTAATTATTTACTTGGAAAAAATTACAAAAAGCTAATACATCCTGGGACATGAGTCTCTACTTATATCTAAAATCTTATAAAAAATTCTATCATTTTATTGTGGTTAAGGAGATTGGTCGGACGATTTTCTACTTTACTTATTTTTTCCACTGAGAATTTAAGAATGCTATTTTGCATTGAAATTTAAAATTTTTCCTCTGAATAGATTCAAACCTAGTAGTTTAGAAACTACATTCAATTTTCTATAGATTTTATTTTTATATATTTTTTAAATAATATAGATAACTTATTCAAACTTTTATGTCAAGTTGCCTAACTCTGATTTTTTTGATTTTTTTGCCACTTAAGGGCCTATTTTTTCCATCATGATCCTGCACATACAACAAAGATAGAGGCCTATAGATGATCAAACCCTAAAAAAAAAACTTGGAAAAAGGGTCTAGTCAGCTGATCACATTATCCAACAACACCAATTCAAAGTTCCCATCTTGAAAACTAAGGAAAAAGAAAGCCCGGAAAACTCTGACGGACTCCCAAATGATATCGTCTCATAAGAGGCACAATTTTTCCTCAACAAAGAGATGATGTGTCATGCAGGTGGAAATTATATATGTTTCCAAAAAATCTTTTGAAGAAAACTTCCACCAAGCTGACACATGTCCCGAGCCCTCCTTCAAAAAGAAGATGATAGAAGAAAGTCATGCAACCACTACATGGCACATTACCCATCTTTCTGACTAGCCTCACAAAATCCCAAATATCTCAGAAGCCAAAACAAAGGAAGCCGAAGACCGAAAAAGACCAAGGAAAAGAAAAAATACTTCACAGTTCTGGAAACTCATAGGGGCCTTTGCTTGCAGAGGTACAAACCTAGCTCTCTGGAAATTTTTGGAGTTTGAGGAAAGTTCTAGAGTGTTGTACTATCCATTCTACTTCAGTTGGTAAGGGAATATTATAGATGAGCCTGTATACTTGGTCGAGTTGGATAACTTCCTTGAAACACAGGACTCCACATCTTGTAGTGACAACTCCAAGGTAATGATAAAGATGAGAGAGGAAAAGTATTTCGCACTTGATCTCATCAAATGAATGTGCTGCACTTGAACTTGGGAGTTCTGTGGAAGCTCGATCCTTCAATTTGATAGCTTTTGTAATCTTCTCTACTATCTACACATCTCTATTTGAGGAGAAAAGAGGAGGTAGTCCATAATTAACCAAGATATTGAAATCATTTTTCAATTCCTTGACCTTATTTTCCAACACCATCTGACAATCTTTGCACCTTTTGGTGACCTTATGGGAGTTGACAATCTCTATCACCTTGGTGGAGGCAGCTCTTCAGTCAAAATTTTTGGCATCCTTCAAGGTTTCGTCGAAAGCCACACAAAGACTGGAAATGAAGCTCTATGATTCTGCTACCCGAGGGTCACATGTCTACAAAATTTGATTGTCCATAGAGCCAATCTTCCCATTAATTTCATAGACACCCCTCAAGAATCACAAGAGGGGCGTAAGAATTTGAATCGTGGCTAAAATCCTCACCCTGTGTGAAGATACCACTCTTTTTAGCAGTAGGAGGGAAATGGCCTTCTATGCAACGACTGACTCTTGGCTGAGTTGAGTCTCTCTGTCTCTAGCACTTTCTTCTATTTGATCTCTCCTCTTATAGCAGTTGCCAATTCAAAACTTATCTTTCTAATCTCTTGATCATGGGCCTGTAGAGTGAATGCGATCTCTTGCTTCTCTAGCTTCAATCTCTCCACCTCTATGTGATTTCTTGACACTATTGGAAGCCTAAGATCAGCCAGTTTCCAATTCTTTCCGCAAATTTTCATGAGTACTTTTATACTCCATGTTGGTCTGATGCTGGGTGGTGAGGTCTTCTTTCAATTTTTTGATTTCAGACCATAGCCAAACTTGTTTGATCTGTGCCTCTTCAAGAAACCTAGAGGTTTCCCCTTGCACACCTTGAATCTACTTTATGTGGGCCACTTCAAAATCCCTGGATTTGATCTCCATTTGCAATCTTCCCACTATTTCCTTTACGTTAACCAACTCTGACTCACACTTCCTCAACTTTCTACCCAGCTTTTCATAATGTGCATAGACTGTCTGCTGGGTGGTCTTAGCTAAGACCACTTTTTCATGTGGATGAGCCTCATTCAGGTCCAGGCCTATTGTCTAGATATCATAGTCTTCCATCTACATCTATCCCTCAAGCTTGGCTAAGATTAGCATCATGGTGTAAAACAAAAGATAATTCTACTCTTCATTAAAGCAAGCCTCAATCCTCTTGGCGGCTAGTAGTTTGATTTTATTCAATAGTATTTTTTGTTTTCTAGCTTTTCGGTCCTACATGGTAGCATCAAAGTGGCCCTGGAGAGTTTTAGGGGCATCGACATTCTACACTACAATAGGGGCAGTAGGAGGGGAACCAAAAAGGGTGACATAAGGGGAGACTTTATATGTGTGAGCATGTAGTGAAGTGAATGGGAGTGTTATCATGGAAAAGGGGGGGCACACCAAGCTGAGATTGAGTAGGGGACTTTCTAGTAGGGGTATAAAGAGATATAGTTAGGTGAAAAGGTGTGCGCTCGTAAGATGGTAGATGAGCCATGGTGGTAAGCATGGATGCCTTGGCTCTCTCTAGAGGTTCCCTTGATAGGGAAATCAAAGAATCAATAGCGGTCAAAGTAGTTGTTGTCCGTTCGACACACGAGGTAATTTCGAGAGGTTTAGTGCAAACAGGAGGTGGTGTGTCGAAGATTAATAACTCAGGGTCCAAGGATGATAGATTCCTTTTTTCAAAAAGAGGCAAGGGTTCATCCAAAGATGTACAAATAGAAAGGAGCAAGGGAATGAAACTTACTTGAGCCATAGTAGTCAGAAAACTTTGTAGGGTAGACTCTGCCTCTTCCTCTCCTCAGGTCAACATGTTAGATGCACCGAAGTCTTGGACCTTCCTTCTCTTTTTCTTACAAGAACTAACATGTTCTGATCTCCTAGCCACCGAGCCCTCCGAAAATTTTCTGTCGATGACCGTAGCGGATGACGCTCTTGGAGACTATTGGCCTCACTTTCCTTTACTTTGGGAACTTGAGGAAGACGAAGCTCTTGAATCTCTTCACCCTGAATCCCTCCAACTATTGGATTCCTAAGGGTGAGAAGCTTGACATGGATCCTATTCCTCATCAATTTTGTGGTTGTTTTCTGGATTGATGTTATCAGTGTTAGTGTCCTTGTCATAGATTTCCTTGAACTCACCATCTTGTTCGTGTAGACACCTAAAAATGACCTAGGCCTGCAAGCTTCATTTTTACCACTTTCATCCTAGCATAATTATGACATTTAATTATGTCCTTGGTCCACATTCGACTATTCATTAAATAATTCATTTCCTTTTATTCTTCATGATTATTAAATAAATAAATTTCATTTATTTATTAAATAAATTTCATTTATTTATTAAATAAATTTCTTAATTTATCTAATTACCTTTCTGCATTGAATTCTTCCTAATTATTAAATAAATGAATTTCATTTATTTATTTGATGTCACTAATTGTCACAATTATATAAATTTATTAATTTATTTAATTTTTCAGTCTTATCTTCCAAATTAAATAATTATTTTTTAATTATTTAATTACTAATTTCACTTTTCTCTCATTTTAAATAAATTAAAATATTTAAAATGATTTCATTTAATTAACTTTCACTCTTTTTAGTAAATAATCTGAAAAAGATTATTTACTTGTCACACAAAATCATCATTTTGAATTAATTAAATTCAAAAGGATATTATTCTTCCAAAAATCAAGTAATCGGGCAGATTCTTGATTTTCCAAATCTGATCTTCAGTCCAAATCTTATCTTCCTTATTTTTTGAATCTCACAGATCAGGCAATCTTATCTTCTTAATTTTTTTGAAAATCTTCATTTTCTAATTAATTTTCCTCATTTATTCTCCACCGTCAATCTGATTATTTGAGACATTATTTTGACCGTTAGATTAAGGATTTTTCCCTAACCCTGATTAGGGATTCTCAGATTTAATCTAGACCTCTCATTCTAGGTCTTTCATAGAATTTGATCTCGCCCGTCCATTTGAAATGACATTTTCTATAAAATGTCATTTTCCTCTCACTTTTCGATTACGCACAGACACATTACTTTTTAGGCATTTGCACACTTAGATTTCATAGCAATTTCAATACTTATTATTTGTATTTGATCAAGTTTTAGCATTATTAGGCATAGACATTGGCAATCATAGTCATAGGCACAAATTTCATAAATCCTTCAACATTTGCATGGGACTTGGACATTATCATAGGTTGCTCATTTGAAATCTGAGGGCCTCATCGATTTGCTGCAAACTAGAAGGTGTAACAAAGGTGAACCATGGAAGATGAAGATTTCTGGCAACATTATTCCTTTTATTTTCCTTTTATTTCCTTTATGCTTTGTTATTTCATTGGATTTTAATGTTATTATCTAACAAGCTAACAATCTAATTTTCCATTGATACAGTTGGAACTGTTTGACAGGGAAATTAATGCATTGTATCTCTTGTCAAAACCTCCAAAAGTCTACCTTCTTTCTTTCTAACCAGCCTCACTTCTTTAGCCATATACTAATAGACTTGCTTATCAGTAGATTTTTGTCATACTATATTTTTGGTGTGTAAAAACTCAGCCACTCTAGTCACTGGAAGGGAATATATTTCAATTCAATATACACTGCTATGCTTTCCTATATTGGGTTCTTCCTTCCTTCGAAGTATGTCTGATCAATATGTTTCATACTATAAACCCTCCACGAGTTATAGTCCCACTTGTCGTAGATGAGGACCATGCCTAAGGTTGCCAATACATTCTTAAGCTTGGCCTTCATAAACCACTTCTTCAGCATTACCCGACTGCTAGCAATATTGAGAGGAAGTGAAAATATCTTCATTTTATTTATTCCAACATTGTAGATCCTGTCGACAATAGTTTCTTGGCAGTATGCCTCTAATACAAATACTTTGTTTATCACAATACTAGGGAGTCAAACAGGCTCGTTAGGAAAACCTTGGAATTTGATGAATGTGAAGTCCATACCCATAAGGTAATCCATTGGGGTCAGTGCAATAGATATCCATTATAGAACCTCAGGAGAGAAGTGACCAGTAGGGTGATATAATAACCAGCCTCAAAAAATAATCCACAAATGAGTAGTATACCCCTATTCTAGAAAGTATATTTTTCCATACAGAAATTGGATGGAGGCAACCCCTTTCATCTAGCCTAGATACTGGCACATTTCTCCCCAACCACTCAAAATTCTTGTGCAAAACCAAATGAGCTATGAAGAAAGAACACTTGAATTTGGACTTAGTGCTATAGTTCTTCAGTTGGAAAAACATTTTTCTACCTATTACCTCAGCAAAACCATAGCGCTTCTAATCCCTTTCTCTCTTTAGTGCAAAATCCAAGCCAAGCTAAAAGGAATGGAATTGGGCATTGGTATCAAGATCAAAAACCTAGGCAAACATTGAGAACACTAATTGTGTGTCTCTTTTGAATTTATCATATGAAAGAGGAAAATGAAGATGGCCTTTGTCTAGCTGCCCTTTCACTTTGTCGTCATAAAATATTGTTCCTCTAGCCATCTCTTCTCCGTAGAGATCCATCCTTTCTTTGTTAAAAAGTTATACGCCCCAGGCCATATGCATACATAACATGTCTCAAATAGCTTTAGCATAAATAGTAACCCTAATCCTGCCATTCTAGATAACCTCTATTTTATCATTGAAGCTCTTGGCATAGGCATCAACTAACTCTAGGCATGGATGCACAACAGGTAATATGAACTTTGGGAGACCAGAATTCCAGAGCCAAAGTACAGAACCCTTGGCTGACTCATATTTTATCATTCTTTGAAAAGAACCTTCCCTGAGACTTTTAGGGCTAACCGATAACTTGGGATCAAAGACATTATTGGTGATATCCACCATCGCTTCCCTCTTTACGTGTCTATCAAATGATAGTTTCTTCTAGTATTCAAAAGGTCATTCCTCCATAGTCGAGGCATAGGTGAATGAATTCCACTTGAAAAAAATTGCATAGACAAGCCATTTTCCTAAGGCTACAAATTTTCTACCAAAGGTTGAAGATTTCACCATGGATGCAGCAAGAAGTCGTAGAGAATTCCTTTTTCAAAATTGGTCACTTTCCTTTTGATTGAAAAGGAAAAAATCACTTTTGAGCACAATTAATTTTCTTGCTTGTACATGCAGTTAAGACTACGCTATTACCGTTGGTCTATTAATTGCTATCACTGAGGCAATACGTGTGAAGATGATATTTGTATCCCTCAAAAATTCCAAAAATGCCACAAGAATGAAAATAGTACATTCTCCCCACTACCTCTTTTACAAATAACTCATTCCACTGAAGCACATGTGTATTGCTATGGGGAACATGCTAAAGTGATGCAAGGTACCCCTGAAAATACGTGACCATTAATTTTTTAGAACTTAGTGTGTTAATCCATGTCAAGTTCCCTCTTAACAAGCTAGCTGGCATTGATGATGGTGAAGGACACTTGTCAACAATCAATGTATGAGAGAATTTAATCCCAATGCCTAAATTTATTTCTCAAGGCATTCCATCAGATTCTCCATATGATTTATCTACCCTTCTTTGTTTTGCATTAAAAATTTCCCATTACTATCTGGCTAGAAATGGACATTCTATTGGTCGAGTTCACTGGCTCACCTTTTCTATATATAGCCATGCCACCTTTTGCAACATTCACTTGAAAGCCTAGTCTTCTAAGTTAGAAAGCCTTTCACTTATTCTAATTCTACCATAAGTCACTACCTTATCAAAATGTTTGTTGGCTTAGGAACTCCCATTCAGCTCCTCCCATGAAGACCACAATTTTTCTTCACAAGAAAGCTCACAAATGATCAAATTACGTTCTTGGTAAAGAATTGGGACCACCTTGTCATGGTCATGTTCAAGTGGGTGGTTGGAACTAATTTCATTACTAATGAGAACAACCTCCGGAGCAACTACAATGTGCTTTCGTGGCGCTTTGTGGCCTCACTGTTGGACCTAAATGTGTCCAAACCCATGATAATTGATTTGTGCCAATGGATGTTTGACACCTTGCTGATGGAAGGGCTTGGTGAGATAGTGCAAGTGGCCATCTCTAGTGTTGGTATTTTGAGTGCTATGGACCTCTGCAGGCATGTGGACTTTCAAGTAGATGTACCCTGGTTGCCCTTTCTTATAGATTATCACACCATGGATGTTGAGATGCACCGTTGTTCATCTCAACCAACAACCACTTTTTTGCTATGTGAGTACGCCATGGAGTGCATTCCCAGAATCACCTAAAGGAAGCACTTCAAATTTTTGGTGTAGATTCACAACGAGTAGGCTTGGGGCTTGTGTTGTGGAGTCTGTGTCCATTGTATTCAGCCCCTTTTTGCAACCTAGCAGACAAGGAGAAGAAGAAGAAAATAAAAGAAGAAGGAGAACTTGTTAACCCTTTCAGCTTCCTGGGTAGTGGCTAGAGAATTTTTTGACTATTTTTTTCATGTTGCCTCCCCTTTTGATCTTTTGGCTCTGTAACTCCTTTTGGGTTTGCTCGAGAGAGCCTCAATGTTAAAAAATCAGCCTCAAGTTTGCCTTACATGTATTTTTTTGGATAAATATAATACAATACAAACCTTTACCTCTTTTATGTTATTCAAATTCTTTATTCTCAAAATTTTGAGTTATTTACAATTTTTTACATACGGTACATATCTGTTAAAATTTTATTAAAGAACTACATATTTTAATGGAAAATCTTCAGATAAATACCATTCACCGGTATTTGTAAAGTATTTCCTTCCATATCTTTGAGTTTGTATATGTTATTTTCCTTACATGCCCTAATTAAGAAGGATCCCTTCCATAGCACTTCAAATTTTGTGTGTTGTCCACATTTTGCAGTACACTCATCATACTTTAGCACTAGGCCCACCTCTTTGAATTCTGGGTTAGAAGTATTTTTGTCAAACCATTGGTTAACTATCTATTGGTAGTTGATCATGGCTTCATAAGCCTTTTATTTGTCTTCTTCTCTTTGGATGAGTTCAACCAATCATACTTCCATTCCACCATTTTCTTCAACCTCTAGGGATTTCAGTAATTGTAAAGCAGGGATTTCTATAGAAATGGGTAATACTACCTCTTTCCAATACACCAACTCATAAGGAGAGGTCTTTAGAATCTATTTGGGATTAATTCAGTCTACCCACAGAGTGGCTAGCAAATGCTTGTGCCAATCCCTTTGTCGTTCTGATCCAATGCATTTAATCAACCTAAGTAGGTTTTTGTTGGACTCTGCTAATCCGTTCCCTTGTGGGTAGTAATTTGATGAAGTTTTGAGGAAAATCCCATGTTCGATAGTGAAATATGATATTCCCAACCCAACAAAATCTTGGGCATTTTTGGACATGATGGTCTTGGGAAGGCCAAACTTGGTCACTATCTCTTAGAGGAAATTAACAATTTCCCCTTCTGTTACATTTTTTAGGGCTACAAATTTCATCCACCTTTTAAAGTAGTTAGTTTCCATGAGAATCCACTTGTGTATGGCACTAGAAATAGGATTTATCATTCTAATAAAATCTAGACCCCATTGGGCAAAGGGTTTTTTTATTACAATTGGGCTTAGGGGTAAAGTGATATTCTTTCTTTTGCCAACAAAATATTGGCACTGGGTACAACTCTGCACCAGATGGTGTGCTTCGAAAAACATGGAAGGCCAATAATATCTCATACACATTATCTTTAAAGCAATGGTCTTTGTAGAGAAATGTACACTCTCAAGGTTGATGTGGAATTCGTTGAGAACTCTTTCCGCCTTTAGCTTTATGAGACATCGAAGCAACACACCATCATAATTCCTTTTAAATAATACATCTTCAATTAATACATACTCGATGCCTTGCAATCAATAGTATCTTCTTTTGTGAATTGAAAAGCTGGTAGGGTAATATCCCTTTCGCATGTATCATGTTTGATCAGCCACCCAAGATTCTTCAGACTCAAATTGGTCTGAGTATACCCAATTAGTCTCCTTTTCGGCTTCAAGACTCATTTCCTGTGTGATGTACTCGCACATGCCTCTTCCTCAAACTGGCTTGGTTGGTCTAATGTCCACATCATATTCTAGGATCTTAGTGATCTAGTTAGCTCTTTTTTTTGTGATCTCACCTTCAGTGATATATTCCCATACACTAGTGTGTTCCACGAGAATAGTAATCTTGTTGGCTAACACCAAGTGTCAGAAATTTTTTAAACTGTTAACAATAGAAAAAGGTTGTTTCTCTACAAATTTATACTTGACTTCATAAAATTTAAAGTTCCTTGAATGGAATACGATGGGGTGCTCTCTATCATCTTGACTTCCCTTCTGAGTAAGCACTAAAGCTATACTATCTTGGCCACTATATACATAGAGGGTATATGTAGGATCATGATGGGCCAAAAAGTGGCAATATTATGGGTATTTGTAGGGTATGTAGCTAACAACTTTATTTTACCCAAAATTGATGAAACAAAAAGTGTTTTTAGAGGAGATTCTCAGCTTTCCACCAATATAAATTATGCTTTAATTTGAATTTAATAAATTATTATTAATAATTTTCTATTAGAATTACGACTAAAGTCCTGATCGATAGGTTAATTGAGGGTTGATGCAAGAAGTTGGGTACACAAAAAGCTCAAAAAGTGGAAATATTTTTGCTATTTTTCAGAATTTGTCACACTTGGACTGAAAAATTGAGGCACTTCCACAATGAATCTTAAAAAAAATTCAGTAATATGAAATTTAGCATTTTGAATCTAGTTTCCAAATATGTAAATTATTAAAATACCTAGTTTATAGAAATTACATTTTGACAAGGATCTATAAAAACCACTTTTTAAAAGTCCCTATTTTTTTTACCATACCAAGCAGGTGTACGGACAACACTTTTTGACCCAAATAAAATTATTTTGTTAATTCCTTTTAGGAAAACAGAGCTAACAACATGAAGTTTGGTCTGGATTTTTTTTTGTAACTTTTGGTTGAATATTATTATTTTTATTAAATTTTTAGTGGCCTTAATTGATGTTTTTTCAAATCAACGTGTACGGACAACATAATTGGACCTAAACAAAATATTTTTTGACTCTTTTTTTTTTCATTATGTAGAGAATTGTCTGAAGTTTGGTCCCATATAATTTTTTTTACAAGAAAATCAACCAATAAAAAGTTATTAAAAAACTAAAAAAACCTGATATTTCAAGTTTAAGGACTAGTTTGCTTAGAAATTAATTAAAAAATAGCAAACGTAATCCAATTTTAACAAAAATTATATATTTAGAAAGTAGACATTGTGTTCTCTAATGGGTTTTAATTTTATAGACTCATTCAGAAAAAAGTCCATCATCTATGTTGTCAAAGTTGGACATTCTTCTTCAATTTGCCTTAGTTTTTTAGTTGTAGGTGAAAGGCTAAAGCTCGGATTGCGAAGCCTTTTCCGAGCCTAAAACCGAGGTAGTATGTGGGTTGAGAATTTTGAATTTAAAAAATGCATACACGTTTTTACAAAACGTGTATGCGTTACAAAACGCATATGCGTTCCTTACTTTCTTGATTATTTAAAAAAATAAATACTTTTTAGAAATGCGCACGCGTTCTAAAATGCGTACGCGTTTTGAGTTCAAAACGCATACGCGTTCTAAA
>VDFB02058242.1:470700988-470761023 GCA_007258455.2 Sequoia sempervirens
AAAGTATACAATATTATACTTTAGGATGATAGATGTGAGATCAAAAAAGGTTCTGGAACTATGATTGTTGTTAGGACAAATGGAATTTTTTATCAACTCAAGGGTTTTGATGGTCACTACTTTATGACTTAGATTAATGAAAGTTGGCTATGGAACAGAAGGATGTGGCACATTAATTTTGATAATTTGATAAGAATTATTTTATTCCAAGCAACGAGATATTTTCTAAAGATTACAAAGCCTATCAATATTGTTTGCAAGGATTGGACCAGATTGGAAAGAAAAAAAGAAAAAAAATTAAAGGAAAGGAACATTATTCTACCAGATTGTTGGAATTGGTTCATACAGATCTTTGTAGTTCCACAAGAATAAGAATTCTTCAAGATGACAGGTACTTCATGCCTTTTATTGATAATTATTCTAGAATGACATGGATTAATTTTCTTAAAGAATAATATGAAGCCCTAGATAGATTCAAAGAATTTAAATTTATGGTTGAGAATAAAATGGAAATCAAGATCAAGTGTTTGAGGTTTAACAGTGGTGGAGAGTCTTCCTCCAATGAATTTAACATATTTTGTGAGAACCATGGCATAAAGAGACACTTGTCTAGCCCTAGAATTCCTCAGCAAAATGGAGTTGTTCAATGGAAAAATAGGACTATTCAAGAAGTTGCAAGGACTATGATGAAAGAAGCTAACCAACTAAAAGTATAATAGAGTGAAGCAATTCATGCTATTGTTTACATACTTAGTAGAGTTCAAGAAAAATAAAATAGCACAAAGACTCCCTATGAGTTTTTGTATGGAAGGATCTCTACTGTCAAATATTTCAAGGTGTTTGCAGGAAAATGCTATATCAAAAGAGATGAAGAAAACTTGGGAAATTTCTATGCAGTTCTGATGAAGGAATCTTCCTTGGATACTCTACTAAAAGAAAATCCTACCGGTGCTACAACAAGAGACTTTGAAAGATTGTTGAAAGTCAAGTGTCAAGGTTGATGAATATTTTCATAACCCAGTGGTATAGATGGATATGAATCAAATGATCCTAATTGTAGAGAAAATGAAAAGTTTAAGGAAAAGGAAGTGCAAATTGAAGAGGAAGAAGCTCCAAAAAAGACCCCTAGAACCCCTAAGTATGTGCAAAGAAATCATTATGAAGAAAAAATCATTGGAGACAAAAGAAAAGGTGTATTAACAAGAAGGAAAGCTACTGAACAAGGGGTAATTTTTTTTTTACTTTCTAAAGTTGAACCTAAAGTAGCGATTGGGGCATGCAAAGATGGACATTGGATGAAATCTATGGAAGAAGAACTACTGAAGATTGAGAAAAATAAGACTTGGGAACTTGTCCCAAGACCTGCAAACAAGAACATAATTGGATCTAAGTCAGTGTTTAGAAACAAACTGAATGAGAATGGAGAAGTGGTAAGGAACAAAGCAAGGCTTGTGTCTAAGGGTTACTCACAAGTTGAAGGAATGGATTTTGAAGATACATTTGCTTTAGTGGCAAGAATGGAATCTATCAAAAAAAAATTACCTTTTGCAACACACAAAGATTTCAAAGTTTATCAAATGAATGTGAAGTCTACTTTCTTGAATGGAGAATTGGAAGAAGTACAAATGGAACAATAAGAAGGATTTCAATCATTAGCTAAACCAAATATGGTCTGTAGATTGAAGAAGGTATTATATGGATTGGATAAAGCTCCTAGATCTTGGTATGTAAGGTTAAATAATTATTTGATACAACAAGGATTCAATAAAGGTACTGTAGATAGTAATCTCTACATTAAAATTGAAGAATATCAAATATTGATTGTAGTTGTGTATTTTGATATAATTTTAAGAGGAAATGAAGTTATGTGTAAGAAGTTTGTAGAAGGGATGTAGAAAGAGTTTGAGATGTCTATGTTTGAGGGGATGAATTTCTTCCTTGGGATACAAATCAATCAAATAAAAAAAGGCATATTTATTTCACAATCAAAGTATATCAAAGAAATATTGAAGAAGATTGGAATGAAAGACTCTAAACTAGTATGCAATCCTATGGTTACTAGTTGAAAACTAAGCAAGAATGATGAATCTCCTAAGGCTGATCAAAGAAAGTACAGGTCAATGATTGATGGACTGCTATATTTAACAACTACTAGATTAGATATCATGCATGTATTTTTTCATGTGGCTAGATTTCAAGAAGATCATAAAGAGTCACATGTTGCGATAGTGAAAAGGATATTTAGATACTTGAAAGGAACTCTAGATGATGGCTTATGGTATCCAAAGGATACTAAATTTAATTTGAGTGTTTACACAAATGCAAATTGGGTTGGCTATGTGGATGATATGAAGCTAATCCTATTTTACTTGTGATCTGGTATGATCTAGTCATTGTTATACTTGTGATCTAGGTATGATCCAACCATTGTTACACTTGAGATCTGTGTTTGATCCAGTCACTATTGCACTTGTGATATGTGTATGATCTAGTCACTATTGTACTTATATGGTGTATGAGCTAATAGCTTGTGTATATGGGGGTATGCTCATGATGACCATGGTGTATAATCTTTGAGATTATGGTATGAATGACCTCCTGTGAATATTGTAAATGATTGTACACTAACGTTTCGTAATAATAATTGGTATGGACCCAACATTTGATGGCAAGATTATTATCATTATATTATAATTGACTATTTTGATAATTACATGTACTAAATTAATAGTTATGGTATAAAGGTGAGATAATAGATCTCATATAAGAGGAGAGATTGTACTCCCTCTGTCATTGTGAGGTGAACTATGATGACTCCGAATCCCATGAGGAGATATGTAGGAAGCGTCAACCGAACCCTTGAGGCTTAGGCCATAGGTTTAGGAAAGACCTTAACTTTGAGACCTTAACACTTTTTTGTGCAAGCCTATATTTGGAAATAATGAGTTGATTCCACCATGGTGAATGTTGAGCTATTGAAATTAACACTTCTAATCTATATAGAAAATGCCTGGTTGGTTAAGTAGGTAGTTATGCATTGTTACTAAAAAAAAATTATGCCTGAGATGGGAATTGAACAAGTGACTTGGTTTAGGGTTTTTTTCTATTGTACATGAGTTGTGAATAGGGTTGATGGGTTTTAACATTTGTATCAGAGCAACCAGGTTCAAATGTTGGACCTATCAAGCTCACTTGACTCTGGTTTAATTATATTGTCTTACACTACCAACTGACCATGACTAAGTTAGTCACTTGATATGTATGGTTTTTTATTGAATATCTTAAAAGGAATTTTAAGCTCCTTATATATATATAATCATTTCAAACTTACAAGATGAATCATATATCTGGCCCCAAAAAAAATTATACTCAATATTCACATTCCAAAGACAATAAAAAATGATCAATCAAGTTCCCCAAGACAAAAAATGTGTAGCTGAGATCTATAGTAACAACACTTGATTCTAATCATTCACTTATGTTATCGACAAAGTAATAATGAGCATCTTATTTCCATGTTAATACTATAATAGGTTATGTGTCTTTTCTCGCTCCTTGCTTTCACATTCAAATTTCCAATCTAATATTAACAATATTTTCTTTTTCCATTGATATGTCCAACTATCCCTCATTCAATTTTTCTACTGTGAACAATTTTCTCATGTCTATTTCTAAGTACATATGTATATTTGAGTGTATATATATTTACATATGTGTATATAGATATATGTCTATGTATATATATATATGTGTGTGTGTGTGTGTGTGTAAACCTATACACATGTCTATGCAATTAGACATCCATACTATATATATATAGACACACACACACACATATTCAAAACCTTGTGCTAAAATTATTAATTTAGAAAACTCCAAAAAAAAGAACAATTATGAAATTTTCCTTTCTATTTTGTATGTATCTATATATCATGTATAGATGCATCTATACACATCTATACTATGGATAATATAGATAGATATAGTGCGCATAGATAAATAAATCTATTATCTATAAATGCTCTAAAAATGTATATGTATGTATATATGTGTGCATTAGCATATATATATATATATATATATAAAGAAATGCATGTGCTCATCATCAACATTCTACATTAAAAAAGACAAATTGAAAATGATTAATGCTCTACAATTACAATTCAATAAATTTTGCTTACATTTAAATATCACTAGTACATAAATATATATACATTCAGTCATGGAAAGCATCTCATTCCTACCACTACATTGCATTAAATTATGTAATATTTTCTATTGACACTAATATGCCAAACTATCTACCATCTAGTTTATCCATTCCAACCTATTTGTTTAAAATCCACCAATGTCTTCCCTTTGTATCATGCAAAGATCTATCTATGTATATATATGTTTGTATATGTATGTACATATATATGAATTAATATAGATATCCATGTACGTAACCATGTATGTTTGGATATGTATATATGTGTATATATATGTACATACATATATGTGTAGACATATAAATTTTTATAGATATGTATGCCATTACACATACATACGATACATATATTACTATGCATATATAAAAATAAACATACAAAAAATATATATATTCTGCCAGTTCACTAGTCAATATAAATTTCACACCATGATTTCTAATTGATAACTTTGTTTTCCAACCTCTAGGGGACAAGACCTTGACTTGGTAGGTCCACTATGAATAACTTTAATTTTGAGGCCACATTAACAAGTATCATGCCACACCAACATCAGTCATTTCAACATGTTAAAAAATGTCAGAATAAAATATGTGACCAATACTTCTCCATTCACATCATTGAGAGTTGAGCGTTGATGTGGCATCACATGATTGGTTTCTTCTTACATCAAAGGAATACATTTTCTTCAATTATGGATATTCAACTCACAACTATTGGAAATTATATAAATAATTGTACAACCACAACTATTCAATCATGCTCAACGGTTGCATTTTCTCCCCTTTTGCAAATATCAAAACTCAATCTACTTCTCCCCGACAAGGACTCTAGCTCCTTCAGAGCTCTTGTCTCTCTATATGATGTTCTATTATAAATTAAAATTACTATTTAAAATCTTGAAATTTAAACTCTCCTAAAAAGATAACCTACTTTCCTATCTAAGGTTTTATTATAAATTTAAACTCTTTTAACTGAGAATTGAAAATACTTATTATTAGAGGATGCTTCTTGGTTTCCCAATTCAAATGTTTGGCAAAAGTCCTTTCTCTAGATGACTTTGAATGACCAATGTACTTGAATTTGAAGCCCATGTCAACAAGCTTTGTTTTGATCAAAATGCTACCACTGGCAAAAACTCATCTACATCTTTAAACCTGTAAACATCAATCATATTTATCAACCTTTTGCCCTGATTTATATACTCTACTATTTTATTAGAGCAATGATAACGAGCCCTAGCAAGTTAGTATATTCACTTTCCCTTACCACAAAAGGAAAATATAAAATAAACAAATAAAGTAAAATTAATAAGATAGATCTTTCCAAGTGAGATCAATATATTGTCATCAATATGGCTTGTAGCAAACACTTTATTTTTTCAATGAAGTACAATGAATGGCATACAAAGCATCTTGCTAGAGCAACTTCACACAATCATATCTGATAGGTAAAAAAATTGTTATGTAAGTTTAATGAAATTTAAAAATATTTCAAAGCAAATTAAATATGGACAAAATAATGCAATTTAATAGAATGCACTTTAAATTGAGAATTTGATTTATCTCATTAAAATGAATTTTAGAAGTGTAAGTTTTTAGAATTTACGATATTGCATATTAGATCTTGGATATTATTGAAATTACGGGAAAGAATAAAATAAATAAACGAAAGCATATCTTCTAACTAAACAAATTGAACTTTAATGATTCCCTCGCAACTAATGAGTACAAAACTAGCACTTGCATCTAAAATGGTTCAAGATCATGCCGATAGAAAAGTATATGTATGTAATATGTTAGAGAGTAGTGTTTGTGTATGGGTGGGTATGGATGCAATATGCTTGACAATAACTGCTAAATAATGAAATAAAATAAACTTTGAAAAATTTAGATCTTTTAGAGTATATGTAAAAAAAAAACTAGATAGAAAAAGCATTTATATATAAGTAATAATTGTTTATAATAAGAAACATTTATATAAAGTAATTAAATTAATATATGTATAATAATACCTAAATATATGAAAATAAATATCAGTAAATAATATGATTTGCAAAGATAAAGAATATCACAAATATTTATTTAATATTATAAGTAGTGGTTAATATTAATAATCAAATTAAATAGTAACATGAATAACAAGTATTAAATACTAATTATTTTACTATCAATGATTAACAATTGTAATAATAAAATAAGCTAAAATCATGAGCTCTTGGTTTAAAAGATGGTGGGCTTCAATTTCCTTTTGTAATTGTCCCTCTCCATGCCAAACCATTCATTACCTTAGTAAAATAATAATGTCATTTAAAAAAATATATGTATTAAATAAATCAACTCTTCATAAATAAAAAACAATTTTATATTTTTTAATCTTAAATACATTCATTTAATAACATAATCCATACTAAATAAAAAAATTAATATAAAACCTTCAAATATTTTGTAAATGAGTATATTTAAAATATCTAATTAATATTATTATCAATAATATATCTTTTAAATAAAGATATATTTTTATTTTTTGTATCTAGGACCAAAAAGACATAGAGTTTTACAACGGAATTACTTAGTTAATCGAAATAGGGTCTCTCATTTAAATAAAGATATTTAAAATATCTAAATAATAATTAATTATATAACACCATAATAATATTAGTGTATTAATCTAAACTATATCCATGCATCTTCTAAAATAAAATAAAAATTATTTTTCCAGTGACAAAATCTACTTACCATTTCTTTTATTCATTTATCTATATCTTCATTTAGTAGATCATTAATATATCTACCCATTAACAATTTAGAAATAAATAAACAGAATCTAACATTTTTAATTTGAATTGTAACCGCCAATCAGTTGGACTGTTTGTTAAAAATTACATGCAATAAAAGCAAGGAAACAAAAACAATTTTAAAAAGAATGCAGCCGCCAAGTGCCAACCACTGTTGTCAACTCTTTTTTCTTTTCTTTTTTTTATTGGAATAAGAAAAAAAGTTACAAATACATAGAGCTGCACAGCAGCAGCAAGAAAATAGGCATTACAATAAATGTCGACTGCACAATAGAAGTACCATTATCTATAGCTGCCCAGCAGCTACAAATGTCTATATCTGCTCAGCAGCAAAAAAAAAATACAGAATATAAGCAGAAAATGTTGGCTGCAGAGCAGCACCATTAACAGAAAAAATGAGCAGCAGCACCTGTGGTAACGTCTGTTGTCAACTAATAATAGACTTACTGAGTCCATTTAAAAAGAAAATGGGAAGGATATTCGACTTCCTATAAATTTTAGGCCAATTTTGGATAGTTCAAAGCACAGTGGATAAAGAGGATTGCTGACAAATTGGAAGCGGTGTTTTCTCTTATTATTTTGAATTAAAGACAGTAAACATCCTTACTTAGCTACTGGCATTAATTGAAAAATAATCTTTCTTACTATTATCAGGAGTGTCAAAGAGAATTGTAGTATCAAGAGTGTCACAGTGAAGAGAGGGTAATGGAGATGTTTTCTAAGCTTCCAGAGGATCTTGCTGTAGAATGCTTGCTAAGGGTGCCGTGCACATATTCTTTTAATCTCAGAGCTGTTTGCAGAAGTTGGAGGAATGTGATGAGCAATCCTCTGTTCTATGGAGATAGAAAGAGGCTTGGGAAGGCAGAGGATTTGTTGGTTATAGTTGAGAAATTTGAGACTCCTTGTTTCCAATTAATTATCTATCACTCTCCAAGTAATTCTTGTGGAAGACTCCCTCCTATCCCCACCGAATTGGGATTAGCATACTACCATCGATATGGCCACTCGCACTGTGTTCCTTTCGGTCATAGATTGATATTGATGGGTTTGGGGCTTGATAACATGGCCATCGAGGAAGCCACTTTTGTTTATAATTTTTGGTCTTGTAGATGGCAGCGAGGCACCAACATGCTTGTGAGTCGCCGGCGTTTCTCCTGTGCGTTGGACTCCATTAATGGACTGATTTACATTGCGGGTGGAATAGACAAAGATAACAAAAGGGTACTTGAAGCAGAAGTTTATAATATAGAGGAAGACCAGTGGAGCCTTCTTCCTCCCATGCCTACAAATGTAGACAACTGTAGCTCTGCTTTTATAGATGGCAAGTTTTTTGTTATAAGTTTATATTCAGGGCATGCACAGGTATATGATTCCTGCACAAAGCTGTGGGCATCTGTAAACTTTGAGCTAGTCAATCCACTTGTATCTGAACGTGAGAGCTCGTATTTCTTTCAGTATTATAAAGTTGGAGATTATAAAGTTCCTCAAAAAGAGGTGAGGGTGAGGGTGAAAGGATTGTTTTCTCCTAGTCTGGATTTTGTTGAGTGTGCTAAACTGTGGTATGACAAGATATTTGTGAGTGAAAATGTTTTTCAGGACATGGTATTTAAAGTGTATGGGCTTTCACCAGAAGAAGAAGGGCACCAAGGGCTTTCACCAGGAGGAGGGCAGCGCCCAAGGATGCGGACTAAAGGGAGGAGGAGGAAATTTACCAATGGTGCAAACTTCAAATGCTATGAATTTTCAGTAGCTCGTATGATTTTTATAGATTTTGATTTTTAATTTAATTAGTTTTTAATTATTTACATTATTATTTGTGTTTTATTATAAGAAATAATTATTGAAAAATATAATAACTTTTTAATTTAAAATAAAATAAATAATATTTAAATTAATATAATTATTGAACAAATAATAAAAATGTTTTTTCTTATCTATATATTATCTATAGGGGAGAGGGACCTATAGTGGACCACCTTAATTTTGAGATTCTCAAAGTTTATGGTTAATTTTTTAATCACTCCTAAATTTGTACAAGCTTTTTTTTTTTATGAATAGGCAGCTATCTATATTAATAATTAATATAAGTACATATTCACAAAAAAAGATGGGTGGTAAAAAAGCACACCCCCAGAGTCATATGGGCCACACCCAAAAAAAAAATAAACCATCATGTTTTTAGCAGTAGCTTATTTGGCAAGTCCCCTTCTTATAAAGATTGGTTTCAAGGCCACATCATCAAATATGATGCCACATCAGCATGCTTTTTGTCAAGGTATCCAAAAAGGCACAAAAAAAAGGTGAGACAATAGTGGGTCACTAAGTCATGTATTATTGGTGTGCTAATGTGGCATCACATGATTTGTCAAATTGTGTACTTTATGGATTTTTTTTTTTGAAATTGGATATTAAGTGTAAGTTTATTGGATATTAAGCCTACCTACTATGGGCCCCACTCAGGCCTACTTCTATACCCACCATTGGATCCCTACCCACTATGGGCCCCTTTCGCCTATTAGTGTTTGTTGCTTTTCTCCTAGTGTCCTTGATTGCCTTTATTATAATGTAATTTAGCTCAATTAGTTTTTAATATTTGTATCTCTTTATTTTTATTTTTTAATTAATTTTATGATATAATTTTTCACAATTTGTTCAACTCAACCCCTTATCCTTTTCTTCCATTATTATTTATTTATTATAATGATGATTTTATATTAAATAATATATAAATCAAACTCATTTTTATATTATTTAATTAATTTATTTTAATCTCATTATTATTTTTTAGTTAAGTAATATTTTTTCACCTTTTGTCCATTTCAAACCCATATCAATTTCTTCCTTAATGATTATTTTATATTAAATAATTTATAAATCATTTTTTAATATTATATTAATATTAATATAGAAATAATATATATTAACATTTTTTTTATGTATAAATAATAGACTATTTTATATATTATTTAATTAATTTATATATTATTATGATATGATTTTTCAAACTTATAATAGTATTATAAGATCTTTCATTTAAACAAAATAAACTAGAAGAATAACAAAAATAAAGTTAAGAAGTAAACAATAAATAATATAGAATACCTTTTTGCATTCAAATTATAATAAATTATAAGTAAATCCATTTGAATTTGATAATGTTAAAAGAAATTAGACTATGGTAAGACATAGTCTTAAATAATGTATTAATAATTGTTGAGAGAATGGGAAATTAAATACCTTTTGCAATTGTTAATATTTTAGATAAATTATTATTTCAAAATTATAATAAAATAAAATTAAGATAGATTATGGGAAGAAAAATTCTTAAATAATCCTATTTGCAATTTATAACATACTATATTAAAATAAAATAGATTATGGAAAGGCTTAAAAAAATACTAATACATGTTGTAAGAATGAGAAATCTAAGTAGAAAAAGTAACTAATGCTTGGAAGAAATCAAAAATTCATAAATAAAAAAAGATTAATTAAAAGGTGGAAGAAAGAATTATTATTTTATTATCATATATATGCTGTTTGATTTTCTATTTTATCTAATTATTTTTTATATTTTTAATTGTGAAAAGAATTTAAAACATACAATATTATTGATTTTTTTATATATTATTAATTAAATTATATAATAAATTATGTTAATATATTACATGTTTGAAATAATAAGAATGAATTTCTATAGTTATTTTTGTTCCTTTGTCCTCTTCTCCTTTTATTTTATTTTCTTTAGTTTTGAATTTAATACTCTCAAGCAATTTAAAACTATAATTAATTTAGGTTGAAAGTATTTTCCCATTATCTATATAAAAAAATATCATTATTTATGCATAAAATAATATTATAGGTGTGTAGTCCCTTATTGGAGAAGGAGGTGAAACTTGTATAAAATTCATTAAAGCCCATAAGAGATTCATGACCCAAGACTAGGGTGTATATTCGTTCCACAGATGTAACGATGCCAAAAATTGGCCCTTAATCAATATGATTATAGTGTAATGTTTTTGGGAGCCATGGATTGTGAGGCGCAAGTGAAGAATGGTGAATTTATTGTTAACATCCGCGTAGTGGTCGTTGAGGAATTGGGAACTCTAACTTTGTCCAAGTAATTTAACAAACAACATAAAAAGCTATAGAGTAACTAGTTAGTGGTTGAGGAACATTATTCACACATCTTTTGGAAACCTTGAGTTGTCCACTACATCAATCTTTGCTACAAATTATTGGAACAAAAATTGATTGGATCAAATAGAATCAAATGTTCATCACCAACCGCCACATGACATGGGGCATATTCAAAACATTCTTGAAATTGAAGCAAATGAAGGTAAGTGAAACAATATAAAAAAATTGTTAATTTTTTTTTGGACCAACTAGGAGTCAAACCTAGGACCATCCATTATAGGGGAGCTACCTGATTCCTGTAGTCTAAAAAAAAGAAAAAAAAAATGGGAACATCCATTTGTTGCTAATGTGCTCTATCATTTCAAGCTACTGGCTCACTTGGTGACTAGTCCATCTCCAATCTAGGTGTGGCTATACTAAACTAACTCTAATACCATGTTAAAAAAAAATCATGGACTAACTACGAGTCAAAAATGGGGCCACCCATTTGTTGTTGGGTGCTCTACCATTGCACTACCCATCCATCTTTGGTTTGACTATGGTTTATTCTTCAACAATTTTATGTTTCACCTTAGAGATAGAGTATATCTATCTTGCATAGACAAATCAGAAGAAGAGGATGGTGAAGAAACTACCCTTATAGATTGGGTAGCCTGAGCTATGGTTGTCAGCATATTGCATTCATCTAAAACTTTGTTTTAATCTTCTAACAGTACATCATGCTTTTGTTGGGAGATTTGAGCAGTATCAACACTAAGCATTGCAACATGCAAAGTCAATTTTGCTACCTAAACATGGGTTATATTTGCAACCCTCTTTACCAGCATTGCACCAATGACCTCTTCTATAGGCCTAGCAACCTCATGCTTTCCAGTGTTGGGAACCATGGACCAAATTGCAAGGGTGTGCAATTTAGGACTATAGCCAGATCCAAACAACCGATCATCAAAGTGTTCCTCAGATACAGACACCTGTGGTTCTCTCTTGATAGCATCAAGTGTAATGGATGAAGTAAGGGTACATCCTGGAAGCAACATAAATCCACTCTCAACAACAATTTTCTTGGCTTCATCAAGAGTGATGGCTTTTGTCTCGGCCATGATTTTCTCTTCCTCTACTCTCTCTACCTCCTCCTATTGAGAGGGGTCCACAATAGCCTTAGCTTGCTCAATTATTTATTTTATACTCTTACTCTAATGAATAATGAATTATTTGAACTCTTTTATTTGTACAAATGTGTCATCTGCAATAAACTCATCATAGGCCTTGATCCTAGGATCATCATTGGCCTTCTCATCATATTCCCATTTGACAATTCTATCTTGAAGAGTTTCTACATCGATAACATCATTGATTTTTGGAGAAGGGAATCTCCTCTCCACTTCTTCATCATCAGGCATATGTTCTACCATTTGCTCCTCCCTAATTACCTCAACACCTACTCCCCAAATCTCAACAAGTTGCTCAGGGATATCCATAGCCTATGGTTGTTTCTCTAGGAGAGCTTGTGCTCTTTCAACAACTTCCCTGAATTTTACTCTAAACTTTCCACCTTGGTAATTACTTATTTTTTGCATAGTGCTCTTTAATGGGTTCTCAATTTCATCATACGAGCTTACATAAAAAGCATTTATTTTTATGATCTCTTCCTCCATAACACAAATAGCAGTCCAATTCTTCCATGTTTGGTTGACTGCTCCACCACACATTAGATTTCTAAGCACATCATTAGAATACATAAAAACATGAGAAAAACCAGACACACCTTTTCTTCTCTCTTCTCATTCACAAAGCCATTTGGTTCAAAGCTCCTAACCTCATCAATAGGAATCCTGAGGTTATTTACCATTATTCTAAACTTCTCATGTGCCTCCTTAGCAGTAGTCTTGAAGTAGCCAAAAGAACATTGTGGCATAATTACAAAACCCTTCCTAAGAGTTTTGAACATTCCTGGTCCATGAAATCAAGCTGCCACATTAGCTCCATAAATGCCAATCTATCTAAAATGTACAAAGGAAAAAATGAGTTGCCACCCTAGCTCCATAGGCCCTGTTTAATGTATACTCTGAGTGTAGGAATCAATCAACCCTGGAATTATTATTCACCGATGACCCTTCTACATCTTTAGGGCACATAATATCCTTGATAACCTTTGACAATATTTAAATTGGTGGAACACCCAAAAATTACAAGATACCATATCCGTTGACATTGCAAAACAAAAAGAAGTGAAGTGAGACAATTTTGATCCCAAATATGTGTCCATATTTGGATAGGCAAAGGATTGTTCTCATTATCTAACTGCCTCAACTTTATCATCTTCTTCCACTTGTCTTTTCCAACATAAAAAATCATATGCATCGACAAAGAGTAATGATAGATGAGCAATGGGATTGTCCCTTACTTCAAAGCAATGAGCCTCTTATGCATTTCTTCTACAAGTTAAGTAGTGTAGTCAAATCCCCTATTAAGCTTCCAATTTTGTATATCAACTATCATAACTAGTAAGTCTACAAAGCTATTCTTGCATCAAAATTACAGCTCAAGACTTGATTCAGACAGTAGAAAGTGTTCTTGAAATAATCAACAAATTATTCACACTCGAAGGGCTCCAATTTTGTAGGACTAAATCTCTTATTAATTTTTTTGTGCCTTACGAGCAAACTAGTCCTGAAAGCATACCTATTTTTCTCATATTCATGATATAATTATGCATGCCTAATACCAGTACAATAGGGTTCAACTTGAACACCTCTATGATTTTATCCCTTGTTACTTCAAGGATTAGGGTGCCATTATGAATTTTTATCTTCCTGTCCACATGATCATAATTTTTTCTTAGGGCCTCCATTATATAAAATTCCACAAATACATTTGATACAACTAGCTTCCCAAGGTTTAAACTCCACAAATGTTTGGCTGGCCATCTGACATGCCTTATGTTAAAGGAATATAGAAACAATTCCCATCTACTCTGTGGCTGAGGTGGTTCTCCAATTCCACTAGCAAGGTCAATCAACCTACTTGTTACAATGACCTGCACTGTGGGCCTCTTTCCAATTTGTGACCCTCCCTCTTTCACATCCTCAACTACACCTTCCATGAATCTGTCATAGGATCTCTTCTCAGCTTTTGGATGTCTAGGTGCTTTTGGCACCTCTAGCTTAGGTGCAAATGTGACATCTTGAATTTTGGGTTTCTTAACTCTTTTCTGCTTGGGTTTTCTCTCAGGCCTGATGCTAGACTCACTTGGTTTTGGCTCGCTCATTTTTACAATGCAACAAGGCTAGGACTTACAATTTTTAATTAATGGGAAGACCTACCAGGTTTTAATTCTTAGGCAATAATTTGCAGAACAAAACCCTCCTAGACCATATGCAATCCCTACTAACCTAATTGAAAATGCACAATGAGTACACCCTAAGTACATTTTCCTTTCAAACTCCTTACTAATTTCTATAATAGCATAATTCAATGCAATTGGTAGGAAGAGATATGACAATTTGCTTACCCAGGTGAAAACTTGATGCTAATTCCTCTACAATTACTTATTAGAGCTCTCCAAACTATTTTCTTGGACCCTAACTATCTTCTCTACTCCTGAGCGATTTTAGATGTGAAGAAAACAAGCCAAGTACCTTCTTTCTGGCTATAAAAATGGGGTGTAACACCACTAATGGGTGATAGAAATCTTGCGTGAGTGGAAAGACACTTAGTCATTCATGTTTAAAATCTAGTTGTTGATCATCTCATTTTGAAACCATATCAGTGGCCCTCCTTTCACCTTGCTACTTTCTTTTTTGCTTTAAATGATGTCTTCAAGATGCAGCCACGTCGTATCTTATTTACCTTAGTCATCTCTTGTTAGTCATCTCTTTTTTGGAGGCCATCACTCATCGCTGATATATTTCTTCTTCCACAAGCTCTATTAGCGATGTGAGTACTTGCGTGATGGAATATCAGCTGCTAGATCAAGGCCCTCCTTTAATTATAGTCATCTCCCATTTTACATCACTAATTCACACCTCAATATCTAGATCACACCAGTGATGGGAGAGAAGGAGTGATGGAACAAGATCAAGCCATGTGTACCTGCTTCAAAATCAAAGGCATAAGAAACATTGCTCACAAGAGTAATTTAAATTAGTGATAGAATACTAGAACATAGAACCACATCGCTCATCGGTACTTTGGAACTCAAAGTCTACAACCAATCTATGATGATAAATAGAAGAAAATGCAAAGCGTACAAAGGTTCATCACACATCACCAATTCACAACACAAAACTCGCAAGCTATTAGCAATAAAGAATGCCAGTGATAGGAAAGAGAACAAACATATCACACATCGCTAATGCAAAAATAAAGAGCCATAATTTATCCATGATGCGTGATACAAAGGAAAAACCACTCATTGCATATCGCTAATGTAAGTCAAGCATTCACAAATTTATCTGCGATGAGAAATGGGAAAAAGCGATGAACGAGAACTTGAGTGAAACAATTCCGCATGTGCTTACAAGTTGTTTTGGAAAGGGGAATGCCTAGACAATGTAAGAAAAGGCCTCAAAAGACTTAAAAAAAATTTATTCAAAGGATGTAAAGGCCAAACAAGGTTGATCAATCAACCTTATAAAATAAAAGTTTGTCATACCTAGGCACGAAGGGCCAATAACTTCATGGATTTCCATGGCTCAAGTTGTTTTAACGTGACTAGGAACCGACCATGGGAGATCAAAAAAGAAATAGACCGAAATACCAAGGGTTTAGACAAAGGAGACAATCATCAAAGTAAACCACTCCTCACATAAAACCCTAAACCCTAACCCTTGATAGAACAAGAGAACACCAAGGAAGAAGCATATCAAATCTTTGGAACAAGAAAGTTTATGAGGGTTCCACTAGGTTCCATCCCCAATATCAATAGTACCTTTCCCAATTACATCCATGTATGGATTGTTTCCCATCAAAATAGGTGGCATAACACAAGGCTCAAAAGAAA
The DNA here is from genome assembly GCA_007258455.2 of Sequoia sempervirens. Taxonomy (NCBI): domain Eukaryota; kingdom Viridiplantae; phylum Streptophyta; class Pinopsida; order Cupressales; family Cupressaceae; genus Sequoia; species Sequoia sempervirens. The sequence continues at coordinate 470,717,133 of VDFB02058242.1, forward strand.
AGAATATAGACTGTGTAGAATCCATATGATGAGAAGCTCTAGAATCTAGGAGCTATCTCCCTAATCCAATACCTATAGATGCTCAAAGAGCCTTACCTTTTGATTTACCTACCCTAGTAGTATGGCCTTTTTCCTTATCAGATTCTAATTGTTTTGAATTTTTGGAATTAGAAGAAGAAGTTGAATCAACCATTCGAGAAGGAAATTTGATTTTTTTCTTCTCAAGAATATGTTTTAGTTCATCAATATCCTTCTTATAACAAGAATTTTCATGTCCACTCCTCTTGCAATATGCACAAGTGGGATTCTTCTTCTTAGATGAATCCTCTTTTGAAGAAAATTTAGAGTCTACTTTAAAATTAGATGGAGATTAATATGAATCTTTCTTTCTATCTCCTTGGTTCTTTTGTTTCTTTTTTTTATTGTTAGTGCCTTGTTTTGCAGTCAAGGCTTGAGACTAAGAAGATTTAATAATTCCCATTTGAATCAATTTATCTTTCTCCTTTGTGATATCAACAACGAAATAATTACATGAAATATAGAAAAAAACACTACATAATCTAGACCAAGCTTAGAAAGAATGCTTAAAATCAACTATGAGTCATCCCTTTTAATTCCACGTTACTCCAACTACAATCTAATGGCATTCAACTTAGTAAAGAAATTATGAATGTTGTCAAATTTGTAAGGGCTCAATCCTATGATCTCGTTCTCCAATGAATGTGCTCTCAAATAATCTTGTTTACCAAAAAGAGTATTCAAATTATTCCACAATTCATTTGGTGATTTTGTAGACATAATATGAAAGCATAGATTAGGAGATACAACTAGGCATAAGGTGCCAAAAGCTTCATCACATTTGTTGAACCCTTTAGGCTTTTCTTCCTCACGATATGTAGGTTCCTTATCATATGCATTGTTATTCTATACAATTTTAACTTTCTTAAGTGAAGTTCCATTTCATTTTTCCACTCAAAGTAATTGTATGGCGTAAGTAGAGGAACTATTTTATCCATTTTAGATTGTTGTTGCAATGTAAGAGTATGCAAGAAGAAACACACAAAGATACCCCCCTTTCCACTAGCCTCAAAAAGCACCCCCTCCCAGATATTACAATGTTAGCACTTTTATGATTAGTGCTTTTACAAGAATTTTCTCAATTACAAAGCTTTTAAGGCCTTTAATGGCCAAAATTAATTTTTTTTATACAAAATAATTTAAAAAATAAAATCTAAAAAAAACTTATAGCTATGTTTTACTCTTCAATATCTTTCCAACACCTTTTCATTTTTGGAAAATTGATTATAGAGGTGAAAGATATTCAACCTATTGAAGATAAAAATGTGGAGAAGATTCAACCTGCAATAGCTGATAGAAAAGGAATTTTTTTTTATCAAAACCTTCATAGATGGAAAGTGCTCATTTCCAAATTTCTGTCAAGTAATTTTTTATGAAAATCTGATACCTGAGGCAAAAGTTATGCACTTTTGAAGAAAAATGCAAAATGTACCAATGATGAACGAATCACACCGCCTTGTTATTTGATTTCTATGAAATTTATCAATTGTATGCAAAAATTAACAAATAATCAGATTTTTTTTAACCTTGAGAATAAAACCCAAAAAATGTTTTCTTAGCATTGAGTGGAAGCCAGATTTCTGAAGCCAAAATGAAAATGGCTCGAGTAAAAATATAAATTTTTAACTCTGATTTTTTTATTGCATCCTCCAATCTCTTATTTTGGTGAAATAAAAGTCAATTTTGACTTTTTCAAACCTTCTAGACTCTCTGCAAATTCTAAAAATCCTCCAATATTACCAAAAATATGCAAATCACTCAGATCTCACATAAACAAATATATGTAAAACAGGTTAAATATATGCTTATTTTTCCTTTAAATTGTTTTGATTCTCTAGATCATACAAAGATGCGGGAGAAGAGAATACTTGGTTTTTGAGGAAAAATACTAGCTCTTTATTAGTCTCAAATCTCTCAAAAATTTGAGAATTGTAATTGCGAGATGGCGTTGCCAAGCTCCTACTTTCCTAGGGTTTTGAGTGTTGCAGGCATTGCTAGTGAGAACAAGGCCTCACATGGCCGCGGTGATGTCTCTAGGGCTGTGTGTGCATGCTTTGGAATGGGTGGAAATTAGGGAAAATAGGTGCATACGGATGCTTATTTTTTTGTACCTTCATCTGCACATGGGGGCATCAATGGGTAGGTTGTTGGAGGCAAAGGCTCCCTTCATCCTCCCATAGCTCTCAATGAAACTGGTAGTGTTCTATACAATGGTAAGAAAGTGATCTCCAATTCTCTACATGCTCACATGGGGGACCCAATGCCAAGCTTTGGTGGTAGTGGTGGCCCCTCTTTGCTTCCAATTATGTGCCCTAGTTTAGCTAGGGTTGTGGATGCTCAATGCTCAGAAAATGTTTTGGAAAGTGACTCAACTCATTTCCAACCTACTGTTGGGTCTTAGGAATCGATAGGCTCCAAGCATGGGGATAGTCAATCATTTAGGGATATGCTTGTTGGCTTGAGTCAAGGGAAAAAATTCAAATCTACAGCATGGGATGCTCGACCATTGAAAGGAAAATTGGTCTCCAATGGGTTCAAAATCTCCAAAAATTATCCAAATACCCTTATAAAAAATGCATACTCTTCTTTCATTCTGGTATTTTTGGAGAAGCTAAAAGGGGAGGTCAATGCTAGCAAATAGTATTTTGCATCTAATGGTTTGATTGGCCAATTCAATCACATGTGGTCAAAATTACCAAATCTATATGGCAAGATCTCAAGGGCTTGGCAACCAACGCTTAAAGGTAATGTAGAAATTTACCCTTGTGCTTGGGGATTTTTTATTGTGTTGTTCGACTGTATGTAGGATAGGGATACAATTATGCAAGAAAAATGGTGTTGGGGGGCAAAGCCTCCTTCTTCTCAAGCCGTGGTTTCCTGATTTTAACCTTGCTGCTATTTCCTTCTTTGTGAAACCTATCTGGATTCATCTTCCAAATCTCATGTTACAATTTTGGTTTATAGATTCCTTCCAAGTGATTGGTAATTCTTTGGGAACCTTCCTTGTTGTGGATTCAGAAACAACAAATTTTACCCACACAACCTTTACTCACATCCTAGTTGATTTGGATGTCACAAGAGATCTTGCTAGTGACATCACATTCAAATTTGCAGATCACAGTTGGGTGCAAATTCTAGATATGAAGGTTTACCCTTCCATTGCAAGATATGCTTTGAAAATTTAGACATATGACCAACTCATGCTCTAAAACAATAAAAAATCTAGGTCTGCAGTCTTTGTGGGACAATGATTTACCTCATCACTACTTAATCAAAGCCCCATCAAAGGAGAAGGAGGTGAAATTAGCACCCTTTCAAAATTTTGGGCCCTCCCCAAAGGTTGGGGCAGGGAAAGGTAAGAAAAAAAAAACTACAAAATCCTCTTCAGTAGTGAGTTTGTCACAGAAGCAACATCTTCAAGCAGACAAGGAGAATTTAAACCCATCAACATGCAATCTTCTGTTGGGTGTGGGGAATTCATTGACTTTGGGTGGAGGGAGTATGCCATAGGCTAAAATCGCGGAGACCATCAAAATTAATTAGAAAGTGGATAGGGAAGGTTGGTAGGAAGTACAGAGTAAGAAAAAGAAAACCCTCTAGTCATAATTAAATTAGAATAAATTGCAACTAGGCGCTCACACCAATTTTGGCATCCATATTTCAACTTAGAATAAGGAGATGTGTTTGTACCTATCTGATGCAAATTTTCATGCTATCCATTGGCCATTTATGTATGCTTTAAATGTAATCAATAAAACTGATGCAAATTTTCATGGTATCCATTGGCTATTTATGTATGCTTTAAATTTAATCAATAAAAATTTCTCTTATGAATCAAAAAAATATCTCAAAAATAAAAAAAATAATGAGCTAGATACCAAACAACATGGCTTTGATACCATGTTATATTCTGCAAGAAGTGAGAACTGAGCCAAGATCTGATGTTCTACATAGATAACATACAACTCCACTCAAAATATGATTAAAGATCAAAATAGAAGAATGAAGAGAAATATGAAATGAGAGAAAAATAGAGACTAAGCAAGAGATTTGCATAATACTCTCAATACTCTCATCGAGTGATCACTGAACTAGTCGAACTTGTTGAACTCGTGAAGGTGAGAGGATAGTGTTCAGTATATAGAAAAATAAGGGAAAATACATCCAAGAGGTGCATTAACTCCTACTACACATAAAAGGTGGGAGGTTTTACCTACTTGGCATAATCTTGCATTTTAGCATAGTATGCATTTGAAGACTATTTCGGTGCTTCTGAGGGTTAATCTAGCGCATCCAAGGGATAGAATAACACATATAGTCTCATTTCATATAGAGTTAAATCTGCATTCAATTAAAGTAGTGCATTTAAGAGTTGTTTTAGCGCATTTAAGAGTTAAATTAGCTCACTTAAGGTAAATTTTAGAGCATTAACTGTTGTGTCAGTTAGAGATTTTAATCTACATTTAATTAAAATAGCGCATTTAAGGATTGTTTTAGCACATTTAAGGATTGTTTTAGCACATTTAGGATTTTTCTGTAGCACATTTAGGGTCTATTTTAGCACATATATAGTCTATTTCTACGCATTTGGGGTTTGTTTCAGTGCATCTGGGGTTTGTTTCGGTGCATCTGAGATTTGTTTCAACGCATCTAAGATTTGTTTCTGCGCATCTGGGTTGTAATACAAAAATAGGATTCTGAGTCTGACACATTCCGCTGACAAAATCTTTTCTAGTTTAAAATGAATCAATCTAGGATATTCACCACACTTTGATCATGCAGTTAAAATAAGCCCCATGTCTGTTGTGAAGCAATATCTTCACTTAGCTTAAATCATTATGATTTGGTGCATTAAAATGAATCTATTTACTATTCTTGATTGTGCTTGAAAGTGGTAGGTGACTATGCTCTCACCTTGTGCAAACTAGGTGATCAAAAAGCTAGACCCACTTCATCCCTGTGTAACCCCTATGCAATAACCGAAGTATCCTCTCCCCTTGCATAGTAATGCGATCCTGGGTGTAAGAGAAATAATTATTTCCTATAGAAATTGGGCCTTCCTAGGGATTTCATCACCCCAACATGACTCAAACCGGTAATGGAGCTAAGGCCAAGGTACCCCCGACCGATATACAAATGTGAATCTTAAGGGAAAACCTAAGATTACGAGTGCGGATCTGTCATACGGACAGAGTAGTACTCCCATAAACCCTATTGAGCTTAACCTCTTCAGGCTGGAGTGCCACCTAATTGGTGATTAATCTCTTGCCCCAAGTATGGCCACTCAAATGGGGGTCCCGAATTAAACACCATTGTTTAGTAAACCAAAAACCTTCTATTTGCTAGCGCAGCACCGGTCAGTGTGAAGGCATCCACACTTTTGCAGTCTGTAGTAGAGGTGATCAATCTTCCATGGGAGTTTCATGGGGGTTGGAAGCTTCGTTGGCCTAAGAAGAGAGTGCACTGTAAAGGGGAGCCCGTGCAGCCAAGCTTCTGAATTCACACGCTACCGCTATGCGGTTGGGGAAACCCGCATGGAATCTAACAGATATTGTCCTAGCTTTACCATAAGATGTGCTCGCTTTATCTGTGTTTGGTTAGATTCCATTTAATTCAGAGTGTTTTTTGTGTTTTCATTCACATTAATTCAGATAAAAGATCATCCGGAATGAACATGAAAAACAACAGCTGAAATCATTCAAAAACGGTCTGTATCTTTGGTCCAGTAACATATTAATATTTCTCCCATGCTTAGAGAGGGGAAATCAACAAAATTTGTCAAGAAATTAGTTTCCACTAGAATCAAGAAACCCAAGAAACATTTAGGGTACAAGAAAACATTGCAAAGAAGAAAATTTTTGTACAAAAGTCGACACGTCTTGCTTCATTACCGTAGATTTCTTCATAGATACCAAGACTTTGTTAGGGGATTCACTGATGAGTATGTTGTAGAGCCTTTGGATTCTCGAGCTTATTATCAGGGATTAGCTCTATATCAATGGCATAATTTTAATCAACCTCTTGAGTTTGACAATATACCACAACCTTCTATAGAATATCCTTCACATCCCAATCAAATCCTTTAGTGATTTTAAAACCTTTCTTCGAAAGCAAAGATCAAATCTTTAAGAGTGCACCTTTCAAACAAATTTCTAATTATTGATTCAACTTCCCCAATAGGATTCTGACATCCTTTATCATTGGAAGCCACAATCAAAAATTAGGAACATCTTTGATCATATCATAGGATTCACATCTTATCAGATCAAGATATCATCATCATTGCACTTATTAGAACTGTGATCTAAGTTTATAAGGACTCTTCAAAATCATATGCCTAGATCTCCACAAGATATCGATACAATAAATTGAAGGACAAAATCCAATAAGAAGGTCATACCCAAAACATTCAAGAAGAAGGTGAAAGCAGTAATCCTCTTTACCATATAAGTCGTAATCCAATTTTCAACGACATGGATAACAGAGAAGAAAATCCATTCCATAACTACAAATACATGAGCAAAACCCATATAGATAGTGATGATGAACAAGATGAGGAACATCTTAGAGAGGCTGAGCAAGATCCTAAATTTCAGAAAGCCATAGAAAAGATCTTGTAGCGTGATAAAGAAAAATATTTCCTCTATCTAGCTGACCAAGGAGCTAAATTGCCTCATGACTTTGATACAGAGAATTTAAAAAGCAAACTTAGGAAGAAACACCCCTATCTGATCTTAGTGCTTTGACCCAACACATTAAGGCACTTCAAGGAAAAATTAAAGAGTTACAAGGGGGAGCCACAACAAAGAAATATACTCTTGAGGACATTTTTCCTTATCCTTTTGATTGAAGTCTCAACATGATTCCATTTCCCAAACATTGTGAAATTCCAAAATTTTATCGTTATAATGGGAAATCGGATCCAATCGATCATGTTAGAGACTTCTTAAACATGACTTTAGAGTTTGCTCATGAGGAAACTTACCTGATGTGTTTGTTTCCTAGGAGTCTTGGAGGTCACTCTATGGAATGGATATCAAAAATCACACCTCATGTCAAGAAATTTGAAGAATTAATCAATCTATTTATATCACAATATGCCTACAACATCCAACACCAAATCACTATGATAGATCTCTACAAAGTTGTGCAAAAACCTGGCGAACCTTTCATTACTTTTCTTCAGAGATGGAGAAAAATGTTTTCTAGATATCCACGTCTTGTTCCTGAAAAGGAAAAGATGGTAACCTTCATTAACAGCTTGAATTCAGAGATGAGCTATCATTTGAACTTACATTGTCCTCCCTCTTTTGAGAAATTGATTGAAGATGCTATAACCATTGAAAGTGCTTTAGTCAAAAGAGGAATCATAAAACTAAACAAGGACAATCCTAGCTCATCCAATCATCATAACAATCAAGACAAGTCTAAATTTTGGACTTGCAACAAGAAAGTGATGAATGATGGTTTTGTTGATGCAAATCATGTTTTGACTAAGCCATTTGTCCTTAGTACCCTGAGTGCTCCTCGTAACAACAACTATAACAATGTCAACTTGGTCACAAATCAAGGGAGCAACCCTCCTCCTTCGAGGAACAATGTGAATCAAAATTCTACTCCCAATCAAGGGACTGCCAACAATCAAGGTTACGGAGGAACCAATAACAATCACAAATACTTAAGGAATACCTCGAATACAAATCCACAACTATTTTCATTCTTCTCCAATAGAAGAACTTACACTCCACTGGGTCAATCTTTGGAATCTGCATTCAAAGAGTTGATGGCTAAAAATGTCATTACCTTGCCACCTCAATGAAACTATGAACCCAATGTGAAGCCTCCATCATGGAATGAGGCATACTATTGTGACTGTCATTGGTACAAAGGTCATCGCACAAATAACTATCAAGCCTTGAAGAATACCATTCAGGACTTAATCGAAAATGGCACTATCACAATAGAAGGACATCAATAATCAAATGAAGACCACCAAGCTTTTCGCAATCCTTTTCCCATCTATCAAAAAGGTGAATATTTTGGAAAAAGTGTGAATCATATTGAGGATCTGATAGTCAATCATATCTACACTAATGACGAGCGAATCAATGTTATAAAAGTCAAGGAAAAGATGGAATATAGGGAGGTCAATGCAACAACAAGGGCACAAGCTAAAGTTGTCTTAAAGGGTGCCTCCAAATCCACTGTACCTACACCTCAACATCAATATGATTTAGTCAACCAACTTTGGAAAAATCCTACTCAAATTTCTATCTTAGAACTATTGAAGATTTACCCAACCCATAAGGAAATTCTAGAAAAATTCCCTCATCGAAACAACTGTATCCACTGATTTGGATGTGGACCAATTTCAAGCCATGGTAGGACACTTTTCCTAACCCACATGCTTTTCATTCTCTGAAAAAGATGGCGTTTCCATAACTCATCCCCATAATTCATCATTATATTTAGAAGTCATGGTTCACAAGTTTTGTGTCAGATGAGTTCTAATAGATGGAGGTGCTGGTTTAAACATATGTACCATGAAGTTGGTTAAGGCTTTAGGATTTTCTACGGATTCCATTGATCTCAGAAGGAAGATTACCATTAAAGCCTACGATGATGAGGAAAGAGCATCCAAGGGTCTAATAATGCTGCCAATCAGAGTGGGCCCTGTTATCAAAAATACCTTCTATCAAGTATTAGACTGTGATCTTGCATACAACATCTTGTTGGGTAGTCCTTGGATCAGCGAAATGCAAGTTGTTCCATCCACATATCATCAATGTCTTAATTTTCCTTATGATGGATAGGAAATCACGATATCGGATGATAATTCAAATATTCAAACTTGTGCCAATATCAAATCCAGTCAAGATACTTCGGTTCCTAACAATCAAGAAGCTCGTGCTAGTACTTCTCTCAAGATTGATAAACAAATCAGTTAGTTAGCCAATATTTTTGACAAGAAATTGAAATTCAAGGACCATGGAGTCAGGGAATACTCTCTATGTTTGGCTAATTTACCTACATCACCTCAATCACATGGACAACCTTCTATCACACAACATCAAATATCAGCAGTATCAACATCAATGCAACCACCAATAGAGCCAAGCACAAAGTTTAATGGATGATTCATCAAAGAAAAATTCCCCATGGAAGATCCTGAGGATAGAGAAATTCTAAAAAGATGAAGATGAAGTAGTTTTTAATGTCAAATTACCAACAGATAGATATGGAAAAGGAAATTCAATCATGCAGAAGATGGGCTATGATAAGGGTCCTATCAGAAAAAAGGAAAGGAGTAGTTGAGCCTATTCACCTTCGAGGACTTGCAACGAAAGAAAAAACCGGATTAGGCTATGATACCAACTCAAAAGAAAGAACATCCAAACAACTACATGGCATTGTCTTCACATTGCAAGAAGGTTCAGATTCAAGAGAAGCATGTTTGGTGATAATTCAGAATTTTGTGGATGATAACTCTGACACGGACTCTATTGAATATGAATGGGACACCATTTATAATGATGAGTTCTAGAGAGACAAAAAGGTTGATGTAATACACAAGTATACCCCAACTCTAATCGAAGGTGAAGGGTTAGGGTCCCAAACACGAGAATTCAAACTACAAAGTCACTATGATTCTAGTGATACTAAGTCAGATTTAAATGAACAAAACTATCACGAGAATAGTATCATCATTGATCCACCTCATACCTCAGATCCTACGGTCAACTCCGTTATGACCATAACCATAGCCGATTTAACGCAACCTGACGACCCGCTATCTTTAATCCATCCTGATCTCATTGATTGGGATTCATATGAACCTATCGATATACCTATGTTTCCAAGTGACGAATCTATCGTAAACTTCCTTTTTGTGGATGACGCAAATGATTGTTCCATCAGCGATTTTTGGCATAGAGTCTTTAATCAGGAGAGTGTCAAGTATCCTAGCTACAAAAGTAAAAATAAAAAAGAAAGATCTAATGGTGAAAAATAGAATCTGGTAGTATTAGATCAAAAAAAAGATAAAATAAAGAGCGTATCGGATGGTGAAAACCTTTTTAAGGCACCAGACGATGGGAATCTTGACACTCTCCTAGAGCACTACCATGAGCGATTGCCTATTTTGATTGAGCCTACAAATACTATCAATCTTGAAACTTCAGATAAACCAAGGATTTTACAGTTAGTTGCATCACTGACAGAGAAAGAAATACCAGAGTTCATGGAATTTCTAAGAGAAAATCAAGTCAACTTTTCTTGGTCTTATGCAGACATGCCTGGTCTTGATCCTGATCTTATCATGCATCACTTTTCTATCAAACCAAAGGTTAAGCCTATGAAACAAAAACTCAGAAAGATGCACCCCCATGTTGCATTATTGGTTAAGGAAGAACTAAGAAAAATCCTTGATGTGGGTTTCATAAGATCAATCGACTATGTAGAATGGATCTCTAACATTGTTCCTGTATCTAAGCCAGATAAAGTGTCAGAGTGTGCACATATTTTAGAGATCTTAATAAAGCATGTCCTAAGGATGACTTCCCACTTCCAAACATCGAAACTATAGCTGATTTGAAAGCTAGCCATGCCATGTATTCATTAATGGATGGTTTTTCTGGTTACAACCAAATCAAGATCATACATGAAGACCAGGAGAAAACAACTTTCACATGTCTATGGGGAACTTACTGTTGGAATGTCATGCCTTTCAGTCTAAAGAATACTGGGGCTACTGACCAAAGAGCCATCACTACAATCTTTCATGACATGATGCATACATTCATGGAAGATTATGTAGACAACATATTGGAAAAGTCATACACCAGAGAAGGACATTTAGAAATATTGTCCAAAATATTTGCAAGATTGGAGAAATTCAAAGTTCGCCTCAATCCCAAGAAATGTGTTTTTGGGGTCACATCTAGAAAACTATTAGGGTACATTGTGTCAGGAAAAGGAATTGAAGTAGATCCTGCCAAGGTATAGGCAATCATGGAAATTCCTCCCCCAAGGAACATCAGTCAATTGAGATCATTGCAGGGATGACTTCAATCTATACAAAGGTTCATTACACAACTGGCCAACAAAAGTCTACCTTTCACACATCTACTACATAAGAATGTTCCTTTCAAGTTGGACGACAAGTGTGAATTAGATTTTCAACAAATCAAATAGTACTTAATGACTCCACCAGTTCTAGTACCACCAAATCTAGACAAACCATTGATCTTGTATATTGCCACAACAGAGATATCCTTGGGTGCATTGCTAGCGCAAGAAGACCATATGGGGAAAGAATGTGCAATTTATTACATCAGTAGAACACTCACAAGTCATGAGCTCAGCTACACTACCATCAAGAAGGCTTGTCTAGTAGTAGTCTTTACTTCATAGAAATTTTGGCATTACATGTTAACTCATACAATCAATCTTGTTTCAAAGATTGATCCACTCAAGTATCTGTTAAGAAAAGCATTATTGATAGGAAGGTTAGCAAAGTGGGTAATGATTCTGAGTGAGTTTGACATCCATTATGTTGATCGCAAGGCAATCAAAGGACAAGTCATCGCTGATCAACTAGCTGAAGCACCACTACAAGCAGACCATCTCCTACATATTGAATTTTTAGATGCTGATGTCTTTGTTGTAGAATCCAAACAACCATGGTCCTTATATTTTGATGGTTCTTTCACTCAAAATGGATCGGGGGCAGGCATACTTTTCATCACCCCTAAGGACACACCATTCCTCGATCATATAGGCCGATGTTTCCATGCACCAACAACATAGTCAAATATGAAGCATTAATCATCAGACTTAAAATAGCATTGGAATGGAGAATTACAGAATTACAGGTGTATGGTGACTCACAGTTAGTCATTAATTAGATTAACAACGATTATCAGAACAAAGATGACAAACTGTTGCCATATAAAAAGATGGTTGATGACTTCAAGAAGTACTTTGTGGACATCAAATTCACACAAATTCCAAGGCTTGATAACAAAGCAGCCAATGTCATGGCTACAATCACATCATTGTTACAACTCCCAAAAGATCAGGCTCACTATGAATTTTTTGTGGAACAATCATTTATGCCTGCTTATGACACCCCTGAAATCCAAATCATTTGCCACTTGGTGGGATCCAATTCACCTTGGTATGACAAGATTTATGCCTACCTAGAAAATGATATCTTACCACTTGATTTATCCCGTAACCAAAAATGAAATTTTATCCACCAATCCTCTCACCACACTCTTATCGCCGACACCCTTTATCGCCATGGTCTTGATGGTACTCTACTTCGATGTCTTCAACATGATGAATCTGAGAAAGCTTTACAAGAAGCTCACTGTGGCATTTGTGGTAGTCATTCGAGTGGACTAACCTTATCCAAGAAATTGATTAGAATGGGTTACTACTGGCCTACAATGGAGAGGGAATCATTCACTTTTGTGAAAACATACTCAAAATGTCAGATTCATTGGAATCTCATTCATGCTCCTACACAGGAACTTCAACCGTTTACGCCAACCTGGTCATTCTCTCAATGGGGGTTAGATCTGGTGGGCAAGATTCATCCTTCATCATCGAATGTACATAAATTCATCATCATAGCCACAAAATATTTTACCAAGTGGATTGAGGCAGTACCTCTCACTAAATTCACCGGCAAATAGATCTCATCTTTCATACTTAACTATCTCATTTGTCAGTATGGAATTCCCACCTCCATCATCATAGATAATGGACAACCATTCAAGAATCAAGATGTTGATGATCTTTGTGAGAGATTTCATATTCAACATAGATATTCAACACCTTACTATCCACAAGGGAATGGCCAAGTAGAAGCCTCAAATAAAACAATATAGAAAATTTTGAAGAAGACTGTGAATGATGCAGGGAAAGATTGGCATGTTCAACTCAATCCCGCCTTATGGGCCTATAGAACTAGTATCTACACGCCAACAGGAGCAACACCATTTTCTCTCGTCTATGAAGCAGAAGCCATCCTTCCTCTAAAATTTGAGATTCCCTCACTTAGAGTCTCACTGAAGGGCCTCACAATAGATGATGAATACAGAGTTTCCTGACTCCAAGAGCTAGAATTCCTAGATGAAAAGAGACAAAGGGTAGCTGACCATTTGAAAGCATACCAACAGATGATGTCTCACAACTATAATCACAAAATAAAACCACGTACCTTTTAGGTGGGTGATCTGGTTTTAAAAGAAAATCCACGAAATTAGCAAGACAGAGAAAAGAAAGGAAAGTTTGAGCCAAACTGGATAGGTCCTTATGTGGTTATCACAGTCTACAGTTCAGGGGCATACAATCTATCGATACCAGAAGGGGACCTGTTTGACGAACCCATCAACAACATGCACCTAAAAAATTATTATGTCTGAAGTAGTTATCATCATCAGATAAATGTCTTGAAGAAATACAAAAAAATTAGATAAATGTCCTAAATAAATACAAAAAAATCGGATAAATGTCCTGAAGAAATACAAAAAACATCAGAAAAAGTCCTGAAGAAATCCGAAAATAGCAGAAAAAGTCCTAAAAAAATGGTTACTCTGGTGAAAACCTAGCAAACAGCCATCTCGGTAATGACCAAAAAAAAAGTCATAGGGTGAAAACCTGGCAACAGGCAGTCTATTGACAAGAAAAATGCAATAAAAAGAAATAGTGAAAATCTGGCAAACAGACGCTATTTGTAGCTCTCCATCTATCAGTTCATGTTCTGCACTTAGCTTCTTAGCCTTCATTTCATGCATCTTTTTCATCATCTTAGGGCCATACCAGCATCATGTTATCATTTTCCTAGAACGATAATGTCTTATCATGGCTTGATTTTTGTACATATTCATTTCACCAAGTTGTGTCAATACTGGGGGCAAACATTAACATACTGGGGGCAACCAACTTTCAGGTTTTACCAAAATAGCTATACAATGACATCGAATCTAATCATGCGAAAAAAAAACCAAATTGAATCATATGAACAGTTGTCCAATCATTGATCCAAAGCACACCAATTTTCAGCTAAGTACGATGTCATGACTCATATCTGGATGATCTAAAATCTGAATAATGTTTGGAATAGTAGTATTATATTTTGAACAATGGTTGTTTAATTTTTGATATCATTTCTCTGCAGCACACTCAATGATGTACTAAAACTAGAGTGGCGAGGAAAGAGGATGATTTTTCTTTGTTTGTTGTCTTGAGGTTAACTATCCATCTGTTCCAAATATGTCGCAAAACATGATTTCCACAGTTTATCATTGATGACAGACCCAAATTTGCATTAGAAGGTGGTTAGTCTTTTTCTGTTCATGCAAGAAATGCTCAAGTCATCTTGGTTCAAATATACTCGATGCTTGTGTTCACTTGCTATATCAAAAATCATGAAAGTGGTACTCAGGTCATCATTGGTGCTAATTTACCCTCTGATGCTTGTACATACTTGTAGAACCTTAAATCTGCATTAGCTCAAAAACAAAAACCCTTAGCATTGTTAGTAAACCAAAGCAAACAAAATATTCCCTATAAGATTCATCTAATCACAAGAATAATGCAAAAGAAGCAAGCAAAAAATAGAAAAACATCATTCTAATAATCAAACTAGCATCTTATAGTGGATTGGTGCTTCTATGGAAAGAGGCCCTTTCCCAATCCTTGATTAAGCTCCATGATATGAAAATGATATGTTGATGATCAAGATGATGCATGGACAAAATCAGTTCTTAGTTTAAGAGAGTGACCTTGCAAGAGATTGTGGAGGATTTGATCAAGGATGGTGATCTCTATTTGTAGATTCTCAAATGCTAAGAGTTGAAAAGGGACCAATGTGGACTAAAAAAAATGCCAATGAAAAGAGGCCACTTGTCATCATGTGAATGGTTGATGCACGTGCAAGATTTGGGAAATGTGCCCAAGAGGGAGAAATTTAAAATTCAAATTTGAGAGTTAATGCTTAGTTTGACCTTTGCAAGGGACATGTAAGAGACATTAATTGATTTGTTGGATGTACCTTTCAACTTGATTTTGAATTCAAATTTGAGGGAAGATGTCATGTTGAGTGAAAATGTTGATTTTAATAAATCAATAAATTGATTTATTTGTGCAAGTGGGAATATCTAGAGGATGTGATGGGTAGTTAGGATAGTTAATCATGATTAGGCTAGCTTAACAATGATTAGGATGTTTTGACCAATTTGACTCAAATATTTGATTTATTTAAATCAAAAGGGATGATGCAAGATAAAGGTGGATTAATGAAATGTTAAAATTTGATGTATTTAAATGAGGTAATGGCAGGCTTAAATCAAATAAAGTTAATTTATTTAATTTAAATGGATGATGAACTTGATTTGCCTACTGAATGGATTAATGTGAATTTTATTTATGAATGAGCGAATGCATATGCATAATGTTAATTTCACGTGTCTACATTTTTCCCCTCTTTGAAGCAATGTACTTGTTGCATTGGTTCAAAGAATAAACTTTCTGTGATCAAAATTCAAAAAATTTATGATTTTTCGGATGGTCCAGCAGAAAGAAGTACACTGGTACATTGCCCCCTCGAGAGATTGAGCGAGAAGATTTAATTTGAAGGTCGATCTCATGATAAAGAGGTTCAAAATGGATGGTTATGATGAGATGATTTTAAGATACAAATGAGATAGATTTAAGATGCTTAGAATAACAAATCTATATTATCCTAAACAACCTAAATGATGATATGATGTATGAGATGGATTAAATGGATGATGTGATATGCTGTGATTATGCGATGGATGTTCTATGCAAATGCTTAGAATAAAAAATCTATATTATGATGATGAAAATGCATGTGAGATGATGTGCAAAATGATGATGGTTTGTGGATGCACGATGGATGCATGATGGATGCATGATGGATGCATTGGTGATGTTATGTTAGCGCGGAAAAGAAGACATCAGGTGATGACAAGAAGATCCAACAAGTCCATGATCTGACAAGACTTTTTTAGAGATGATGATGATGATGATGATGATGATGATAAATGATGATGATTTGTTTATCAAGGATTGGGATTTTAAAAGGGCTACTTATCTTATGTTTGATAACACACTTAGGTATGATGCATCAAGGTATAAAGAACCATGATGGCATTGTACCTAGTGTGATGTAATTTGACTCGACAAGCAAATAGGAGTATTCTTTTTCACATTTGACATACGGAAACCTTGCTAGAACGTACCTAACAAAGCAAGTATTCACCAAGTTATTTTACAAGAACATCCAACAAGCACAGTAGAAAAAAGATAATGATCGTTGCTCCATTCCTATCTCTCTAAATACTTCATTTGGATATCATCGAGAGGTTCTTGGAATGAGCACAATAAGATAAATCAAAAGAAAAGATCAAGTACGCAAACAAGCCAATGTTCTTCATAACTTCAGCCAAAGGGATTTGTTTTGATAGGATAAGAATCCAAGGTGATATTCAAAATGTTGCCCATTGTCAGAATGATATATCCTAAGACATGCATTGTATAGGATGATAATGGTTTGATAAGTTGATTGATAGGCTATTGGTATAAGTTTCATTGACATGTCTGAAAATGATGAAGAGTTTTGTTTTTAGAGGTTTGTTGTTTCAATTTTGATTTTACGATTGAAGCTTGCTTTTGATGACTACTATGATTGTTTCTGTTTGTTTTGCCAAAGGATGAAGGTGATGATCAGTTTATTATGGAAAATTGATTATTGAGGGTGAAAGTGAGATGAGACGGATGGAATTTTTCAAATATTTGCATGTTTTTGATGCTTTTTTGAAATGTTTTGAGGCTGTTTTTGGGTTTTTTGGATTTTTCAAATGTTTTGATTTTTTATTTTGTGATGTTTTGGGGTTTTCGAGATTTTATGAATGTTTTTGGATTTTGTTTTTTTTGAATGTTTTGGATTTTGATGTCGGGGGCTGATCAAAGATGAGCCTTGCCTATGTTTAAGCTCAGAGACGACATAGTTCAGATACCATGTTTTTGATTTTTTTTGGCTTTTATGAATGGTTTTGGATTTTTTGATGTTTTGGATGTTTTTGGATTTTCTAATTTTTTGATGTTTTTTGGATTTTCGCATGATTTTGAAGATTTGGGTATGGAAATGTGTGATGATATCCGTTCTCTGTTTGGGATTTTGTTGAAAACCAAGCTAAGGTTGATTGATCAGATCGATGGATTGATGATGATAATGATAACATTGTTGAGGATGCACAACAATGTAAGGATTTGATTGATCGGGATTGATGATGATAACATTGTTGAGGATACACAACAATGCAAGGATAATGCTAAGCAACACAAGGATATCCCGAGATGATTTTTTGGTTGGATTTGATTGATCATAATTGATGAAGCTTGATTCAGAACAAAATTTATTTGGATGATTTGATGTGATGTTTGAAGGATGTGTTAGATGCAACTAATATTGATTGTTTGGATCGATGTTCGATAAAAGATAAAGACTGATAAGGAACATCTTATCAAAATATGCCATGGGCTAGTGATTTGGATGTTTTCTCACAAGTGTTTGACCAATTTGATTTCACTTTTTCCAATGTTCAGATCACCACATAAGTTGGAGGGTATAGATCAAGATTTGTTCTCGAAGCAAGCTGTAAATATATGCCCCCAATGTCTAGCAATGTATGGAGTGTGATGGATGGATGGATATGGTAAGCATGCAAAGGATTCCAAGGATTATCTTGTGATAAGATAAGGTGTTTGGATAAAGAATGCTCATTTGGATAATGCTTCATGTCTCAGATAAGGCTGCATAGGATAGGATCAATGAAAATGGCCCATGTCAAGATGTTTATCACAAGCAAGCGTAAAGTGTGCCCCAAACTTTCATCAAGATCAAGATAGCTTGGATGATGGATGCAAATGGATGAAAATGGATTGGATCAATGGTTTATGGATGGATGAATTTCTTATGGATAAGATGGATGAAATGCTCGATTTATTATGGATGGGATGAGATGCTTTCTCCTAGAGTGGTGCATGTAGATGCTCGATTCTACACATGACGCCTGTTTTCCAAGTTTTCATTATGATATTGCACAAAGAACTGCCCATGTGGCTTTCACTAGAGGACAATTTTTTCCTTTATTGTTTTCAATCCTTTTTTCTGATTTTTATATTTTTTGATTTTTTTGATTTCTTCAAAATATTTTAAGCTCATGCTGAATCACAAGGTGTTGTTGATGTAGATGCCCCTGTCATAATGTGCCATTGATATCCTACTTGAAGAAGTTGCTTTGCTAAGATACGTGCACTTGAATACAACTTTTGGGATTCTTGATTTGCTTCCTCGATATCAGAGTTAACTTTGTCTCTGTGTGCACATCACGATAGAGTGCCTTCGAAATCCTTATGATGAAGGGTCGTTGACAATACATGATCAATGTGAGAATTGGATATCATGCATGGAGGCATGGATGGAGTGTATTTAGGGATAGGAGATGGATGGGTTGATAGTTTGGAACCTTTGACTCTCCAAACTTGGGAAGATGAGCAATGATGGGTGGATACGAAAGTATGCATGGAATTAGGACCAACTGCTTGATATACTTTGTACGTTGCTTGAAAATCCTGCTTTTTCTTTTGTGGACATCTTTGATGGATACTTTTCCCTTTTTATTTTTCCCCATAGTTTCTTTGATTGATGGAGTTTGATAGGGATGATCTTTCTTTGTATGTTTTGGTATCCATGCATATTTGATTTGTCCATTGTGCTTCTCAGCTTCTCTTTCTTTGATAACGTTCTTCGTACTTTGATTCAATTCTTTCTTTTGACGTTGGTCCCAATTCGCGGATAGGGTGATGGGTGGACGAAGATTCATGGCATGGATGGTTGTAGTATTGGCAATGGTTTCACCATAAGGATTTTTCGTGCTCCCTATGTTGACATTTGCTTGAGACATAGTTGCCCCCAATATTGTGGAAGTAGTACCTTCATGCTTTGATTCTACCTATTCTAAGATCTCTTGTTTAGAATGCATTCTCTGATAAATGACCACCATAGGTGACATTGTTTCAATTTTTTTCTCTGCTAACTCTGGATTATCATGTTCTATCTGACATATTTCCTTGAGTGGATAATATTGGATATCTGTATACCTGATGTCCTTAGTCTGAATTTGGGATATATTTGATCTTGATGTTGAAAATTGAGTTTGATTGTAGGAATCAATAATCTGCTCCTTTTGTGTGAAAAAATCTTGTTCTAGTTGAAGATCATCTACGTGTTCATCTGTAGAAAACATCTCATGGGTAGATGGAGGAATATGTGCATTATTTATAGATAGGAGAGTGTCCATAAGATCATTGTAGTATCTTGTAGATACAAATTCTTGATCTTCAATGATTTTGGAGTTGATTTCATCATGCTTTGGATCAAGTTCTTGACATGGGTCAGTTTCAAAGGATGGATTGCTTATAAGTGATTCTTATATATCTTCATTAGGCATGGGAAGTGGCTTAATATCTTCTTGATCTTCGAGTGGACTTGGATCCGGTGTCAAGTTGAAGATTCCTTCAATATCAGCAATCATGAGGTCGAAGGATGTCAATATGTCTTGGAAAGGACCATTGCTAGAATTTGGTGAAAGACATTGATCATACTTTAGAATAAATTCTTGAGATAAGCCCTCTAACACATTAGGTGATGTAGACATTTTCAACATGATCATTGGTCGATGCCTCGTTGGATGAGACAAAAACATCTTTATTGATGGATAGATCTTGATCATTGTTTTCAACAATTGTGGTGGAGGGATTTCCAATGTCTTCAACCATAGGGTCAAATGATGTTGAATTTTCTTGAATTGGATCATTGTTGGGTATTTTTGGTGGACTTTGATCAAAAAGTAACTTTTGATGTATGTTGATTTAATTTTCGGATGAAGTAGACACAGTTTCAAGGTGCTCAGTGATGGATTGATCTTGCTCCTTGTTCTCAATAGTTGTGGTGGAGAGATTTCCAAT
The DNA here is from genome assembly GCA_007258455.2 of Sequoia sempervirens. Taxonomy (NCBI): domain Eukaryota; kingdom Viridiplantae; phylum Streptophyta; class Pinopsida; order Cupressales; family Cupressaceae; genus Sequoia; species Sequoia sempervirens. The sequence continues at coordinate 470,737,278 of VDFB02058242.1, forward strand.
GTTATCATTGTCCCCAATAGTGATTATCTTTTGATCAATCAGGTCTTGGATGAGTTTTTTCAGTTGAACACAATCTGATGTTTTGTGTCCCTTTATTCTATAATAATCACAAAGGTGCTTCTCATTGTACCCTGGCAGTTTTATGGCTGGTTCTTGATAGTTCACATAAACGGGAATTTTGATGAGATTTTCTTGTACCAATTGTTGTAGGACTGATTCGATTGGTCTCCCAAGTGGTGAGCATTTTCCCTTGTTTCCTTGTGAGATTTGCACTTTAAATTGACCTTGTGGTGATTGATTTTGGAGATGTGGTGATTGATCTTTGAGATGTGGTGATTGGGTTTGTTGTTGATGTTTTTGATCTGGATATCTAACTTCTAGCCATTGGAGATGTTTTTCTTGATGTAGTTGTGGACATAACTCAATGCTTTGATGACATGGTTCAACCAATGGACGAATGTATTGATTTTGGATAGAATATATCTCTTGGCTCAATAATTCAATTAATTTGGCATGTGAAGCAAGTTGCTCTAGTGAAATTTGATCTTGATTTTGAATTTGACTCCCTTGATTTGGCTTTGTTCAAGTAGATTTGGGATGTACACTTGTGTTTGAATAGGATCATGAACAAATTGATTTTGGACAATGTTCAAATTTGGGATGGTGTTCAGATTTGGCATTATAGGTTGAAATTGAACATTTTCTTGATTTAAGTAACTTTGATTTTGCATGGTGTTACCTTGTCTTGGAGTCATTAACATCTTGTTTGGACTCTGAACAACATTTGTGTGATTTGAAAATGTATCTATCCCAAAGTTTTCCAAGTTTGGGTTCAAAATGTTCATGTTTGGTAGATTTGTACTTGGTACATTCGCATTTGGAATATATGGATTTGGTGGGATGACATTGTTCATTTGAAGGCTCATGCATTGATTGTTCAGTTGACAGACTTGTAGGTTTGGATTTAGATCTACCATCAGGATATGTGTTCCAATCTTTGATTTGGGCATACTCACACTTTTTTTTCCATTGACATTTGTGGAAGATAATGATCCCATGTATGGATTGTATAAGTGCAAGTTTCAATAATCAATTGGCATTGTAAGGCTTTGAAAGTTCAACTGATTTAGATTACTCATAATGTATGGATCAAGTTTTATATTCCATGTTCCTCTTGTGTTTTGACCTTGTTGCAAAAGTGATCTCTAAGGTTCTTAGGACCAATGACGAGATGAAGGATGAAAAGGGAAATGATATGAGTGTTGAGCGTTTAGGGACTTTGGATCAATGCTAGACTTAAGGTTTTATTTTGATTGGTTTGATTTGGATGATGAACTTGTAAACCCTAAGATGTTAGATGTGATCTTAGGATGAACTTGTTCAAAGGTGTGTTAATTCAATTAAATGTATGAGAAAGGATGCATTCCCCTACACCTAACTAAACAAGGTGATTTTGATTTTGATGATCTACCCAAGTCCTAGAATGATGTTTCCAAAGATCTAAAGTTGTTTGGTGGGATGAATTTTGATAAATGTTTGGATGGGTGAAGTGTTTGATTTGATCCTAACTGAACCTAATAAGGACTTGTTTACTAGGCCAAGATAGTGAAGAACATGCCTTTCTCTAAGAGTAATTCAAAATCAAAAGACCAATGTTTGCATAAAACCCATATGACCAAAAGATGCCAAGCACATGTGTGGGGTCCAATTGATTCAATCTTTGCTTAATGGATTCTTTTTACCACAAACACACTCTTGATTAGGTTTTCAACTGAATGTCCAATGTCCTAATTCTCTTTCATCCCACAAAGTGCATTATGCAGAAGTTGAGGAAATCAAGGCAAAGGTTATCTATTGTTGACCTTAGTAGAAGCAAATTGAGATGAAATCCAAATGTTTAGATGCCTCTACAGACATGAATCCCAAGGGAAAGCAATAACATGTGAATTTTTTCAAGGATATTTGCTTCTCCTAAAGGGTTTGCAATTTTGATGATTCGTTGAATGTTGGTTTCGATGTTTTCGATTAAAGCACCGTGTTTTCAAACCAAGAACAAGTACAAACCCTATGGATGTGTAAGACAATATTTGTTGGATTCCCACTTGGATAGGTCCAGCTACGCTTATCTTTAGCAAATGGTTAGATGCTTGACCCCACTAGCTCCCCTCCATGGCTCATTAACGTCAATCGGGGCAGCCAAGCATCAACACCCATGAAACTCCCATGGCATGTTTTCAATTTCTACTAAAAGACCATAAAAGTGTGGGGCAGCTTTAGAACGACCATTCTTACACCAACAAATAGATTAAGGATTTTGGAAAATTCTAGCACATGTGTTTTAGTAAGGACTTTCCATTCATAGGAGTTGACCCAATGTGGTAAGAGTCCCCTTTCGGATCCATCTTGTCAGAGTCAACCGCATGATATTGGTGTTTCTTCCAATATCCACATTTATATCCTAACTCGAAATACTCTTGGCTTTAGAGTGTTACCGGTTGAGTCGTTCCCTTAGGTGAGTACTTTTTCCCCAAGGCAGGCCCTCTAGGATAAACAAAAGCAAGCAAAGACAAAATTTGTAACTCGATCAAACTTTGACGACTCAAAGAAAGAGAATATACGCAATGATGCTCTACTCACACTTGCACAAGATGTTCAATTTTAAACCCAAATCAAAGTGTGTATGGGCAATTATTTACACAACTTAATGTCACCAAAAGCTTTTTGATTCTCAAGATCACCACGAGGCACAAGAGAAGCACATACATATTTTGATGATATTACTTTGTGTAAATAATTACAAAAAAATAAAGGCACACATTCATTTTATCCTTCAAAGCAATGATGAGTTCATTTTAAAGCACCAAACTTGAGTGTGAAGATTTCCTTGTTCAATTTTTTAACCTCAAACAAAATCTAGTCAATGTTGCCTAAAGTTCATTTTAACCCTTTTGCAATTAAAATTTAAAAGCCTACGTAATGTTCATTTTAAATCCCAAAATCAAAGATGAGTTAGCCTAAAACAGAAAATTAAGGTGTGTGATGGAAGCTCAAAGCATTAAAAAATGCTTTTGGGTTTCAAGTTTGATGCTTAATTCTTCAACTCCAATCTTGCTTTTGTCTTCGCTCAATTTCAATGTTGTATTTTGATGTCAACCTTCACCTGTTTATGCAAAAAAAAACATCATATTTTCTTCCAAATCATCATTATACACCATGTGCAATATTGATTTCAAAGAACTAGAGTTTTCATTCCAAACATATTGTTCTATGACAAAGGTAGCTTTGCAATAAAAAAAATGTATATGTTCAAATCTCAAAGTAAGCCTATAACATCAGCCTTCATTTTATTTCATCTATCATTTTTATAATGGGAATATGTCATTGGAATAGATAACATCTTTTAATGCTAAAAAAGACTCTACATTCCCTTTTTAATGCCCACTCAAGTTTCCTAAATGGCACGTATTCTAGAGACATTATCTATCAACTTTATCAACTTTTTCCTCTCTTAATTTGCTCCAATAATGCGTTTCCACCTCATTCAAGATCCACAACCACCTGCATAGACTTTCTAGACATTTGGTTAATTCAAAACAACTTTTTGTGAAGTACTTCAGTTACCATAAATAAAAGACAAGACTCCCTCTACGAGATCACCACTTCAATCCACCTTGTACACCATTTTGATCCCTACACCAACATCATCATTAATTGAAGTATGGTTAAACATATGGGAAATCTAAGACAACAACGTCATAATGAGCAGGCATATAAAAGTTTTCAACTCTGTAAAGATAGCAGCGCCATGTATAAACATCTTTAAGAGTTTTTAAATCTGTAAAGAGTTTTTAATTTAATGTCGCACACTAATACACTGCAGGCTGCATTTGGTCTCACTTTGATAGGCGTAAAGCTAAAGCATAATGCACATTTACCATGATTACTTACCTTCAAAAATTACCAATTAAGGAATGATTTTTATAGAAATACTGTACCTTTAAGACATTAGATATTTATTCAGCTAAGGTTGTTATGCTGAAAGACACAAAGTAGAGTAGTATCCCTATAAGCAACTTAGGGAGAATTAATTCGCTACAGTCACCACTGCTTAAGACAATGAACACATTCTTCCTCACAACAATTAAATGGCTTGACTGTAGACAAAGAAGAATAGCAGGGAATACAAAGATTTTGTGTGCATTAAGAGACATATCAGTTGAAATCTAGAATGCCAACCATTCCTGCCATCTACTAACACAGTGAATTTGAAGTATTATGTAAAATTTGAGATGACACTTAGTAAATAAGAAATGGGACATTACAAAGACAAAATCATAAAGCAAAACAACTATGATAGCAAGGCCATCAATAAATGCAGTGATAAAGTTTGTCAAAGTTGTTGTAATGCCTCCCCAACCTCGCCCTCAGGCCTGATGACAACAAGCTCGTTTCAGTTGTGAGAGCCAGTGACCAGACTTGCGTTGGCCTCCATTTCCACTCCTTCCCTATCAACCTTAACTTTTTTAGATTCCCTGCAATACAAGCCTTAGATTTGAGAAACTTGAGGAATTCTTCTATAAATGCATGGAACCAAATATGATTTATGTGAATCCCTGTGGAAAATGTTTTCAAACACAAACCGAATGTGCAAAAGAGTAATATTTATCAACTTCTACCATATTAAATGTAGTAACTTTAACTCTGATAGATTCCACATATATGGCTGAGAACAATAAGTGTTGGTAGGTCGAGCAATGGATAAGGACAAGACTACAGAGGCTGCTATTCTCCAACCTTGGGCGTGGAGTCTTTCAAAAGCAAGAGAAGTAACATGGTCAGGAAAAGGAATGGCCCATGGGAGAATAGAAGGAAAAGACAATGCTCAGTAAGGAAAAGAGAGTTCACAGTAAGGAAAAGACAATGTGCAATGTGGGGGGGAGAAAAGGCAGGGAGAATGGGGGCAACGTAAGGAAAAGACAACACAATGTGGGGGAAGAAAAGGAAGGGAGAATGCAATGAAAAGGACACGCAAAAAGAGATGGCTGAGGGGCAGGCGAAGAGATGGGTAAGAAGTCAGGATATGAGGAAATTTAGGAGCATAGGCAACAACATAAGAAGAAATGCGAATGAAGGTTATGAATAGATTTAGAGAAAGATCACATAATGTGGTCTCATGGAACACATAGATTACCTGATGAGTGTGAAGATGTGGATAGAGACCAGCCAACTCATGGGAGTCAGATTATAATATTATCCTATAACAGCTGACAAAAGAATCATGATATTTGTGTAAAGTGACTAGCGTATGGCAACAGGAAGATAAAAGATTCAATATATGCTAGAGATTTAATCTGAACTAATATTCTAGCTTTAGTCATTGAAAACACAATATGTGTCAAACTAGCTATTGATCGGTGAATTTCAACATTCAAAAAGTAAATTTGTTATTTTCCATTTATTCACTAAATGCTCCTCCTTACTGTGTTTTTTTTTCTTTTTCTTTTTCTTTTACTTTACTGATTCAATCCTTCTTGTACATCTTAAGCAAGACACAAACATTCAAAGATTTTTTTTTTCTATCAAAACAACAAAAATTTCTATCAAATGCATACAAAAAAATGATGTATTGTTCCTATTGAACATATTCAAACATTCAGCCCTCCTTCTAGTGCCAGAATGTAGAACCTTAAATCTGCATTAGCTTAAAAACAAAAACCCTTAGCATTGTTGGTAAACCAAAGCAAACAAAATATTCCCTATAAGATTCATCTAATCACAAGAATAATGCAAAAGAAGCAAGCAAAACATATAAAATCATCATTCTAATAATCGACTAGCATCTTATAGTGGATTGGTGCTTCTATGGAAAGAAGCCCTTTCCCAGTCTTTGATTAAGCTCCATCATATGAAAATGATATGTTGGTGATCAAGATGATGCATGGACAAAATAAGTTCTCAGTTTAAGAGAGTGACCTTGCAAGAGATTGTGGAGGATTTGATCAAGGATGGTGATCTCTATTTGTAGATTCTCAAATGCTAAGAGTTGAAAAGGGACCAATGTGGGACTAAAAAACATGCCAATGAAAAGAGGCCACTTGTCATCCTATGAGTGGTTGATGCATGTGCAAGATTTGGGAAATGTGCCCAAGAGGGGGAAATTTCAAATTCAAATTTGAGAGTTAATGCTTAGTTTGACCTTTGCAAGGGACATGTAAGAGACATTAATTTCTTTGTTGGATGTACCTTTCAACTTGATTTTGAATTCAACTTTGAGGGAAGATGTCATGTTGAGTGAAAATGTTGATTTTAATAAATCAATAAATTGATTTATTTGTGCAAGTGGGAATATCTAGAGGATGTGATGGGTAGTTAGGTTAGTTAATCAGGATTAGGTTAGCTTAATGATGATTAGGATGTTTTGACCAATTTGACTCAAATATTTGATTTATTTAAATCAAAAGGGATGATGCAAGATAAAGGTGGATTAATGAAATGTTAGGATTTGATGAATTTAAATGAGGTAATGGTAGGCTTAAATCAAATAAAGTTAATTTATTTAATTTAAATGGATGATGAACCTGATTTTCCTACTGAATGGATTAATGTGAATTTGATTTATGAATGAAAGGATGCATATGCATAATGCTAATTTCACGTGTCTACAATACTTCCAACATTTTAAAACGCTCTATGATGATTAAGGAAAAATAGCAAAAATCTCAACAAATGGTTCGTTTCATTTAATTGCATCTCATTTTAGATCATTGTACATATCTACATACGGGATTTGCATCAGAGTTTTCTTTGAAAGACTAACAAGAACATCAATGGCTGCCATGTCTCTTTAGACTATTTGTGGAGAACATTCAAACATTTGTTTCATCATCACTTTTCATCTTCATTATCATTTTATTAATCATTATCATTTCATCTAGGTCCAATCATTTATCATTTATTGTTTATTTGCATATCATTTAGATCCTTTATTGTTTCATATCATTCATCTCTTAGGTATTTCATATCACTTTCATTTTCATATTATCTATCATATTCATATCATTAACATTTCACTTATCACTTTCATATTCATTTCATTTTAATTTTGCACATTTGCATCCCATTTATCACTTTATTTCATTATCATTGTCACTTATCATTTCATTTATCATTTTCCTTATCATTCATTTCATTATCATTTATCATTTCATTTTCATGATCGTTCATTGTCATTGTCATTATCACTTATCATTTTATTTATCATTTCATTTTCCTTATCATTCATTGTCATTATCATTATCACTTATTATTTCATTTATCATTTCATTTTCCTTATCGTTTATTTTCATTATCATTATCACTTATTATTTCATTTATCATTTTTTTTATCATTCATTTTCATTATCATTATCACTTATTATTTCATTTATCATTTTTATTATCGTTCATTTTCATTATCACTTATCATTTATCATTTCATATCATTATCACTTATCATATCATTTTCATTATTGCTCATTTCATTATCACTTATCATTTCATTCATCATTTTCATTATCGTAAATATCATTTCATTTCACTTACCATTCATCATTTTCATTATCGTACATTTCATTTCATATCACTTATCATTTTCATACATGTCATTATCATTAAATTTCATTTTATCATTTCACTTAATCATCATTACAAAACATTACATTTCATCATGTATCATTTATCATCTCATCATACATCGCATTATTATTAATCATCACATTTCATATCATTTCATTTCATATCATTTGTCACATTACATTCATATCATATTGTTAATCATCCTATCATTTTCCATATCAGTTCATATTACCAATTCATGATGCATATCATAAACACAACATTCATCTTCCATCATATTATCATCATTTACTTGCATTTGAAAATAAAAAAAATAGACATTCCATACATACATTTTCAAATCATTTTCAAACATCATTTTTCATAAAACATATCAAATATCCCATGACATATTCTCATAATCACCTCATAGGTCATCCACCTGCATGACATCATTAGTATGCACCATCAATCATTTTTCATCATCATAAAGACATCAAATTATCCTGCATACCATGTTAGTCATCAATTCATTCCAATGCATATCAAAATAACATAACATATAGAAATAAATGCATATCAGATCATCTCATACATGTACATCACTTCATCAACAATCATTGCCACTGCATATCATCACTCATCATAAATAATACAAATGTTCAATGTCCAAGGAAACTGAAAAAGTCCAAAGAAGAGATACATAGGATATGATCAAAAATCAAATATAAATGCTCCAAAAATGATATACATGTGTGAAATATATCTACATCACAACATCATAAAAACTAGCTGGTCGATGCCCCTGATGGAGATGGTCCGGAAGGAGGTGGCCTGCCACTAGTACCTGCGTATAGATCCTGCTGAGGCCCGGTAACCCATAGGCTCTATGTACCTATCTATGATATGATCCTGGTCCTAGTGTGGGACCGTGGGAATGGCTCTCTACGCTCAGGAGGACATAACTCCTCATATCTGACATGGTAGTACTCCGCCTTCCTCGCCATCTCCATACCCTCTACAATAGCCTCTCATAAAGATGCACTCTCTATAGTGCCCATAAGCCTCTGAGCAACGCCCTCGGCCTCTACTACCCTCTGTCTCAAAGCATCCCTCTTTGTGATTAGATGACCTATCTATGGGTCTAGGGCAAGCTTAGATACCTGTGCTGGTGCTGGAACCTGAGCCTGTGCCTGTACAAGCTATGCCTATAACTGCGCTATCACACTTTGTGCCTAACCTAGCTAACCCTAAACAGCCTGCACCTGGGCCTGTAGCATGTCTATCTGTGCCTGCTATGATGAGGAGGACACCCTGATAATAGTTAGTGGTCTACCACCAGATCTATGCCGCCGTACAATCTATGCACTGGCTAGGCTATCGAACCTCTACCTCACTACCCTCTCTACCTCCCATCCACCATCTCCCCCATCATCCCCATCATCTGAGCTATCATCATACCTGTCACCCTCCTCCTCATCTCCAACCTCCCCCTCCTCCTCTCCTCCACCCACTGCCTGCTCTCTACTGGCTACACCCTCCTGTCTCTCCACCTCTGGCTATTGTACTACTGTAATGGGCCTTGGCTCATCGAGGCATGTAAATCATGGGAAGCGATGTGTGTGGAAGTACACTAAGTACTCATCTGACATCCTGACATCTGTAACCTCTCGCTTGTATACCCATACCTAAGGCTATAAGCTCAAGTACTCTGTATACGCCACTTGGTATGTAATGCATCATCCCCATCTAGGATCATCCTTGTGCCACCCATAGTGAGCAACACCCTGTGGCATACCCTGTGTGAATCCATACTGTCTCTAAACTGGCAAGGCCAAAAATCACTCAATAATGAACGAGCTCCATCCTATCAAATACCGGGGTATATAGACAAATGGCATCTCAAAATGATTTTTGTCGTAGGGCTCGCAATCTGTATACAACCTCCATATAACTTAGTCCACATCATCTAGCATGTGCCGCCAATACTCCAACTTGCCCAGCTTGGGATGGACAAGTGCACCTAAATACACATATATATACAACCAGCCTAGTGGACTAGCCCTAGCACATGCTGGCCTCATAATCGCAATATGCTCCCATTCCCAGATCTGGAGTAGAGTCACACCACTGGCCAAACTAGTCGAACCTCGATATACCACCTGATGTAGATCATGATACAAATGAGCCAAAATGCAGCTCCCCCAAGCATACCTCCACAACTACGTCACCATCCACTCCAGCATCCTCCCCCAACCAACTGAGAATCCCTTCGACCAATGGTCTGGTCCAAGTAAGCCTCCAATTAATGCAACCAACACAGCAACTAAGGTTGGATATCTACTAAAATCCACCCACGAAACCCAATATCCAACTATCGACATGTCACTGCAGATCCTCCTTAGTGCCTTAGTCCCTCCTATCTCCTTGTGGTCATAAACCACAAGGGCACCTACCACATGATTCCCTAGAATCTTGTACACATCCTCAGGTGTCACAGTCATCTCACCTGTCGGCAAATGAAAGGTGTTATGATCTGAATGCCACCTCTCTGCCAATGCAGTCAACAGTCCCCTGTTGACTCGAATCCCTTGCAGTATAGTCAACAAGGATCCCAACCCTTAGTCACCTATCCACTATACCTCTACTGGAGTCAACTCTCCTATCTGATCCCAACATATCGAGAAACGCTCTCTAATCTGGAGATTGTCAAAAGCCTCCTATTTTTTTGGTCATCACAAGGACAATTAATTAGACTCCTACTAATGACTCATATCATGTGTTTTATCTATCAAGTGAACTATATCAGTGACCCATATCAAATTAATCAATGCATCATATCAGTGACCCATATTAGTGACTCATATCATGCAATCAATCATATCATGCAATCACTGCTACATCTATCTATCTGAATATCAAATCAAGCTACTCTATCATCATATTACTATTTGTTTTCTTTTTCAGGAAAGAAAATTTATCAATGATCAAATCATTTTCTTATTTGTACTTCAGTCATGAATGCAAATATGTTCTAAAATCATCATCTACTATTTGGTTTCTATCATAGAAAGCAAATTTATCAGACATTTACTCTTTTTTTTTTTCATGAGAAAGAAAACTTATCAGACAATCATTCAATCAATCAATCAATCTACTCTTTGTTTTTGGGAAAAAAAGTTATCAGACATTTACTCTTTGTTTTCTATTTGGGGAAGCAAAGTTATCAGTCAATCATCAGCTTTTCTATCATTTCTATCCATATCAGCATGATGGAAATATAATTTACCTATCTATTGACCAAAGAAGCAATGTACACCATCATTTTTCATCACACTTTCATTCTACCAAAATTTTCCCAGATGCACTAATCTGCGCCTCTAATGCGCTAAAACTCAAAAGTGCTACAGTTTACCTCAAAAGTGCTAAAACTCATTATATATGTTTTTGCACCCTAAAAGTGCTAAATTTTTTTCTATAAGTGCTAAAACCCTATATGCACTAAGGTACCCCTATGATGCACCATTTCATCATGTCGAAGTGCTAAAACCCTATATGCGCTAAGATAACCCGTAGATGCACTACTTCATACCCCAGATGCGCTAATACACCTCAGGTACGACCAATCCCTAAATGCGTGACTCTGTGCCCTAGATGCACTAAAGTTTTCTAACCGGATTTCACTCCTAGAAGCACTAATCTATACTTCATATGTGCTAGAACATATTGTTTTACCCTACACCTATATGCGTTAAGGAACACCCTATATGCGCTATGGAAAGTTTTCAATGCGCTAAAACAGACCCGTGGATGCACTAAAACGTTATCTTTTGCCCTAAATCTATGTGAAAAACTTAAAAAAATTAATCAAAATCATAGAATTTTGAATCACAAAGGTTTTAATTGACTCACCGATGGTCCATACGTGGCTGGTCTCTAGAATCGGTGGGCCTGCTCGAATCTATGCATGTGAAATGGGATCGGCATCTCACTATGTCACTGTCAAAGCATCAAAATCACTGTAGTAAAAAGGTTAAAATGACTTCCACTTTTACCCTTTTTACCTTATATGAGTCAATTCAAGTGAGTTTTGGTGGCATTTTATTTTATTTTTCACCAGGGGCATCTTTTACACCAATTATCGAGAGCTAAATTACTGCATCTCATCATCCGTGATTTACCTCTCGAGGGGGCATCATCAGCATCAACATCAAAAACATATCAGGGGAAAAAAAATTATTTTCTTTGAAGCAATGCGTTTCACACATCACTTCAAAGAGGGGAAAAATGTATACGTCTAATAATGGTCATGGTTAATTAAGCTTGTTAATTAATTAAATATAAATTATTTAATTAATCTTCTAAAGTCATCTACATATAAATAGCTTTAATTATTTATTTATATTGTTCACTCTTATAATTTTTTCTACCTTAATTAAATAAATAACTTTATTTAATTATTACCATCTTCCATATTCCTCTTAATTAAATTAAATAAATTTTATAATTTATTTATATTAATTATCATGTTATTCTAAATTTGAATATTTGAATTCAAATAATGGAATATTCCTCTAAACACCCTCTTCATATCATAGTTAAATTAAATATTATAAATATTTAATTTAATACCTTTTCTCACTCCACACATAATTAAATATTTTAAATATTTAATTACCTTCTAAAATCATCTTTCACACATAATTAAATAACTTATTTAATTATGTAAACTTCTAAATTCATCCTCACATATAATTAAATAAGTTTATTTATTTAATTATGAAATTCATTCTCAACTCATTCTTCAAATGGCCTTTTGTTCTGAATGAGAAAAATTGAAGAGGAAACCTTCTATCTCTCACTCGACTTTCAAAAATCTCTCACTGTTCATCCCGACAAGCTTAATCTAAACCGTTGATCATAACAGCCAATCAGGTTCTTTCAAAAAATCTTTAAATACATGTGAAAATCAAAGCATTGGTTACATGAACACGAACACAAACACGCATATGCAATTACGCTTACGCATTTGCATCTTTAGCATTTTATCAATAATCATATCTTAGCAATAATTTGATCATATCACAACATAATCTTGCATTTTAGCATAGTATGCATTTTAGTTTAAATCTCATTCTCTAGTAGTCCATTTCATTGAGCTTGGCATACTAAATCTAAGAGCAACTTGAACCAACAAAACGCTGGAGATAGAGAGCAATAAGATGACTTTGAAGAAGCCACCATAAAGAGTTTGTTTAATTTTCTTTCAGTTTCTTTGATATAATGTTTTATTGATTGTGTTTTGAATTCGTTATGATAGTCATATTTTCATACACACACTAACCATTCTAATATAACCTAAGCAAGCTTAATAATGTGTGTAGGAAAAATAAATATTCCCTAACATAAGGAAAATAAAAACCTATGCTAACAGGTTATGAAAACCTGTGAAGTCATCGCCTTTCATTCTTCTTTTTGAATGATTAACTTTCTCATGCAAATTCCTTCATAATCGATTGATGATGAGGTTATTGAAACCCTTTTAGGAACTGACAAAGGTTTCAAAACCTTTGGAAAATTCCAACATAAGACAAACTTCTCTTCATTTTTTCCTTTGCATAGGAAATATTTGGAGTGGTTATGGGAATCCCGTTGGAAGCTAACAATACTTAAAAACCTTAAATTAGGAAAAAATATACAAGGACTTTCTCAAATATGTCGGTCTGGGAGTAGTTATGATAACCTCATCAAAACCCAACATGGTTCTCGAAACCTAGTGTAAGACTGAAAAATTTATGCTTAGAAAACTATGGACACATAGTATGTTCATGAGCCTATAATTATTGATAGACCTAGATCTATCTAGCTTAGAATTATTCATGTGTATTACATTTCATTTGATGTTTAGATCAACCCTCCCCACTTCAAACTAGTCCAAAGAGAAGCTCGTCCATCTTGAACCTTAGGATAAAAAATTCCATTTCTTTGTATGAGTAACAACTTAGTCAAGGGTTTCAGAGCCCCTTAAAAACCTATTTTTCCATATAAAAAAAAATTGGTCAGCAACCACAACTTTGATCCAAAGCCAAAACATGTAGTCACAAACTTGGTCCAAAACTAAAGTCATAACCTTGAAACAAAATTGGTCCATAAACTATACTCCATCCTCACCCATATTCACCACTTTAGTCCAACATAACCCAATGTCCTAACCAAACTAAACCATCATCCAACCTAACATTAGTCCATCCAACCCATATTCAACCAACCCTAGGTTTACTCCATCTTGGCTAGTTTAATGCAAGTCAACTTAAACCTTAGTAGTTCATCCAATCCAAGGTTTACTCCACCCTATTTAGTTTAACTCAATTCAACTTAAACCATAGGTTAATCCTTGACGTTAGTTCAACTTAACCATATTCCATTCAACCCATAGTCAATTAACCCCAGTATCACTTAACTATTGTGACACATCACAACAAGTAAAAAAAAATTCAAAAAACTTTAATGACCTGAGAATTTTGTCAATAGATTATCATTTTTGTAAAGTCGAGAGGGTGTTTTCTTTATATTTTATTTTATCACAAATCATTTTCCTAAAAGAAATTTGTTAAATTCACTAGTGTTGAACAAACCTTTGGGTAGATTTATTTTAACTTTTTGTAAAGCTCATTAGGTTTTATTTTACAAAGTGTAAAACTTTTGAATTCGCCAAAGCCTTTTCAAATGTCATGTTACAAGTTGCATTAATTCTTCAAAATATGAGTTACTAGAAATTACATACCCTCATGATTTCTTGAAGCTGGTAGATGAACATTAGTGGTGCTTGTGAAAACAAATTTAAAACCCTAAGCTGGCCCAATCTTCTTACCATTTCTCAAGTTATAATTCACTTCAAATTTCTAGCAACCCAATCCTTGTATTAATTCTAAGAAATTTGATGGCTTTCTCTTGAATTCTGTAGTTCTTTCCCCAATCCATTTTTATTTTTAATTTCAAAAAACTAAGGTTTCCTACAACTCTATTTATTTGATCTTCCTATATCAAATTTAGTAATTTTACTAAATTTCTAGATTTCAAATATTTTAATTTAATTACTTTAATGGTTCTCGAAACCTATTGACTAGCCAAAACCACCTAACAACTAAATAAGAACTAATCTCTACTAACTAAAGTGATTGTTGCATAATCACTTACATTATTAATTATTTAATATTAATCTATCTTATGCACTATTTTTAGACACCCCCTTTAGTGCTGACATAATAAAAAAAAATTGTCATTGCATCCATGGTTGTAACCTAGTTCCATTGTTGAAAAATATTTTCTAGCATTGTAGCACTCGTATTCAAAGCCTTGAAGGACACCTTCATGTATATGAAAGGTAGTTATGGTATAGTTTGAGTAATTTTTTGTGGTGATGAATCAGTTACATACACTACATCTTGGTGTTATCCATCCAAATCTAAAGCTAAACAATATTCTCTTAATGCCAACTATTTTATTCACTTCATTATCAACATGATTCCTCCCTTTATTCACATAAGATGCATCTCACAAGAGGCATTTGAACTCTTTAAAATGATATTCTTTTGATATATTTTTCAACAAAGATACCAATGGCCAAAAAGAAAATATCTTCTCCATAGTCACATTGGTTGAGGAGATGTGAATTTGGCTACTTTGACACTTGTTCAAATGTTCTCCTTCTTCTTGAACATCGATCTCACTCTCACCATGGGAAACACCATGCTCATAGGACTCTCCTCCTTGGGACATTCACCATTCAATTTCATTTCTTCTCTCTTTCAAACTTCCAAGTAAATATGTATGTTTGAGTGTGTGTATATATATATATACATATATGTATATACATATATGTCTATGTATATATATGTATATAAATGTATATATACATATATATACATATATATGTGTGTGTGTGTGTGTGTATGTAGACATACTCACACACACACATATTCAAAACCTTGTGCTAAAATTATTAATTTAGAAGACCCCAAAAATAGAATAATTACGAAATTTTCCTTTGCTATTTTGTATATATCTATATATCATGTATGTACATGCATCTATACACATCTATTATCTATAAATGCACTAAAAATATACATGTATGTATATATGTGTGCATTCACACACACACACACACACACACACACACACACACACACACACACACATATATATATGCATGTGCTTGTCATCAACATTCTACATTAAAAAGGACAAATTTAAAATGATCAATCATGCTCTACAATTACAATTCAATAAATTTTATTTACATTTAAATATTACTAGTACATAAATATATATACATTTAGTCATGGAAAGCATCTTATTCCTGCCACTACATTGCATTACATTATGTAATATTTTCTATTGCCACTAATATGCCAAATTATCTACCGTCTAGCTTATCCATTCCAACCAGTTTCTTTAAAATCCACCAAAGATCTATCTATGTATATATATGTTTGTATATATGTATGTACATACATATTTATTCACATAGATCTCCATGTATGTAACCATGTATGTTTGGATATGTATATATGTGTATATATACGTACATACATATATGAGAAAACATATAAATTTTTACATGTATGTCATTACACATACATATGATACACATGTGACTATGCATATATACAAATAAACATACAAAAAGTATACATATTCTACCAGTTCACTAGTGATCAATATAAATTTCACACCATGATTTCTAATTGATAACTTTGTTTTCCAACCTCTAGGGTACAAGACCCTAACTTGATAGGTCCACTATGAATAACTTTCATTTTGAGGACACATTAACAAATATCATGGCACACCAGCATCATTCTTTTCAAAATGTTCAAAAATTCCAGAGTAAAATATGTGACCAATACTTCTACATTCACATCATTGAGAGTTGAGTGTTGATGTGGCATTTGTGCTACAATTTTCAGGCTTGTCTGATGTCAAGGCTAGGGTTATCAACCTATGAAAAAAACAATAAGTAAATTAGTGCCTTTCCATAAGAATTATTGATAAATTATGGTTTCCCAAACCTTTGAGTCAATTAGGGTTTTCTTGGTTTTGCATTTTAAGATTTGGCATTCATAAGAGATAATTTATTGGTCCTACATTATCATAATTCATGTCAAACCCTTATTTGAGTCGTAAGTCTTGTTCCAAGAAACCATAAACGCTGCTTTGTAATACTTTTGTATCATGGCTTTGAAGGCACAATTAAAAGAATTGTCATCTAAATGGGAAGCTTCTGCTCCCAAAAGGCTTTTGAGTAAAGACCTTACTAACCAGCTGCCACCCTTGACCAATGAAAAATCTAAGGGTAAACTATTGCTCTGAGATCCGCAAGTATTTAAGGGTTTGATTGACAGGAATAGTTCTATTAAGAATGTCAAATTACCTTTTACTAGGTGGGAATTGTTGTTTGGTTGGTTCAAAAATAGAAACATGGGTATTCTAGTGGGTAACCCGTGGAATTGTGTCCTAGGGAAGTTGATTGTACCCAATGTCTACATGGATGTTGACTTGCTTAAAGAAATGGCCACCAATTATGATCCACTTACAAGGACTATAAGAATTTATGATGGGAAGGAAATGGTTAAAATTACCAAGGATGAATTTTCTCATGTCTTCAAACTCACCAGGTGGAGAAATGAAATACCTAAAATCAATGAAAACACTCTTATAGAGGAATATGATAAGACTAAGATTGCATTCAGAGTCCACATACTGGCAATATATTTAGCAGAAATTGGGGGCCGAAGGATTACATTGGGGAAATTTGATAAGGATCCTTTCCCTATTAGTTATTTTGTTTCCTACTTCCAAAAAATCTTTTACTCCATCTACCAGATAATTGGTTATGATCCTGTCACGGGAATGCTTATGGCAGCCCATATTCAACACCCCCAATATTGCAGAATATATGACAATGTGGGGTTTCTTGCAGAAATAATTCATGATGCTTTGATAATGTTGAAGAAAGGTATAGATGGAGTAAGCTTTAGTTGGTACTCATTTCTAATGCATATGTTTCTATTCAAAGGTGCATCTTACTTTGGGAAGAAAATGACTTTAGATAGGAAGGATGGTAACTTGGATCTCCATGTTCAATGTTGGATTATTGTCTTGGACAAGGATGATAGGACGTATGATTATGTAACATTTCAGAACTTGTTTGCTTCATAATTGAAGAAAACCCTGTTTGTGAATATACCTAGAATTCTCATAGACCTACATGACTTCTTGAGACCTAAGGAAAGAAGGCCTGAGTTGGGAGTTGATCACAATTAGGGAGATGTTATCCCATATCCCTATTACACTTTTTAAAGAGTATATGGTTCCTCTATTGCACCTCACCTGCTACCAAAATATGTTCCAGAGAGAATTGGTTTCCTTGAGGTAATATGGTAATTGGGAAGTGTGGAAAATGAACATTTGTTGAATCAAGGAAAAGGAACATTTTTTCCTTCATATACATGATTTTCTAATTTTTTGATGACAAAGGGAGGTTGGAATAAGATACTTGATATACTCAAGGTCTTCCACATGCAAAGAGAAGTAGAGGGGAATAGGTATGACCCCAAAGGTTTCATGGCCTGGTTGAGGGAAAGGAACAAGAGTTACAAATTTGGGCACATTTTCCAATTCATGGGAGATGTGATAAGAAATGTGTTTGACCTTTTAGAACAAGAAAAAATAAAAGAAAGATGGATTTATTTCAATAAGGCCGAGAAAGATAAAGAATAAAGAACCTGACTTCAGTATTCTTCCAAAGATTGAAAATGTAATGCAAAAGGTGGAACATGTATCACAGAATTTTGAGACAATAGTAGGCCACCTTGAAAGAGAAGGGGTGATTCAAGATAAGGGGAAAGCCACCATTGAAGAAGAACAAGGTGGGAGGGAATTCCCTACTATGGAAGATAAATCTACATCTCAAGCTCCTGAGGAACCAAAAATAAAGTTCTTTATAAGGAGAAAAGGTAAGGAAAAGAAAAATGATACAGTTGTTGCTCCCTCCCAACAAGAGGAGCAAAGACTTCTTTCTCCTATGCCACAAGTACCACCACCATCTCCTCCAAGGCTAGTAGAGCCTAAAATTGTGGATATTGATGCTCCACCACTGAGTTCCTCACCACCAAAAGAGCCACCGTTGAAGAAGCAGAAGGTTGAAGTAACTGGTTTGGTGGACTATGTTGATGAAGAATTTAATTATGAAATTAGGGTATCGTTGATGGTGATTTTGGAACCTTAACAATGCAAGTAGAATATTACGACTCTGCTTCTCCTGAAAGAGAAAGGAAACACATGGATGCATTATCTCCCAAGGTCTTTGTAGTTGGGTCTCAACTATGCTAATGTTACTTAGTGGTCAATGCAATAGTAATGTTCAAGGGGCCTGCTAGTATTGGGCTCCTGCATTTTTCTAAGATCAAACATGAAATAAATCCTATTCTAACCAGGGGTTTTAAAGAAATATAAAAAAGATAGATCAGGGTTTTTCAAACAGAAAAGAACAATAGTTCATCTGACCTTAACCAGAGTTGTTAACTTCAAGGAATTTATAAACTAAAACCACAGAAAAAAGTAAACTTGTGATTGACACATAGCCTCTTTCATTCACAGTGCTAATTCGAATAACAAATTTTTTTAGTTACCATTTAGATAAAACACAAATAACATTTCATTCCTTGGAGACTTCACAAATCAAATGATCAATTTAAGACAACTATCATTCTGGAACACAACATGAAGTAGATTAAACTCTGATTGCTTCTACTGTTAGTTAAACAGATAAGCAATATTTACAAAGCTGGCACAATCACCAATGTATAGAGAATCTGCATCTCCAGATTATTTCCAACTACACTAAGAGAAATTGGAAAATATATTACAGTCTGTATTGAATTTTACTACTAGACAAGAAGACAAAAGAAGCTCTCACTACAAAGAATCAAGATACAGCTCTATCTCCTTCTGCTAACTGACTACTTCCTAGATTTTATTCTAACTATCTGCTCTAACAGTTCTAACTTTAAAAGTCCTATGTCTAAAAGTTCTTTTCCAAAATGTTTTCTACCTTAGAAGTTCTCAGTCTAGCAGTTCTCTAATCCTAACTGTCTACTGTTTCTTTCTACATTATTTTTCTCTAAAAGTTCTAACTTTTTCAAAGAGGCAAGAATGCCTTATAGACAAAATGTGTTGTCCCCTGCACTAGGGTTTACAAAATATCTGCATCCAGGAGAGTTGGCTCTCAGATCTTTATGAGGAAAGCTAATATTGCATTCAATGCAAAGCCCTGCTGTCCATATTGCTGAAAGGTTGTTCGGGGATGACCTTAGATCTCTTGCAGTTGTAGCCTTTACTCTCCTATCTTCATGTCTCCCTTTGAACTGCATCTAGGCTGCCTTGAATGCTCAAAATATCATCATTAAGACTAATCTACCCTCTCATCCATAGTCACCATAGCTATCTTTGTCAGTCATAGTTTCCTTCGGCCTCCTTCATGTCCTGGACCTTTCTGCACATTAACCAGTCTTTGGGAACAACATCGGGCCTCTTTAGATATTTGCACTGTTCGAGCCAATCCATCGTCATCGGCCCTTAGAAAGAGTCCATCTAGTTTGCATTCCATCAGTCTTCTTATACAGGAGTGGTCAATCAGTCAATGAGACACCCCTTTGGTTTCCTGCAATTAGATTATTATATGCCACGCGAGCCCCATAGGCGGTCAAAGGTGCTCCAAACAACATCGCATATCGGTGAGACACCACCGGTGTCTCCCCGATGCAATTATATCACTTTTATCCACTATCAACATGATAGTAAATAGTCGGAAAGACATTTCGGCAAGCCGAAGAAGTCATATCGATCTCATGAAAACCATCGGCAAGATAGTCGCCAGTCGGTGGGACATGATAGTGTCCCTCAGGATGCTTCAGCGATCACCATTTCATGTCAAGGAGAACTCTAAGTGAAACCACCTTTCTCTCAGCGAACCTCCTTCATGTCGCTCAGACACACTGATTCCCTCACCAAAGACATACTGATGGAATCCCCTCGCACTATGTCGGTGTGATTGGAGGCACTTGGTAAGACTTCATACCGACGAATAGATCTCTTCGTGATGGGCAATTTTCACTGTCAGTCGACAAGACCAAGAGACTTCACCAAGACCTCATGTCGAATACCAATTGTTGGGATGAAATGTTCACCTATGAGCCGAGTGGTGAGACACAAAGGACTCACCATGACTTCACTCTAAAGACAAGCCTCTTGTCGAAGTGTTACCCCGGGCTCCGCTGGTCGGTGAGACATAAGGCTTTCGCCAAGACCCTATACCAAAACATCCCTGCTTTTTCGATAGTTCTTTTGAGTTTGGGGAGAGCCTGCTTGATCGGCAAGACCTCCTATCGACACCACACCCCTGTCATCGATACTTTGATTGATGTCCTACCGATAGTTGATTGCACATGGATTTCACTCGCTGTGATACCTCCGGGGTCCTACCGACTTTTCCCTAGCTGACTTTTATGACCAATTGGACTAAGGAATGCCTTCCAAGTGAACTCAGCTGAGAAAATATCATCAAGTGTAGGATTTAACCCTGCAAAAGGAAGGTCTGCATTAGTCCTCAAAAGGAAACAAGACATATTACAATAAATCCACCATTGTTTATAATTATTTTAGTGAATCCCTAGCAAGAAGAAAACTAACTTAGGTTGAGACAGAACCAAGATTAAATCAGATAGATCAAAAGTCAAAATTAGGAGGAAAAAAAATAATCCAAAGAGGAAAGCAAGTAACCAAAAGCAAAGAAATCAAAAGAGAAAGGGGGACCCATTTTGTTCCAAATCAAAATGGGGTGGTTATGCAAGGCATAACAAATGGTGACTCGGCTAGGAAAAATGGTTTAACCATTTTCATGAATCTGAAGGATTCACCTACCTAGAACTCCTTGTTCATGAAAATCACAACTATAGTTGGTTCAGTTATAACAAACAAGGTAGAGCTAGAATCTCAAATGTAAGTCAATCAATGGCTACCCCTGAATCAATGTGTGTGCTTGATTGTGCATCACTCTCTCATGAAGTTTTCCTCATCTTTTGGACAACAATGTGTAAGATTTGAACTACATGAGTTGATTTCCTTTTTTGTGCAATGATATCCTAGGCATTCTCTACTGCCAGCTAGGCGTCCATAGCCCCGATGGAGATACCTCTAGTTTTCTCACAACATTGCTCTACTGCCAGCCAGGCGTTCATAGCCCCAGTAGAGATACTGGAATCACCCATTCATATTGAATCTTCTCTTTTTTTAATTCTTTTCTTTTCTTTTTTTCTAATTCTTCTTTTTCTTCTCTCTTTTTTAGAGTTTCATATTTCATTTGATTCTTTCTCAATACATCAAATGTTTAACATCTGATCTGGGTTGAAAAATACCATGGACCTCATAGCTGAATGGTGTTCCCTTGGTGTCGAAATCTGACATATGTGACATGTTCTCACATGCTGATGGGCATCTTTGAATACATAGGGCCAGTAATAACCAGATCTGAGGATCTGGTGTGCCAATGAATTTTCGGAACCATGACCTGTGCCATGTTTCCCATGAAACTCAAACATCACCTATTTAGCCTCTTGTTGATCAAGGCATCTTAGGTATAGTCCTTCAAAATTCCTCCTGTATAGCAACCCTCCTTTGAACATATAATGAGAGCTCTACATTCTCAGGGCTCTCCTTTGAGTTGAATTCATTCCTTCTGGACATCGATTGTTAAGCATCAGGTGGACAACATTAGCATACCAGGGGTCATTGGAGAAGGATTGGGTTATGTATTGCTGACAGATGATGTTGTCGCCAGCCTTAGCCATGGATTCAGACAAACCAGTACCTCAGACGAGTCTCATAGGGCATATCTCCATATTGAACTCTTGTAAGATTGCCATCCACTTTCCTCTTCTTTCTCCCAGCTCGCTCTGCATAAGTAGAGACTTTACAGCTGCGTCAAGAACTACAGCAATGATATGGCTCTAAAGAATATAGTGCATGAACTTCTTGATAGCTCAGACTAGCACAAAAGCTTACTTCTCCAAGGGTGGGTACCTAATTTAAGCGTTCTTGAAGGGAGAACTCATGAAAGCAATCGGCCTCTCCTTTGACTCTTCTCCTCATTGTGTTAATACAACTGTACATGAGTGTTCAGAGGTGAAAGAATAGATATAAAACAATCTCGAGTAGTTGGGGCTGGTGAGAACGTGCGCTTCTAAGATGGATCGCTTGACTTGTGAGAACACATCCTTTGCCTCACCTGTCCACTCTATCTTGGCATCCTTCTTCATCATTTCATTCAGAGGCTTTACAATCTCTGCAAAGCCCATGATGAACTTCCTCATGAAGTTGATTTTCCTGAAGAAAGACTTCATTTCTTTCTTGCTTCCTGGCTGGGTGATCTTTAGAATGGACTCAACTCGGTTTGGATTGATTGATATTCCCCTTTCTAAAATTATATGTCCCAAGAGCTTTCCTTCAGAGACTTTGAACATGCACTTGTTGGGATTCAGGGAGACGCCATACTAGATACACCTATGGAGAACCTTGGCTAAATTGGCAGCATGGTCTAGTCGATCCTTGGAGAACATTGTCAGGTCATCTATGTAAACAATAATGCATTTTCCAATTAGATCCTTGAAAGCTATGTCCATGGCACGCTGGAAAGTTGCTCCAACATTTATCAGGCAGAATGACATCCTTCTGTATGCAAACATCCCCCACTTGGTAGTGAAAGCTGTCTTCATCCTATCTTCAAATTTGACCATAACCTGGTTGTATCCAGAGTAACCATCCAAGAATGACATCATCTGAGATCCATTGATAGTCTGCAAGACTTCATCCAGAGAAGGAAGCAGGTAGTTATCCTTTTCTGAAGCTCTATTTAGGTTTTTGAAGTCGACACATAGCCTAATTTCCCCATTCTTCTTATGGACTGGAAGTAAGTTAGCCACCCATGTTGAATGGTGCACAGGGAAGATTATCCTTGCAGACAACAATTTTTGAACTTCTTTATAAATCAACGGCTCAATTAGGGCGTTGACAGGGTGCTACTTCTGTCGGA